>JARHVA010008626.1:252500-437500 GCA_037957365.1 Torreya grandis
ATGTATGTATGTATGTATGTATGTATGTATGTATGTATGTATGTACTAATTTAAAAAAAAATAATTTTATTGTCAATTCAAACACGATAAAATATTATTATTTTTTCAATATTATACCTCATAATGTGTAAAATACAATTATAATTCAATTTTTTTAAAAAAAATTGAACAATTGAAAACTCATTATAATTTTTTAATATGTATATTTATTGATCATTAAGATACATTGATTTGAATTAAATTTTTAAATAAAATATGTCCTAAACTATAAAATCTTCCTAACAAAAGACTTTTAGCATTTTGAATTAAAATGTCAATTATTAAACTAAATATAAGCATGAATATAGGAAATTCCATGTAAATTTTATGCTACCATGTGTTATATAATAACATGAAGTTTTGGTAATCCAAGCCTCAAACCAAGCCAAATTTTAAGGGAATATATTTTTTTTTAATATGGATATCCATTTAAAATGTATAGCCTCAAACCAAGCCAAATTTTAAGAGATTATTTTTTAATATGATTATCCATCTAAATGCATATTAATTTGACTTGAATCTTTTTTTATGAATATTTCATTAATATTTTATATTTTTGAAGAAATATGTTTTATGTTCCAAAAAAAATATTTATCTAGAAATATTATTTATTTAAGCTCAAATATCAAAATTTGTGAGATTAAAGGTTTTTTTTGTTTAGCTTTTAAAAATTAATATATGTTTCGTCATTCACTTAAACCAACGTACCTTTGTTTTTCATTTGACCATTTTTTTACCTACCATCTTCTTCCATTCACTCATATGCACAAACACTTAGTTTACACTAAGTACATAAACACATATATGCATGTAATTGAGGTCAAACGAATAATTAAATGATTCTAAGAATATTATGAAGGAAAATAAATAATTAAATACATTTAAATATGTAATCTATAAATATTTTAATTTGTTATTTTATGAAATCAAAAATTACTGATGCAAAGTCCTAACACAAATTTGTTGGCTTGGGTGTATTTTTAATTACATCCCACAAAATAAAAAACTAAACTTAAAGTGAAATTAAAATAATATTAACATAAAAAATGGTTAAATATATTTTTGGGGGGTTTGAGAAGGACACAAGAAAACTTAAATCATATATTGACAAATTAAATGTTATTTTTGTTTAATTTTCTCAAGTTTGTTACATTAATATAGATCAACAGTGTTTCTCTCAAGATTTTCTTATATAATATGAGAGAAAATAAACCATCAAGAAGAAAGGTAAAATGCAAAGTGAAATATTAAAAAACCCAGGTGTGAAAAATAAATGAATGATGTCAACAAAACTTGGAAATAGACTAGATGATGCATAAACATATAAATGGCTAGAAAGTTTCTTTTACTATTCATTTACTCTTTTTATCTAATTTTGTTTTGTAAAAAATGTATCTATATTATTATAAAAATTGAAATGGGATGTCATATTTTACTCTATTATATTTTTCATGTTTCATGTTAATTTTTTATTATTTGATTTCCCTTTTATATGTCATTTTTAAAAAAAATGCCAAAAAATCTATAATAAATTAGATTAGATATTTTAGATGATATTGAGAAAGATGATGGCCTTCTTTCTCCACCAAATAATGAACCTAAATCATTATTACCTTCTAACATTCCCACTAATTAGTACATGAGTTGAAATGAGAAAACATATATTTGTTTTCTTCAATGATCATGGTGACGTGTGGTAAAATAAAGATGATTAGAATTTTTTATCTTTTGAAAGAAGTTATTTGTCACATTTCCAATCACAAGGAGTTAGTCTAAATAGATTTACCATATTTTATCCAAGAGAAAAAATACATTGTCAATGTTAGAATGGTATTATTTTATAGGGAATCCATCTCAAATAAGAGGACACCTAAAATATTGGGCAATGAACTTAAGAGGCCAAAGGGCATTACGTATAAAAAATTCTAGGAAAAATATAAATAAACAAGGAGGAATTTTCATAATGATAATTATAAAAGAGTAAGGTGGAGAATCATGATTCAAAAGTGGATGGGAAATTTAAAAAAATAGGGATGAAAATCAAGAATAATATTAGTATTTAAAGGAAATAACAAAAATGGATTAAAATCATTCACTTACAGATCACACAAGACAAAAGAGATTTAAAGGAATTTCGAATGATTTTTTAGTAATCATTTCATATATTTTTATCCAATTTTTTTAAATTATTATAGTTCTAAAAAATAATTTTTTTTTTTAATGTTTAACTAACTAATAATATATTTGAGTGCATGCTCACGTGGAAGGAAGATTTTTTCATCAAAAAAAAACGAATTGCATCAATTTATCATAAAAATATATGTAAGTAAAATATACGTATGTACTCGTATTTTGATGTTTCTTGGCTTATTATTAATGCCTTATAAAAATAAGAAAATCATATTTGTATAAAACAAAATTTTAATGTGTGGCACTGTCAAAAGATCATAAGTGATGTAGGAGCATCCAAGATGAACGGGAAGTATTGCACTACCAAAAATAATAGGAATTTTGGGTAGAATGTAATAAATGTTATTGAGATAAATTATTAGCTTGACGAAGTCATAGAGGCCAATTTTTGGGTTCATAGAGTTTACAAAGATCATATTGATCTCTTTATTAGGTTGCATTATTGTTTGCAACTTCATGCTATAGTTTATTAGCAGCCTCAAAAAAATTTACTAAGTGTTCACAGTGCTAACAGAGAGCATAAATGATTTAATTTTCATTTAAACTTAAGTCTAGAAGCCAATGAAGTTTGCTATAAACCTAAAGTGATCCTCAAGCGGGCTACATATTCCAATAGATTTGTGGCCTTAGAAAATCCCCACAAAGTTCATGGAGTTCACATAGCTCTTAGAGCATGGAGTTAGAAAATATCAAAAATCTCATGGAGTTCACATAGCTCATGAAGAGCACAGATCCCACAAATTTCACAAAGTACATAGGTGCCATATATTCCAACAAACATAGCATAAGTCTTAAAAGAGACAAGTGTTAAACTCACGGCATGCTATTAAGTGAATGTAAGTCACAAGTCAAAGGTGGGGACCATAGTTTTAAAAAAATCAAAATAGATAATATTAATTCTATTACATAAAGGTTACGAGATCATGACATGTGTCACAATCTCATCGGTTCACAATGACTGTTGTTTATAGTGTTCTCAGTTCACTAAAAAATGACCAAGAGTCAGACGGAATTTTAAGACACTGCTTCTTTTTCAAGAAAATTAGAAATAGGGTATCATTAGTTTCGATTTAAATCTCTCGATGAGATATTTTTATTGGTGGTGACCATAGGGTAGACTTCCGCATTTTTGTTTTAGTAACTATCTCAAAATTGATGATTACAAAAGTTGAAGAGTCAAAGCAAAAGTTGAAAAGGACTCCCAAAAATAGAAAGAAGGTTCCTTATGGGTAGAACATAAAGAAGGAGAAGATAAAGAATACATAATGTCAAGTTATAAGTCTACAAGTTTGAGAGAGAAGCATTGTGATTTGATTCCATGACTATGACTATTTTTTTTTTCTTAAATATTAATAATGGAAAAGTTTGTTGTTGTCTTGAGTCTTGCTTCACTACCACTAAGGAGTGAGGTAACAATTAAATTGGCCCCTAAATCATGTCTACACCAACGAGGTGGACATTGGATAATATTTGAAAGTTCTTATACAATTCATTAACACAACAAAAGGCTTTCAATAAATCACTACTTTATTAATTTAATTTTTTAAATATACTTTAAATTTTGAAAAATATAAAATAAGTTAATTTTTAATAATTTTTTTTGAGAAATTCATATTGAGAGAGCATAACATCACACACTAACCATTTCTTTACTTTTAATCTTGCCCGCCGAAAATTTACTGTGGTTTCGGATAGGCTTCAATAAATTTTAACTGCATTTTACAGTTTTGGAAAAGAAAAAAACTTAAATACGTATATAAGGCCGGGGAGTGTTTTTTTTCTTCGAACGTAATGATTGTTCGGGAGGAAACTTCGTGGATTTATCTTGCAACTTCCTAAGGACTTCGAGAGCACTGCAAATACGCGTTTTGAAAGAAGATTTATCAACTCCACTCGGCACTTACAACCCTATCCAACCAACGACCAAGTTGACATCGCCTCCCTCTTCCGCTTCCTTTTTCTTTACTTCTCCGGCATAGAAAACCTTCGGGAGAAAATAACCAGTGCCGCTTTGAAACTTAATTTTTAAAAATGCGTTGCTCAGATGAGACTGGGAGTGAATACTTTATTCCTCGAGCGTTGGTGAGGCTGGCAAGCGGGACAGAATTGGTGAACTGGTCATTTGGCTCCCTTGTTGCCATTGTTTTTGTTGGAGTGGACGTGTGGAGAGCCCAAGAAATATGGAAGGACGATGGTCAAGCATTCGAAAATATTTTGAAATTGAGGATTTTTGGATAAGGTATTTGGTTGAGTTAAAAGATGGCTATAAAAGCAATAGAGAAATCGGCGACAGCTATATGAATAAGTTGATTCTAAAGTTGTACGAAAGATTGAGATTGCATGAGATGGTTCCTCTGCTCGTATGGGTACAAAAGTTTTTAGTTCTTTTCAGCAAAGGATGTGGGCTCTTATCGCAGCTATTGCTCTCTAACATGTATTTGCGTAAGCTTCTAACGGGCTCGGCGTGGAAAGAATTTCCAGATTCATATGGAAGAAAAGGTAAGCGTGTAATTCAACTGGGTAAAAACACTGTTTTGATAAATATTCAAAAGCATTTATTACTGTCACGGGGCCAGCTTGCTTAAGCTGGGAACCGTGCGGTACCCCCTGCTTTCACCCAAATTTTTCGTTGCGATAGAGCTTGGTGAGAACTACGGATTACGCCTTCAGTGTTTATTTGCACAAAACACACACAATACGATGGTATGCTTTTACAATTCAACAGATTAAATGCGTAAGCTTATAAACATAACACTTGCAAAGAACTGGGAACTACTCTAACCACAAGAGCATTCACACAGTGCAAGAACAATCTGGGAGAACTGTGTATTTTATTCACTCTCTTCAGGGCAACTATCCAAAGTACAATAAATAGGCTTACAAGCTAGATACACACACCATCGAGTCAGGGAAAACCGATAATGCTCGGTGACTACTCAAATGGTTACAACAAACAATCCCCTCCCAAGGTTTGGCTACTCTTTGCCTAGGACAACCCAGTCCCTGCTTCATGAAACCTAAACCAACAAAATTGTCTATGACACCCTTGTATAAACCCAGTACAAGCAAACGCCCACTCTTCACTTGGACCAAGGCAACCGTGACTTCGCTTTCCACTGCTTTGCTTAGTTCAGACTTGCGCTCACTCAAATCACTAAACAAAGAAAGCAACCGAATCGCTTGATAGCTTGTGAAAGTAATTGAGGGATGCCAAAGTCATACATCCCTTATAGAATCCCCCACTTAAAGTTGGCGACGTCCTCAACGCCAAAGACTCCACCATATGTAGCTTGGAGGAGGTCCCCTCTTCAGACTCAAGCTTGAGTCAAGGGACCAAGGCCCTTGTTCCTAGCTAGGAAAACCCTGACCTTATCCTTGTAGTTCCAAAGGGACTCTTCCCTTTCCTAGCTTGTTGAAGTTTTGCCAACCCAATGCACAAGGAAATCCCTTCTCTTTCTATGACCAAAACCCACTGTCTTCACCTCAAGTATCTGCTCCAAATGTCAATCTAGCTTGTCCATCACATTTGTAGGAGGACGATTAGGCTGACTCCGACCTAGCTCAGCTTCATCCGCAACAAAAGGCTTCAACTGGCTCACATTAAACATTGGATGTACTTTCATGTGTTTTGGTAACAGAAGTTTGTAGGCAACCTTGCCCACCTGAGCCACAATATCATATGGCCTATCATACTTATGGACTAAGGACTTAGTTGTTTCAGGATGAGCTTTGAACACTTTTGGCTCCATTCACAGCATCACCTTACTACCCACCAATAACTTAGCAGATTGTCTAAATTGATCTGCATACTTCTTCATGCAGTCACCCACTTTCAACAAATGCAATCTCACAAGATCAACCCACTCTTGCCAATCCTTCAAGTATTTCGTAGCCGATGGACACCTTCCAAAGTATCCAGCAATCACCATGTGAGGCAACAAAGGTTGTTAGCCTGTCGCGAGTTCAAACGGTGAGTACTTGCTTGACTCACTCTTTTGGCTGTTGTGAGAAAACTATGCTATGTCCAACAAATCTGGACAATTTATCTGGTCACTCCGCACAAAATGTCGCAAGTAAGACTCCAACACTCCATTGATCCACTCTGTCTGACCATCAATTTATGGATGATATCTCATGGACAACAAAAGCTTTGTTCCCACCAACTGAAACAACTCTTGCCAAAAGTTACTTGTAAAATGAGCATCTCTATCTGAGATGATGCTCAAGGGAATACCCCAATACTTCATCATATTCTGAAATAAATACCATGCAGACTCCTCTACGCCACAAGGTTGCTTACATGCGATGAAGGTGGCATACTTGGAAAATATATCAACAATCACCATGATGCTAGAATTTCCATTTACACTAGGCAAGCTGGTGATAAAATCCATACTCATGCTTGCCCAAGGCCTTATGAGAACAGGCAACGGTTGGAGAAGCCCTCTCGACAACTGATGCTTAAACTTATGTTGCTAACAGATCAAACAAGAACAAACAAACTCATCCACATCCTTGCTCATCTTCAGCCAGAAGAAGCCCTTTTCCAAAAGAGCAATAGTGTGTTTCTGCCCAAGGTGGCCTGCCCACAAAGAATCGTGACACTCCTTGATCAAATCTTTGTGCAAGCTCCCCCACTTAGGAACATAAATCCGACTCTCAACAAACCATAACATCCCATCTAAAATGTTGAACTCATTTTTCCTGCCCAACTGAGTCTGTCCCTCAACAGTCTCTACCAATGTTGTAGCTTCAGGATCTTGAACCAAACCTTCACGGATCTTCTCCACCAACTCCCCTATCAGTTCTACCTTACTCTCTCCTTGAGTAAAAACTGGACTAGCTGATGTTGTTGCAATAACCACCAACTGTTTCTTTCTACTGAGTGCATCTATGACCACATTCTCTTTGCCCACAGTATACATTATTTCCATATCAAACTCAACAAGAAAGTCATGCCATCTTGCCTATTTTGGTGTTAACTTGCTTTGAGTTAGAAAGAAAGAATTCAACACATTATTTGTCTTGATGATGAAGTGCAAACCCAACAAGTAGTGCCTCCACCTTCTCAAACAATCTACCACAACCATCATCTCTTTCTCATGAACTAGATATTTCCTTTCCACATCCTTGAGTTTCCTTGACTCAAACCCAACTGGATGTTTATCTTGGATCAACACCCCACCAATGGCAAAATCAAATGCATCTGTATGAACCTCAAAAGGTTTACTAAAGCATACCAAGGATAAAATAGGTGATGTAGTCAGCTTCTTCTTCAAAAGTTCAAGTGCCACCTAACACTTTTCAAACAACACCACTTCACTTCCTTCTTTAGCAACTCGGTCAATGGACTCGCAAGCTTCGAATACCAGCTGACAAACCTTCTATAGTAATTCACTAAACCCAAAAATTGATGCACTCTGTGTACATCTCTGGGTGGCTACCAATCCTTGATTGCTTCAAGTTTCCTTGGGTCAGGCCTAATCTTGCCTTCCCCAATCACATGTCCAAGGAAGTGAACTTTTTCCTAGGCAAAGGAACACTTTTCCTTCTTCACAAATAAATCATGCTCTCTCAGCAGCTTAAAAACCTCTGCAAGATGCACCCTGTGTTCTTCCTGGTTCTTGAAAAACACCAAGATGTCATCAAGGTAGATGACCACACACTTATCTAAAAGGGACCTGAACACATTATTCACGAGTGTGCAAAACATCATTGGCACATTGCACAACTCAAAGGGCATCAAAAGAAAATTGTACGACCCATATCTAATGACAATTGTCATCTTTTCTTCATCTCTTGGAGCAATTCTAACTTGATAGTATCTTGACCTCAAGTCCAACTTTGTGAAGACTTTCACCCCAGATAAGTGATCAAAGTAATCCTCAATCAGGGGTAGAGGATATTAGTTCTTTATGGTCAACTTGTTCAAGGCTCTAGAATCCACACAAAGCCTAAGGGACCCATTAGCATTCCTCTGAAACAATATCAGTGCTCCATACAAGAAGTGCAACAGATGAAGATAACGCATAGTCAACAACTCTTCCAATTACTTTTTCAACTCAACCATCTCAGGCACAAATAATTGATATGGAGCCCTTGCTAGAAGACTCCCACCTAAAACCAACTCAATATGATGGTCAATGGCTCTTTCTATGGCAAATAAGGTGGTAACTGGTTGGGCATACAATCTTGGTACTCATGAAGAACCTTTTTCACTTCAACTAGAATAGGGACCTACTGCCCCTCGTCATCATCCCAACCACCAACAAGCACTGTCAAAAACATGGGTTCCACCTTGTTTCTTGCAGCCTTCCACATACTCATCGTTGAACACACCTGCATCTTTCTCGACTGTCTATTCTGCACTATCTTCACCATGCACATCTGCATCAGATCCAACATAAATAGAGTTTCCAGATGAGGAAAATTTGCCACTTTATCCTTTTGGATAAACTCTTGTCCCAATACTAAGTTGAAATCATCCATATTGATCATGGATAGATCCCACTTTCCCTTCCACTCCCTGAATTTAATGTCCACACCCTGTGTAGAACTGAGAGTAGATTGAGCTGGAGAATTCACTACCTTAAACCGCCATGTACCTCTGGAGGATTGGAGGCCCAACTCTTTAGCTTTCTGGACTACAATGTAGTTGTGGGTTGCACCTGTGTCCAGTAGTGCCATGATGATCTTACCCTTGACCATCACTTCCACAAAATTTAACCCATGCAAGTTACTTTCTCCACTCGTTATTTTAAACCCAAGCTTTTCCTTAGCGTTGAGCCTCATGAGCATACACATCATTTGCTCACCTTGTTCATCTAGCTGTGCTGACTGAATTGCTAACACCCTCTACTGTTCTGGACAATCTCTGTTGTAATTATCCCCACTACACGTCCAACACTTCAACCGAGCCTTACCACCCAATTCTCCACCTTATGACTTCTTCACGTCACCTCTAGATGTGCTACTGGACTTCTAAGAGCCCACTGACGACTGCTGAGTAGTCTTCCCTCCCTGGTTGCCACTTGGCTTCCTTGAAAACTTACTCAGACTCTTCTCAACACTCTTTCCCTTTGGAGTGTTAGAGTTCTAGGTGTTCTTAGATGAGGACTCTTCCCTAAAATTGAAGATTCGATCTGGTATGACAATTACCTCACTGACTTCTGACACATCATGGTGACAAAGCCCAATCTTAGCCCATGACTGAAGACCATTCATAAACTGAAACAATCAGACATATCCTTTATCTCCAACATTAGGCTCTGAAAAGACTTGATGCACTCCCTCATCTTCCCCGTCTGCTTCAGTTGACTCAACTTGATCCTAGCCAACCATGCCGCATTACCTAATCGAAATTGATCCCCAAGGGCTTTCTTCAGATCCACCCAAGAGTCCAACCTCTTCGTAGAACCTCCTGATGTGATGTCATTCGCCAAGGTTCTAAACCAAACCTTCACTATACCCATAAGATACCTTACCACAACATGCACCTCTTGTGCGTCTGATAGTCCTCCTAAACATGTCAATTACTTCTCCATGTCCCAGAATAAATTCCCTAAAAGATGGTCATCTCACGCACCATCGTAACATTTGGGTTCCTTCAACTTGGAGAGTTTCAAAATGGTTGAAGAAATGGACCGAGGCGCTCTTGTAAGGCTCAGTATCGCCACCCAACACATAGTCACCTCATCATGTAACTTAGCCGGAGACACACCACTCTCTTCCAACGTTTTTGTCAATATCTTGACTATCTGATCCATGGTTTCCACTTTCTCCTTGAGCTCCGTAAACCTCATGCCCACCACAACATCCCAATCATGGAACTGGGCATTCACTTGCTTGATAAAGCTTTTATCCAATTCAGACCTTCCGTTGCTCTTATGTCAATCACCACCACCTTCACTTTTGTCCTTAACCCTACCTCTACCACCTGTAGATTTCGGCGGAACTTCAGACTGTTCTCCTGTCATACTAACTCAGACTCAACACACAAGATTGACCCAACAGGGGAAGAGTGGATGACACAACAAGATTATAAACTAGGCTAACACAACCCAAACAAGACACAAACTTGTGCTCTAATACCAACTGTCATGGGGCTAGCTCGCCTAAGCTGGGAACCGTGTGGCACTGCTTGCTTTCACCCAAATCCTTCATTGTGACAGAACTTGGTGAGAACTACGGACTACAACTTCAGTGTTTACCTGCACAAAACACACACAATATGACGGTATGCTTTTGTAACTCAACGGATTAAATGTGGAAGCTTATAAACATAACACTTGCAAAGAACTAGAAACTACTCTAACCACAAGAGCATTCCCACAGTGCAAGAACAATCTGGGAGAACCGTGTGTTTTATTCACTCTCTTCAGGACAACTGTCCAAAGTACAAGAAACCGACTTATAAGCCAGATACACACACCACCGAGTCGGGACAACCGATAATGCTCGACGACTACTCAAATGGTTACAACAGAGAATCCTCTCCCAAGGTTTGGCTACTCTCTACCTAGGACAACCCAGTACCTGCTTCATGAAACCTAAACCAACAGAGTTGTCTATGACACACCTGTACAAACCTAGTATAGGGAGACGCCCACTGCCCACTCTTCACTTTGGCCGAGGCAACCGTGACTTCGCTTTGCACCGCTTTGCTTAGTTTGGACTTGCGATCACTCAAATCACTAAACAAGGAAGGCAACCGAATCGCTTGATAGCTTGTGATCGTAACTGAGGGATGTCGAAGTCATACATCCCTTATAGTATTGCTCTCTAACATGTATTTGCGTAAGCGTCTAACGGGCTCGGCGTGCAAAGAATTTCCAGATTCATATCGAAGAAAAGGAAAAGGTAAGCGTGGAATTCAACTGGGTTAAAACTCCTGTTTTGATAAATATTCAAAAGCATTCATTACCATGCATGGAGAAACTGCTGCCGGTCTATGGGTAGCCAACAGAAAATCTATTGAGGGCATACACACGCAGATGAAAAGTGGCGAAGAAGAAGGAAAAGTATGTGACGATTTGATAACTTTGTTGAAGAACAAATCTTCTCAAGGTTTTAGAGGTCTCAAATGCGTGGATCGTAGAAATCATGTTCCCATCAGATTGGAAGTGGAAAGTGAAATGGACATCTGCAAACAGTCTTCTAAGATGACAGCCATTTCAATAATTACTGTCATGATTGAGCTCTCTTCATTTGCGCAGGATGTGAATGACGTAATTCATAAAGTTGATGGAGCTATTGAAGCATGCTCTCAAGCATGGAACATCATGAATCTGGTAGAAAATTGTGACAGGGAAGCGGTTCTGCTGAGTGAAGCTGCTGACAATCTATTTGAAAACTTGCATAAAAAACGCAAATTGCTGCGTTACCATCTTGGAATGGGAGTTTCCCTTGACAAGTCCTCAAAAGCCGCCAAAGAAGCATTTGAAAATCTTGTTGACAAAGGAAAAAGGATAACCGAAGCATACAGCACCAGAACATGGAATGAGGTGTTAGCAGGTTACAGCTTGTGGAGGCTGTGTGTGAATATGGATTATCAGGACTTCAACAAGGTGGAGGGAATCATTGATGAACTGCTGAGTGCATTGGCGGATGTGATAGGGACGTGCACAACGAAGGCAGTGGAGGTGATAATGGCGGAGAGTGAGAAGTGGGCAACCATGGCGTAGGAAGAACACATTTGGAAAGCTGCATATGTGGCTGGAAAAATGAAGGGCGTGAAGGAAAAAGTGGGATGGATGTTAACATGGAGCGCAAAGACGGCGGACATTGAGAATGGTGGCTCCGAAGGTTCAACAAAAAGGAGGGGAATTCTTACTCTGAGGAAGCATGCAACTTTCAATTTGTAGGTTCTCTGCCTTCACTTTTGAAAAGGAAAGCTCATGTTAAGATCCATGATGCAAGATCCAAGCGTCTTCCTTAATGTAGGTTTTCTTTGAAGGCTTTGGCATGGTTGGATTAATGTTTTAGTTAATCCGAATTACATAAATATTTAACATATGTACAGGAAAGCTGTCAACCAAGTAATGGAATACAGGGATGCGAGCACCAGGCCTGGCATTTCACGGTCACCCTTATCCGTCAAATCCCAAATTCACGACGGTTTGATTATTTATCTGCCTTCCACCTTATGTGTTTAAATAGAGTGTCAGAAATGCGATTTATGAAACTCGTATATTTTTAAATACTTCAATTTTTTAAAAATTAATAGAATTATTATAAAACAATTAAATATCAAACTCAACAATTTCGACCTATTATTTTTTTCAATTTTTTTTATATAAATTGTAATTAAAACTACTCTCCGTCATGCATTTCATTTTTCATATTAATTGTATAAACAAAGTGTGGAAGAAGATAGTATAGAAGAAGAAACCCAGACATACAATGATTACTAAGTGGGCATGGCAAACATTATAATAATAATAAAAAAACAGTGAGCATTTATATATATTTCAATTCTTAGAATTTAATTTAAAATAATTAATTAATAGGGTTTTAAGATTAATAATTTTTTAAAGTTTTTTTTAAAAAATGTAATGTTTCTTATTAAAATTTATGTGCATACATATTAAAATAAAATATATAAAAATTAAATATAATTTTTTTCTCTTTGAAATTATAATAACAAATTTCAATGTTTTTTAAAAATATGTAAATATAGTTACATAAAGATAAATATCTATAATATTGATTTATTGATTTTTATTTTATTTTGAAAGTAAGGCTGTCCCCAAATATTATTAGAGGGAAAAGGGTGAAATTCAAAACTTTGGTTTGCTCCAATGGTTCCTTGTTCGATTTCAGCGGCCTTCAGGGGTCTAACATTGATTCTAAATGGGACGATGTTTCAACAGACTAGAATACGAAGATAGATCTAATACAACAATCCTCCGTTCAAGTATTGGAGGAGTTTCAGAGTTGTACCACCATCAACAACTTCAAAAGAACTCCCCCTGCTCCTTCACCCCTCTCAAGTCTCGGATCTGTTCTACAAAAGGGATTTCTCAACCCAACTTCTTGCTCCTCTTTCAGTATGGATGTTACTAAGGTTGTGTTATCTTTTTTTAATCTTGACGCCCAATCGACCACCCCCTCTCTCTGCCACCTATTACTCCAAGTTAAACAAACATTGCCCTGTCCCCACATCCTCTTTTTGACCCGACTCAATTCTCCATAGACACCATATTCCTTACTTCCCATTGAAATCTATTTGCATAAATACACATATATTTTAGAATAATATAATTTTAAAATTAATATTTTTTTAGAATCATTATTTAACTTTTATATAATATTTCTCATTAAAACCTATATGCATACATATCAAAATAAAATATATAAAAATTAGATATAATTTTTTTTCTCCTTAAAACTATAATAACAAATTTCATGACATTACATAGAAATAAATATCTATAACATTGATCTATTCAATTATAGAAAGAAACTATTGAAAATGATATCCCTAATTTCACTAGCAATGTGAGGGCATGATTATATATAAATTTTAGATATTTTTGAATCTTTTCTAAATTTTGATTTTATTAAAGATGTATCATATACTTAATTCTATATACATTTTTGAATAAAAATTGTGATAAAAATTAATATTAAAATAATAATTTGAGTATTAAAGAGTGAGGTTAAAAAATATTTTAAACATATTCTTTTTTAGCAAGAAATGTGATGTGGTCTTTTCATTTAGCATTAAAACGTGTCAAAACAATGATGCTTTAAGGATGTTGTTTTGGATGGTATAATATATTCTATAACGATAACTGCAACACAAATAAAATCCAAACAAAAAATAATGAATGATTACATGAATTTTTTGTTTTTTAAATTAAAACATTCTATATTGAATGTCATATCAATAAACTTTGTTTTTCTTTTATTTTTATTTAAAAAAGAAAAAAGGAGAATCTTGGACTTAGTCATACAATTTAAATACTTTTAGCCTACAAGGGAATTGGGAGTCAGTCAAATTAATTTATAATTAATAAGAAATGTAATATAAATGATTTTCTAAATATTAATTTGGGATCATAATTTAATTTGAAATTATTTATAATTATATTTAAAAATATAGTTGTAGGATTTATGAAAATATGATTAAATTAGTTTAACAATATTTAATTTTAGAGTTAAAATATATTATAATATTTAATATTTTTCATTATATATATGTGTGTGTGTGTGTGTGGTTTTTTCTAAACAATTTCTTTCAACCTCGTTTTGCTCATTTATTGTTTCTTACAATATAATATATCCCACATCAAAAGACAAATGCACATGGACCATGTGTTGGAGACATCAGTACTTTAATAACTTCCAGGAAATTCCCCAGCAATCATAGCTGTTTCCAACACGATTTAATAAATGTTTTACTTTCCTACGTTTCTTACTATTAGAGACGTCGTTACTTTAATAACTTCTAAAAAAGTCTCCAACAATCATAACTGTCTCCAACACGATTTAATAAATATTTTACTTTCCTACATTTCTTACTATTAAAAACATCGATAATTTAATAACTTCCAAAAAAATCTCCAACAACCATAGCTCTCTCCAACACAACTTAATAAATGCTTTACTTTCCTACGTCTCTTACTATCTTCCGCAACTATCCATTAATATGAGTGGGACGTATACCAGCATTGTCTGTTTCCTTTCCTTTACCACCATGTTGCCTATTTTGAACGAGACCCGTGGAATGTATACCTACATTGCCCGTCGAGGATTAGGCACGTTTCTTCCATCCTTTTCCACGGTATTTCCAGTTTTTTTTCCCTTTCCACGCTATTGCCGATTTCCGTTTCTGCGATATTGTCTGTTTGCTTGCTCTTCGATGCTTTGAAGAGAAGTCAAATGCCGTGTAATAATTCATGGAGCATACATATATGGGGTCGTCTTACCAACGATTTACGTTTTTGTAATCTGCATTTAAAACAAATTTGTCGGTGTAATAATTCATGGGTTGTTTTTCTACTATTTAAGTTCTTGTAGTCTACTCTTGACCTAATCTGCATTTCAAATAACTTTGTTTATCACCGCCGTTTATTTATCGTCGCCATTTAAATATTTAAATAATTTATAAATAATTATAGAAACATTAAGTATAATTGTTTGTCGTTTTTTTTTTTTGGGCGAAGGTGAGCTCTTGACACATCATATTATTATTATTATTTATATGTTAAAAACAAACTATTTATTATTTATAAATATTCATATAATTTATAATTAATTATGAAAACATTAAGCATTATTGTAATTTATTGTTGATGAAAATGAGTTGTTCAATAAATTCGGATATATATTAGATTAAGTATTTATTTTTATGTTGATATATGCATGCACTTTTTATATTGAGCCTTGTCTTGATCAATGTTTCGCAATCACTTTTTAAAGATAAACACAATTGACTTCGTCTTCTTTCGACACGTGTCATGCATTGTTACCTCTTTGTTACAGTGTTGGGGTTAGTCGCCATTAATGTAGTTTCCATTGGAGATGTCTACATCAATGTGATAGCATATATTTACATACCTTTGTTAAATGCTATTAATTTTTTATTAGATTTTAATATACACGAAAGGATGAATAAGTTCTCTTAATGTGTTATTAACTCAAAAAAATAGTGGCATTGACAGTGTATCAGCACCATCTGAAAAATGGTCTATCTATGAGATCATAATCTATAAGAGAAAGTTTGGTATCATATTGAGAGCATTTTAGAATTACCATCTTATGCAAGCAAGCCTTCTTCCCTTGGAGATTCTTTGCTCTTTCCCGAGATGCAAAGAATGTGTATTGTTGTTATTTTTTTAGTATTTTTTATGTTAATTTTTTCTTGTGATATAAAATAGTTAGTTTGTTTTTTTCTGTCATCGCCTCTATCTTAAAAGATAATGGTAGAGTTTAGGAAAGTGCAGGATTTTTTTTTTTTGGAGGTGGTTGCCTTGTTTTCCATGCCTTCATATTTTTTAGATTGTGTTTGATTCAAGAGTATGAAAAACAATTGTTGGTCTTCTTTGTTATTTTATTTTCAAAAAAGAAGATTAATGTTGGTTTGAATGGCATGGGTGAGAAAATGTTGTGGACAATAAGTAAAACAAAAAAATATTGTCAATTTTTCAAATTGAAGTTGAACTCTTGTTCATCATTAGTTAGTGCAATTGTACTTGATATTCTAGGACCAAATGTGAATTATATTACACAATATGTAGCTAGATATGGAATCGATAGTAATATTAGCAAAAAATTAATAGCCTGCATATTTTGTTTGGTACACAATTAGTGTTGCACCAATTTTATCTCTTTAATTGGACAAAATCATGTTTGTAAGATGTTTGCATAGTTGTCTTTAGATATAGATTTCAAACTCAAAATTATGTAAATATACGAAGGTGTGTCTTTTTTCCTTCTCTCTTCATTTTCCTTCCATTTTTCCTTACTTGTGAACATTGTTTTATTATACTTTTATTTGTTATTTTTAGGCATATTTTATATTTGAGTACTATTTATGAATTTATTATTAGACATATACATTGTGCCTTAGTGCCATTCAATCATAAATAGTTAAAACACTTATTAATGTCATTTCTCTAAAGATTATAGTGTTAGTCTCATTGAGAATGAAACTTCCATATACGAAGTTCAAGCATGCATTCATACATTTATAAAGCTTTTGGATTGAGTTTATGGTGGTTCAAGACTCAAAGTTACAATGTTAATATTAGAGTATAATGTAGATTCTAGATTTGTTGAATAATATTCAATGTAAGCGGATTAACAAATGTGAGATGTTCAAATACTTGGGCATCCCTTTTTCCTTTGAAAGTTACCCTTCTAAGCTTTTTCAATGTTTCTTATAAATATCAAAAAATAAAATTGCTTTCTTGATCACCAAATCCTTGTCCCTGGTAGGGAAATTTTATATTTTAGGAATATTCTCATGGCTACACATGTATACTACTTTTCTTTTTGGGTGAATTCTAAAGTGTCTTATGACAAACTTGAAAAGTTACATAGATAATTCCTATAGGAAAATGCCAAGAAAGCTCAAGGCTTTTATAGGGTTCCCTTTGATGTATGTTGTGTCCCACACGATAAAAGAGGCATGGAAATTATTTATGTTTATAGAAAGAGTGTTTCTCTCTACGCTAAATGGGGTTTTTCATGTCATTAAAAGCATTGAAGCTTGAAAATTTATACCTTTACATTATCTTTATGCATGTTAGCCCTATGGTAGGACCAATTGGAATAATATTGAGCTCCATATTATGCTCATTACTTATGCCCCTATCAATATTGAGAGGTATTTTGTTTCCCAAAGTATTTGGAAATCATTTAAAATAGTCAAAATTCTCTCAAATAAAAAGGTGATGTATTCAGATTTGATATTTTTTCAATGACCATAACATATGGTGGTCTCTTATTGCTTTCAACATCAAATTGCCACTCAAGCTGAAACTCATAATATCAAAACTCTTAGATTTTTTTTTAAATGCATTTTTATTGTGCAAGATTTTATCTCTTCTCTTGATTAGAACCCATGGCTCATTTTTTAGATAAATTATAAGTTACTCCCTTATGATATGCCTTATATCATGTGTATACAAAATCTTATGCATGATGTTATGATTATTGAGGAGTTGTTGCTAAGGTTGTGGGATCCTTCAAACCCTCTTGATGATATGGTTGTGGGATCCTCCAAACACTCTCATTTTTCAAATGACTCGTATCAAGTTGTTGCTAGGTTGCTGAGGATGATTCGCCTATCATCTTGTTATGATTTAGCTATTGAATGGCTTAATGAATGTGTAGGCTCAATAGTTGTGCATAGGCTATGTTGACATTTCAAGAAAATAGAAGATTAGTAGAAGATAATCTATGTCTAGCTAGTTTTTGCTATACAACATAAGTTTTAGAGAAGCTCCATCAAAAGGTATAGTAATTGTTTGTATTTTATGTTTGTTGAGGAGTTGCCTCTCTTATCTTGATAAGGTTGTGGGATCCTTTAAACCCTCTTGTAATGATTGTGGGATTCATGAAACCCTCTCTTCTATGGTTGGGGGACCTTTCAAAACCTATTGTTATACCAATTGTGGGAGCCATTAAACTCTTTTGTTGTGATATGGTTGTGGGATCCATCAAACACTTTCATTGTGATTTTGTTCGGTTATGGAATCCTTCAAACCCTCTTAATTGTAGGTCCATTGTTTAAAAAAAAAATTTAATTGTAGGTCCATTCTTTAAAACTTTTTTTTAATTATGGGATCAATTATCAAAACCATCACTTGTTTGATTCATAACTCTAACTTTAAAAGCATGTTCAAATTCTTATAACTTGATATTTACCTATCAAATAAAAAATATATATATTTACAAAATTATAAATAAATATTAGGAACATTTAAATATTAAAAAATTATGAAAAATATACCACATATTTACCTTAAGAATCGATATGTGTTAACATTAAATCCTAGTACTTGCTAAAAATAAATAAATTAGGTTTGATTACTCTAAAAGCTTAGAAGTGTAATAGTACCTCCTTAGAAAAAAATAAGAGTTGCAACAAATTAGCAAAGGATGTTAAGAAATTTGTTGAAGAAATCCTCCTTTGAATATCAAATCTAGAGATGCAAAGCAAACCTAGTTTTATATAGATTTGAAAAACTTTCGTTAATAATCAAACGACGTTGCATATGGCACCAAGTATGAGTGTGTGGTTGGGAGAATTAATTATTTGATAAAATTGTTGCATATATATATTTGGACTATCATTTGTTTGAAAAGGTGCATATAATTATTATTTTTGCTTGACTTTTCTGTTTTATGAGTTGGTAATTGTGGGGACAGATAAATTTTGGTGGCTATGAGTTGGTGTTGCGGCTACGGAGGTGGGCGATTAAATTAGTCAATAGACATGCACTTATTATATTACTCATCATCATTGTACTAGTATATGCATATAGATTTGTCTCACTCCTACACAACTCCACACTCTTTTATAACATATATGGTGGAATATATTATCATTTAGGTTTTAAGTTTTTTTTTTAAAAAATTAAAGTTTTATTATAATATATATTTTTATTAATTTGATTGGTTGGAAAAAAATCATATAATTATAAAGTGATTTATATAATTCTTTATTTGACTAATAAAAATTTTATCAATTGTATTAAAAAAAAATTAAATAAAATATATATTAAATAAAAATTATATAAAAAAATTAAGTTTAATTTTATTTATAAATTTTAAGATTGTTAATACCATAAAATATACAAAGAAAGAATCCAAATATTATTTTATATAATTTAAAAATAATTTAAATAATACTCTATCTATTTATAATTTGGACATGTAAAAATAGTGATTTATAAGTTATTATTAAAAAACAAATATGTAGATAGCTTGTTTGTTTTTGTTTTTTTGTTGTTGATGAAGTAAATATTTTTAATCAGAGTTATGAATTGGAACGGGGATACAAAAAGGAGTCTAGTTTCTAATATCATAAAGACGTAAAAATAACAAAAAACAAAGAACCACTAAATGAGGACTACAACCCAGTCAGAATGGGAAAATGATACAACGAAAGAAAGGTAAAGCAGAGGAATGACAGGTCGTCAAACCTATACTAATAAATAATGACAAAATCTTAGGAGAGTGTGATGTCCTTCAGCAAGACTTCAATCAATTTGATTTACATAAGATCACAAAATCGTGACAGAAATAAGACCCAACCCAAAAAAAACTCAAACAAAAATGATGCAATACTCAACGACAAGCTAAGACTAATCTTCTCTCACACTATAAAAGAAGATCCTTTTCTCACATTATTGATTGAAATCCTTTTCTCACCAAAATTTTTACCTCTAACCTCAACATTTTTACCTCATATCCCGTGCCTTTCCTTTTTCTTGACAATAATACTTATATAAATATTCAATTTTCCAACACACTTAAAACAAAAAGTGAGGGACGAAAAAGATTTAAAAAAAAAGACACAAGGTGGGGAGAGGGCCGTGACTCTAAATATTATTATTATTCACGTGGGTTTAAAAAATCTATATATTTCTTTATGCAAATTTGGCTTGATATCAAGTTTCATTGTCAAGTAAGTAAGGTCCCCTTCCTTCCTTGTGGATGCGAATGGTGGAGGCTTTTGTTTTTTATAAAGTGAAAAGGATGGATGAGCGCCAACTTTTTTTTATCCATCCATTTTATTTGTGCGTCTTATATTTAATTCCCTTTCCACAAACTACTATTATTCTGTCGGTGGAAGATTCCTTCACCAAACTGTCGGCGTGCCACATTTATAATAATAATTTAGACGTACTAATAATCCTGTAGCAAAGGGTATTTAAATTTGTAATAAGTGTAGTGGAGTATTTCCTAAATAACATATTGTTTAAAATTTAAATTTTATAAAAAAATTGTAATTTTATTGTAATATATATTTGTAATAATTTGATTGGTTATAAAAAAAATTATATAGTTATGAAATGAATCTTATAGTTTTTTTCTTAACAAAATATTAAGATATTTTTATTATATAATTATATTTGATTAGATTTTTAAAAGATATTTTTTTATCCTTTAAAATTTAATTATTTTCAATCTAAAACCCATAATATTTTTAATTTGATGTAACAATATTTAAATTGTCAAAAAGTTAAAGCAAAATAATGTAATAAATTAATTAAAATACAACTTTTGTTGATACTTGATTGGAAATGGAAATATATAAGTACGAGCTTTATTACTAGTTTATCATAAATTTGTAATGACCATAATTCTATTTTAGTTGTAGTTGATAGATTAACTTAAATGGCTCTGACTTTTTACTTGCTAATATTATGTTGTCATCTTTAAATATAACTCATTTGTTTGTTAAATAAATATTTTGTTTACATGGTCTCCCAAGGAATTTGTATTGGATTGAGATCCAAGATTTACTTCTTTTTGGAACTCACGTTTTGGTGAGGTAGGTACTAGTTTTAGTTTTAGTATTGTCTATATCACTCTAAATCAAGTAGTCAAATTGAAAGAATTAATAAAATAATTAAAGATATGTTTAAAATGTATATTGTTAAAACACTGAAACTGTTGAAGACTATACATTTAATTGAATTTGTTTATAATCAAGGTTATCATTTTACTATTAAAAAGTCATTTTTTTAAGTACTTGTATATTATGATTTGATCTTATTTATAGAACATGGTATGAAATTAAAAATATATATGAAATAGAAAAAATAATTAATAAATTTAAACAAAACATGAAAATTATATAAGATAGATATAAGAGTTATGTAGATGGCATTAACTAGTTTATTATTGAATTTATAATTGATGGAAAAGTATTTCTTAAGTTTGAACTAAAAATGAATTTCTTAAAGCTTAGAAATTATATTAAATTAACTGTTTATTATTATGGTCCCTTTGAAATTTTACAAAGATTAGGAAACCTAATTTATAAATTTAATTTACCTTCTCAGTTGCATAGAATTCATAATATGTTTCATCCACTTTTACTTAAGAAATATTTTTAATTGAACATGTGTTTGATTGGAAGAATATAGATATTGAATTTAGTTGTGAATTTAAAATTGAACTTGGGATATTGTTAATAAAAGAACTAGAAAATTAAAAAAATAAAGTAATTATTGAAGTTAAATTTAAATGAAAATTTTATGATATTAATAATGCTTCCTGAAAAAAAAATGAATTTATTCATAGTCAATATCCATATTTGTTTGACTAAATATTGTTTATTGTCCCATAATCCTAAAGGTAGCAACAACGTACATGGAGATAATGTTATATGACTTTTTACCCTTGCAACTATGTCAAAAGAATAATGATAAAGTCACTAGCATGTGGAGTTTGAAAATGATAAAATTCAATAAATAAATAATGTTATGTAATTGTTCAAGTTGTGAAAGAATATTATTTAATGTATAAAGTTGTGAAGTTTATGTAAGTAATTAAACATATTTTGAAAGGTTATGTTGGTTACAACAGTTGTTTGTGTACTTATATGTTTATCGGAGTCATTTGGAGGGGGAAGAATAATCATATAAGAAATTCAAGGTGAAATGAGACAAAGAAATTATGGGCATTGAAAAAGCGCAAATAAGGTATGTCCAACAAGAGGTACGAAGGTTGTGAGTTATTACTCATAAATAGATTCTTCCTTGTTGTCACATGTTTTGTTTGTATTTCAAATTTTACTGTGAGAGAGTTGCCTTTGTGAAAATTCCATTCATATATTATTTGAACCGTGAATTAATACAAAATAGATTGTTCATTAAATAGTGTAATTGTTTGAGGCACTTTAATAAATAATGAAATATTGCTTTAAAATATTTGTTGTTTGTTAAAAATTAATGTGTTAGAAAATATATTTTTTAAATTAAATAATAAAAGTGGAAAATGTTTAATTATTTATTTTGAATTCAATTTTAGAAAAATTAGGTAATGAGAGTACCTAACTCCGTGATATTTTCCACCAAAATCAAGTATATCGTTTTTAAGTTATTCATATTTCAAAACAAATTATAATTATTTGTCATTCATTTATGCATGTGGAAAATATAAATAATGTTTATTCAAATTCTCGTGTATATTGAATTTTATTTTAGAACTTTAGGTACACAAGATTGTGTGTGTGTGTGTGTGTGTGTGTGTGTGTGTGTGTGTGTGTGTGTGTGTGTGTGTGTGTGTTTTCTCATTTGATTTTATATGTATTCAGTCACACATCAAAATGGGGTAGAATGTAGACATCTAAAAATTATTCCTATACATTTATTAGTCATTAAATTATAAATTTTAATGTTTTTTAACCATTAATTATTCATCTAAATTAAGTATTATTGGTGTGTGTTTTTTTAATTTTTGATAGTCTCTTACCCTTCTCCCGACCCTATCCAACTATGATATTATCTCACATGATTTCCCATCATTTTGAACTACTTGTTTGAAACATATTCTAATGTTCCAAACAAATTGGAATGTGATTCCTATTTAAGAAACTTTGTGTGGCCCTTTGTGGCTAGATTGGTCTCACCTTTTTTGTCCTTACTTTTTCACCTTGTGATAATTTGATGTCAATTTGTACACCAATAGGGTCTAAATTGAATTCAATTTATCTATGAATACATATTTTCACCTAAGGAAATATAGATAATTCATGTTATTAATCACAAGTATTTATTAAGAACTTACAAGCAGTTTAGAAGAAATAAAGTAATCGTTAGAGCACATAAGTCCATGTCAGATATATCATACTACATCAGTTTTCATGTTGTTGATCATGAAGGCTTGATGTTATTCAATATTATTATTTTTTAGGGCCCTAAAAATATCAAGGTAGTTTGATTATTCTCTTCTTTAACACTTATCACAAAACATATATTTTTTCCATAAGTTTTCAAATATTACTCTCTAATTATGGAAAAAATAAGACTTTTGTTGTACATGTGATTAAAACTAAATATTCATAAATTGAGCAAGGTTTTTTGGGACCAAACCCAGCGGAACACAGTCTGGTCTAGATAAATTACTCTAATAGTTGTGAAATTTATGGTTTTAGTTTATGTCACTTTTAAATGTGCATTCCCATTTTCACCTTCTTATGACCATCACTAAATTCAAAAATAAAATCAGATAAGCCTAAATCCTATGCATTTTTCATGTTAGTGAATTTTAAAATAGTTAATTAAACTAAATTATAATTTTATACACATTATTTAACCTAGTTAAAAGTAATGGAATTTTTTATTTCCTAATTTAATGTAAACCCATTTATACATATTACAATTGTATGCAATACACTAACTAATAAAGTTTACTATAAATTAAAAACTATGAGTATCCTACCTCAATTTGCAAAAGGTATTCAATAACTACATGGTTTTAAAGTATTTTCACTAAGTAGGTATTCAATAAATACAAAACAATTAATAAGAGAATAAATATTAATTTAAATTCTCAAAGTCTTCTTTCAACCTAGATTACATGTGTATAGCACAAATTCTATTCTCTAGAGTTTTCAACATAAATATTTGCAAAGCCAAAAAATCTACACATAATTAAGAAAATTCAAATTTTAATGAATTTATTTATTCGTAAGTTATAAAACAAATTTTACAAATAAAAAGTAATTAAAAATGGCAAAGCAATTCATTCGTCTTACAAGACTTTTTACATGATATTCACAAGACTCATTAAAAATAAATAGTTATACAAAGACATAACAATCCTTTCCCATAGTCGAAAGGAAAAAATTTGACCCTGTTTACAATAACAATCATCCTTTATATAGACCTTTTCCCACCTAAAGTAGTTACATAACTACTTTCTAACTTGACACTAACTTTACTCATATCAACCTGAGTTGAAATATTTTGTTTGGGTGCTTTCACTTTCTTTCACAAAACATGACTTTCAATCATAACATTTCATCAATAATTCCATTCTAAGCATATCTTATGATCATCGTATTTCTTAGAGGCATTTTGTCAAATAGCTTCATTGCCCCTTCAACTTGCCCATTTTATGTATATCTTGAAATCATAGCATTCCAAGAGACCACATTTCATTCAACCATTTTGATAAACACTTTACATGCATCTTCTATTCTCCCACACTTAACATACATGTTAATAAGAGAACTACCCACAAAGACATTAAAATTTAAATCATTTATAATCAAATTTTGATTTAGCTCCTTGCCATGTTCCAAAAATCACAAATTGGCACATGCCGAAAATATTTGTGAATTTGGCTTTCCATGTGCTAGGTGCATTTCACAAATGAAATCTAGAGTCCTATCAAAATAATTATTATGCACATACCCTGAAATTATTGTAGTCTAAGATCTTGGTTTCATGGCACTGCAACTGCAAAAATAATTACAGGGGTTGCAGAGATTATATAGGAGTAGGTATGTAGTGAAACAGTTCTATGAAATTCAAAAATTATAAAATTTACACATGTTGAGAAAATCTAGGAGGTTTGAATGTAAAATTAAATTAAATTTATATTTATAAAACACTTTTATTGGTTGTAAAGTCCCTAAAATTTCTCTACAGGGGCTGTAACTTCTTGCCCCTAGTTGTTACTCATCTCTAAAAATCTTTCTCTTATGCAGTCACTACTCCTATTTTTTAGGGAAAGATTATATTTGTTGTAGTTCAATGGATTTACAATTGCATGGGACCGCTTGCAACTGTAAAATAGTTGCAGTTGCCCCCTCCATGAGACGACCCTCTAAGCCACCACATCATGTTCTTGCATTTCTCCCTAAAAAAAGGCTTTGAGGCCTTATCCACGGGCCCATTTTGTGCAAATCCTTCCCAAGTCTTTGAACCTTATGAGATTTTTAAAATATTTATATTATTATTATTTTTAACAGAGGTGTCCATGATGGAAACTATTGCATTTATAATTTTAGAGAGAGCCATCCTATATATATATCATAACAAATTTAAAAATTGCTTACAAAATATATACCCCTTAAAATAAGGAACAACTATTCTTTAAAAAGAAACCTTTGAAAAATGAAACGTATTAGAAGGCTGAATGCTACTTCTAGCTTTTTAGTTGCCAACTATTTATTTATATCTGATCAATTTTTATTTTTATTTTTCAAACAATTTTTTTAAAATAAAATATTCTTATTTTTTCTAAAAATCATAAAACCTCTAATATAAAAAAAGACCCTTTTTTAGATAAATTATAAGTTACTCCCTTATGATATGCCTTATATCATGTGTATACAAAATCTTATGCATGATGTTATGATTCACAATTTGGGGTTGCACCCACTAGTGGCATATTGGAAAGACTTGTGTCATAATTAGAAAATACCATTTATTCCTTACTCTACAGGTCTGTTGTATCAATTATGAGTCACTTTTCTTAGGTTATTGGTAGGTTAAATAGCTCATGGAATCTAAAATCTTCATCTTGGACTTCACTTGCTCTTCTTAACTGGGACCAGGTAGCGAAGAATGGTCCCAAACTTGCTCATTTTATGTGGTGTATATTCTTCCAAGTCCTTCCCCTAGGAGAGAGGGTGTACCACATTGGATTTGTCATTCTAAGTGCCTTGGGTATAATAGTTTGAAGAATTTTAAGACCTATTTTGGACTTTTAAGCATTTATTAATATCAATTAATTATATTTTTTGAGTCTTATTTTTCAATCGTAATTTTTTATCTAGCTATTATTTATTTTAGGTCATGAATGCCAAATGACCACCCTTGTATTTTAAACCATCTTATACTTTTATACTTATTTTTTATTATTAAGTATGAAAATATGTTTTCGATAAAAGTATAATTATTATACTTATTTTTAATTATTAAGTATGGCTATATGTTACCCATAAAAAATTAATTATCGTCATAACTACAATATTTTAATGAAATTAAAATTATAGTATACTCAAATTGGAGGTTAAATAAATATTAGGAGTTGAATAAAATATATCACATTATTAGTGACGTCATGACATAATGTCTCTAATTATTCAAATGCTATTAATTTCAGTATTTATTTTAATAAGATGTTGTATTAAAACTTGGAATAATAAAATGTTATTGAATGCATGACTTAACTAGAGTGATTGGGATTTTATATTTCATTCTTATCATCCACCAACCAAGTTAAGAGCATCATTTTTATCCACTAACAATAAAATAATTGGCATGAAATACAATCTCTCAATCAACACATATTTTTTATTAACCATCCATAGTCACTCCATGAATTAGTAAATGATTTATTTTTATGCCAAAGGCATCTTATTCTATGAGAAACATGATAAATATTCATCTACATTTTACATCCCTGATTGCCATGTTGAGACTCATACATATATGCCCTATTTACTTGCATAAATAAGACCTATTTTGTTAAATTTTTTATGTAAATTATGTTTTTGAAGTGTGTACAAGGTGAAAATAGACCAAACAAATAAGGTTGTAATCATAGTTTAATGATGTAAATTATCTAGCATAAATGTCAAAATAAATGCCAGTGCAACACTTGATGGGTGTAATAGTTGGTATGAGCTATTAAGTGGTTGAAGAATGGTAGGAAGTAGATGATGTGTAGGAGACCAATGGGTGGTGATATAAACCTATGTCTATTGGATCTCTCATGACCTGCAAGAGATGATTTATTTCATCTCTTAGTTACTATATTTACCTTGATGTCTATGTAGTAACAAATGCCCAAAATGTTGATGGGAAGGGAAAGCGTGGCATCTAAGATATGATCAACATCATTTCTCATATAATTAATATTTTCATCACCCTCCACATTCATTAGCATGCCTCACATTATCTTAAATGTAATCTAATGATCAATCATTATAGCTTTAAGAAAATTCCCAAAAATGAAATGCACATAAAAAAATACAAACATCCAAAGTATAATAGATCACACATATGAAGGGTTGATGTGTCCATTGGAGGAGAAAATAAATAAAGAGGTTATCCATGTGGTGGAAGGACTTCTCCAATGCCTTTGCACTGAACACATTTCCCAACATACTTCTTAACTTTATATCCAACCTTTCATATCATTAATATACTAGGACACCTAGGTCAATCTTATATTTATTCAATGGGTGATGTTATATCAATATATCTTGTTCATGGTAGTGATTTTAGAAAAACTTTCACAATAAAACATAAAAAATATTGTTTTTTCATCCTTTAAGAAACTTATAGTTAAAATTAGGTTCTTATATTACAGATTCCATAATAAAAAATTACCATAAAGTATCAAGAGTAAAAAAATAGAGAATTATAATGTATTAATTATACCATAGCCACAGTCAATAACATGTTCATGATAGGAGCAACAAATCTGAAGATGTTCTAAAGAAAACATCACCTTCAATTTTCCTTTCTTGGGTCATCTTTAGAGATTAATGGTGTGTTTCATAAGGAGGATGTATAAATTTTAGAAGGCACATTTATTTAATTATCCAAGGTTTAATAGATGGTGGAAGTAAAAACACATGACAGTGAGCTAACACTTGTCAAACAATTGTCAAAATTATAGTTGGCTTGCCTAAGAGTGACCTCCAATGACCTAGTTTAAGAGTCAATATTATCATATTGGAGGAGAGTTCTAAGAAGTAATTATCTGAAAATTGTTGTCTAATAAAATATATTAAGAATACATGATATATTTTGATCTATATGATATGGTTTTTTTTGCTATACATATATTTGGATTGTTCTGAGTGTTATTTACACATTGTTATAATATCATGGAAGAATTATTTACTTAGTCAAATTGAGACATATTACGTTTTATCCATATATTCCATAATTATAAGATCCTTTGTTATTTATTAGAAAATAATTTAATAATTATCCTGATATACCCATTATTATAGATCATAGACTAATTTTTCCTCATCGGTGTGTGTGATTAGGATAGTCTTTTCTATCATCGAGATTATGTGTGAAGATTATGATACCAAGTTAGATGTTCCTTGTAAAAGTTGTTTGGGAAGATTGTGGTACAGTTAGAAGTTTTAAATTATATGGGATTTATCCTCAATCATCATTTTATTTAACTATAAAATTTCTCATTAATAATGTATCTTAGAATTAAGGATTATTTCATATAATTTGGACTTATCAACAATCCAAATTTTTGAAAACTATCAAAAATAAATTGAACAATATCAAGATTAAATTGGACTATACCAAGATTAAATTGGATTGTATCAAGATTAAGTTAGACTTATTACAAATAAATCACATCTATCTAATGCATTTGTGATAAGTCCAAATTATTTAAAATGATCATAAATAATTAGTAGTTGAAAACTATCATAAATAAATTGGACTTCATCAAGAATTAATTGGACTTATTATAAATAAATCACATCTACATTATATATTTGTAATAAGTTCAAATTATACGATCATTCAAACTGGTTCATAAACCATGTATTTATAGATAATAAGACTTGGTGGTTTATTTCTTAAGGAAAAATAATTCATACATCAATCAGGTGCTCGAGCGATATGTGATTTAGAACACCTAGGATGATTGGGACTCCATGTGTCATCAATTGATTGGATCGTGAACTATTTGTTTAATCTAATTTAGGTGAAATCCTCATGAACAAAGTTTATCTCATATTTGTGTACCTGTCACATGTCAATCATGGGTGTTCTATTATTATATTATTAATATAATCTCCCACATAGTCGAGTTATCAAGATTGTGATGCGTGTTACAATCTTAGGTACTTGTATTATTTGGGAGTTTTATTTGGATTAGTCATCCTTTTGCATAGTCGATTTGACAAGATTGTTCCATGTGGCACAATCTTGGGTGCTTATACGAAGTGAAATTTCAAAAATTGAAAAGCTGAACAACATTTATCGATTTGTAAATGTTGAAGAACAAATATTGACATACAAGTGGGACATTCTAAGGCATAAACCCTGAAGACATTTTTGCATACATAGGAATGTCAAAGTGTATTTTAAAAAACAAAAAAGCTAAAGTGTAAATTATCAAATTTGAAAATTACAAAGACCATTTGCTGGAGACCATTTTGAAGGATGTAAAAATGTGAAGTGGACATTTCAACAATCAAATGCTATTAAATAGATGCAAAATTATGGAAATACTGAATTTTCATAGTATAAAATATAAAACTCAAATGTCGAAGTGTATTTTCCAAGACCCAAAATGTGAAGTACCAATAGAAATAAATAAAATAATAAAAAATTATACATTCTCAAAAAATGGACTAAATTTTGAAAAAAAACATTCATATTTCTCATTCCAAAATTTAGGAAACACCATTTCAAGTTTCCCAATCCTTTTATCACTATTTTTATTAGTGCCTAGTAGGACGATGCATTCAAGTAGTTTGTTACAATGCATTTCAAAAAATTAGTGAGAAAAAATGTATGACCTCTCCAATTTTTATTTGGTTTCCAAGCGTAGATGATACTATTTATGAGTATGGTTGGTAAAGATGTGTCAGTTGGGTTTGGCTTCCATTTTTTGTCCAAGTAACCATAATAAATTTTTTATTATTCTGCATCTTTTTTCCCTGCATGAACTGGGATGAATTAAGCTACACTGACCCTTAATTTTATATCACCATTTATTTATAATATCTCAATATTTCTTTTAGCTCTAGAAACCCAAACTGTGTTGTCTATTCCTATAGAATCGTTAGGTCTAAAAAATAACATATCTCTGATCTACACATCTTGCACTAGATCAAATGTAATTTTTGTTCTTTTGCTTCTTGGACTAACATATGTATTTGTAGATGCCATTCCAAAATCAAGGGTCTTGTCATGAACCTTTTTATGTATACATCTATGTAGGGGTATGTCATGGTGAGTTCTGGGCCAAAACTCTCCTATACACTCAACTTCAGAAGGGAACATGTCTTCTTTCATTATGTCACGGATGTTTTGGAAGTAATATGATAAATCCTTCCACTTATTATTTATGGTCAAACCAAATTAATTGAATTGATGTACATACTTATTCAAGCTATATTTAATTTATTTTTCACTCTTTTTTCTACTTCTATCTAAGTCTTTTACAACAATGGAATCTTTAGACATTTCTCTATTTTTTAAGTCTTTGAAATACATTTTTATTAGATTACCTTCTAGAACATTTAGCTCACCATTTTCTTTTATTCTCCATAATGTAATCATGGGGGAGACCAATTTCTATCTCTTATAGAGTTTTTTACAATGCATAATGGGCTGACCTTGCTCCATGCATTGAAGAAAGTATTGACCTTTTGTCAAGCCTACTATTTTTTTCTTCCCTTTAGTTGGTAACTATTAACATACTCTTTGAAATCCACTACCTCTTCAATAAAATAGGGTGTGATGTTTCTTGTATTTTCACATGTACTATAAGTGTCCATCATATTTGCCACATTCCATACTTCTTTCTTATTTATTCATTTAGACAAGTTTCTAAATGTGTCATCAATGTCCTCATGGGTATGTCCTATAGGGAGAAATTTGACCTTGACATCGAAGAAAACACATTTGTATATGATTTAACAGTTTTGGGAATATTGGTGTATTATTCCTAATTTAGTTAAAGGTTATGAGTAGTAAAATTAGTAAATAAATATGAAATAATTAATCTAAAAATGTAAAAATAGTAAGTCTTCTTTTCCATCTAATAATTCTAGCTAGAAACTGATTAATCTAACTGAGATAGAGCCTAGAATTTACTATGTAGGATTGGGACATTTTCACAAACTGAGATCAAAACTTTGTTTTTTGATTGTAAAAGAGCTCCAAAACTAGATAGGAGTGGCACCAATGCTGTAGTCCACCTCTACTGCCATTATCCTGAGGATATGAGCTTTTTGGGTTTTGTTCGCTATGTCTGTGTGACCCTATTTACAAATTTTTGTAGTTGGAAGTATTTATAGCTCCCTTTAGAGCATATTTTATCTTTAAACCCTATAATCTATTATAATTTGATCAATTTAAAGAAATAGGGGGGGTTAGTGTGTGTAAGATTCAATGTATGTGGATTCACATCCCTTGTGTGGTCACATTGCCTACATACCAATACTCCAAAGAGGGATCAAGCCATATGTAGTTCTCCCACTTGATGTGCTTTGTGCAATTGTGGGTATGAAGATGTAGAATGCTAAATTGGATGTGCTTGAGGTGGTTAGGGACTAGTGTAAGGATTTTAATAAGCCTATAAGTGTATTGGTTAGCTGTATGCAGAGAATAGGGAAGATTGCTTGAGTAATCTTGTTTGTATTCTTACTTGATTAGTGATAATTTCCAACCTTTTCCAAATGATATTTGAATGGGATTTTATAGGGATCTATTGATCATGGGTTGAATGTGCTCATATTAGGCCAACAAGGAGAAAGATGAGAAATCGAAAGGAAATGACCATTGGGGCCAAAAATGGACTTGGATAAGATCACTAAAAGTGGATAGGAGTGGCACTGGTGCTATAGTCTAGGTGTGGAACTATTATCTTGAGTAGATGGGACCTAGGAGGTTTGATTTGTCTTGGAAAGAGCAGTTTGGCTCATTTGGGATGTTATGGGTTGGGTGTCATTATCTACACTCAAGTTACCAATTTTCACATTTTATATGACTATAATATACAAGGAGAGATAAATATTACAACACATACATGTACAAAAAAACATGATTTTATGAATTTATAAATGTAACATTAGTTCCATATAAGGTTTGACATTTTAAAAACATAATTATGGATGGAAGTACCTATTCTTATTGTCTCCATAATAGTTTTCTAGTTGAAGGTATAGCTTGGAAGAAAGTTTCTTGAAGGCACCAATTGATTGTGCTTCTTCTTTGTATTTATTACATTTAGGGTAGTAGTTGTTAGACAAAAGTGCATCATACAATAGATATTTTGAAGTTTTAAGCTTATATAGTAAAGATCCGTAAGTATCTGGAAATGTTGTTTTTATATCCCTAAAGTACTCTTTCAATGAGGTGATAGTAAAGTTAGACCCTCCAAGAACATATGATAAAAAGGTGCCCATATTCACCTGCAACATGACCATGTGTTATAATACCTACCATTGAAAACTCTAATATTTTATTGGTAACTATTTTGCTTTTTGTCACTATCCTTGGCATAAATGTTTTTTGGCATTCCACCTTATCATGAATGACACTAAGGCATTCTTCAGGGTATTGATCTAGTAGTTGTTAATGTGTGTAATACAATTGTTTTGTAGAAAGTATTTGATTTGAGTGCATCAATAATTCTTGATTGATATGCTCTTCCTAATATATAAAGAGGGACCCATTGTGTTTCTTTTGAGTCAATAAGATGCATGTTTTTCACATAGAAAATTCATTAGACATGGCAATGGTCACACCATGAAAATTAGTTCTCCACATGTTATTGAATTTTGGATAGGATATTGGCTCATATTCCATGTCTGCTAATTGTGCATTGATGTGGCACCTCATAAATTATTGAGCAAAAGATGTTAGAATATGTCAAACATTTTCTTGTCAGCCATCTTTATCTACCTAAGATGTTAGTCATGGAGAAACATCTATAAAATCATCCACCAATTGGTCCAACAAATCTTTAGCTACCATTGTCTTCGTATGTGGCTTTTGTCAAAATCTCTATACATGGAATGCATTTCATTCCCCATTTTTGTGACAATTTTGAATGTCAAAAAAATTACTTCTCTTCAATCCATATATTTTAAGACAATATTCCAAATAGATCTTTGTACCCTGAAAGTCAATGCTAGTTTTGTTTTTATTTTTCTTAAATAAACTGATAGAAAGGGCATCCAAGACATGTTGCCTCCTATCTATTATGGTGGAATCAAGGAACTTTATTTTTATAGATTTTAGAATCTCAAATGATAATCCTGACTAAAAACATTTTTTGGTGGAACATTTATCCACATACATTGTTTAAATCTCACTATCTATGATTTCATCAAACTCCACTTGGCTAAGTGAAGTGTTTGGTTGACTTATTTTTTAGCTTGAGTATTTGTAGGCAAGAGACAATTTTTTTAGATGCCTTTGTGATAGGAATGTCAGGAAAGGAGTAACTTCATTATCCATTACATCCCAAAAACTTCCAATTTCTTTCTCCTTTGGTGTTATGTATAGTAAATTGATTACTATACAAGTCTCAATGTTCACTATTTTATTGTAAGGCCATCTAACGATAGATGTTTTAGTTACCTTTGTACTGAAAGTGTCATAATGTTGTATAACATGCCTTATATAAATTATCAATTCATTTTCTAACATTGGGACAAGAATGCAACCAAAAATCTCCCTTGGTTGTGCAAATTCAACAAAACCAAAAGCAAAATTTTCATCATTTGTAAGAGCTATACATTTGTGCAACAAATATACCCTTTTATAAAAGTTTTTCTTAGGATTTAAGATATGGTAGGATCATTGATATATCAAAAAAATAAATCTAATAAAGAGTTTTCTTGATGTAATGGTTGTATATGCATAACTGAACTCACATTATTTTGTCTTTATTCCATGTCATTGTCTATATAAATTTTTTTGTGACATGTTACATCATTGGTGTGTTCCATATAGTAAAACTATTAACTACAACCCCTGAATTATCCATAAAAGATGAAGGAAATGGAAGCTGTAGCGCCATATCAAAATCGTTAGCCACATTAGCACTTACACATTCAATAAGTATTTCCTCATTATGGCATGTGTAAGTGAGATTTATGAGTTCCAGAGATTCAGCATATGGACCTACCACTTTGTGTATTCTTCCTTCACCAATGACCTTACCATTATTTATGAGAAAAACATAGTCTCCACATTAGAAATCCATCAACATATGATTTTTCAGCCTGGACATTTGAAAAATACATGAGAAGAGTTGTTAATTAGATTATTTATAAAATTAGTCCAATTTATACCTATATGTAGGAGATAAAGCTATATTTATAGCAAAACATAAGCATGGAGATATGTTAAAACCTAAAAATGTTAAAAAAGTAATGCAAGACCATTTTTTAATGATACAGTTTATGTCAATCCAAAAAAAAAGATTTTAATATCATATATTGCATACTTCAATTCTTACTTCATCCTAATTTGAAGGTATCTCCTAGGAGATACATTTCAAACATGCATCAGAGTGGAATGGCCGCATATAGAAAAATAGCTAATTAAGTTAATATTCAACTATGTATTTTATTACAATACAAAATAATATTGAGTAATGGGGGTTTTGAGAAAAATTATAGAAAATGATTAGCTTCTTATATTTTGGGATCATGAATGTGATTTGATCATTTGATGTGGACCCAAAAGTTTGAAGGTATTGTTTAGGAGATACCTTTCAAACATGCATATGGGTATCCTTGAAGGTTTAAAGGTAGTATTGGGTGATACCTTGAAGGGCCTTGTAATAACTTCAAGCATACCTATGACATTAATCTTAAGGCTTAAATTTTCAATAGTCAAGGACATGTGGCATGCACCCATGAACCTGCAACATTCCAAAACTCAAAAAATATTTCTAATTCACTGGGTGAGTGACTCTCTATGATTATGCCAAGTATCTCCATCTTGTTTACTCAGATACTAATAAACTAAACTTAATGTATGAAATATTAAGGATGTGTAAGAAGCACTATGGTGATGCATGTCTCCCTCCAAAATGCCTCTATAATTCTTGTTAAAAATGGGGCCCACTTCCCTTGGCCAATAGCACACCTTTTATTTAAAGAATATCTCTCTTATTTCTTGAGGAGCATCGTGATGACATGTGTCTTTAGTGAAAGGGATTGAGACCTCAATTTTATAGCCACACTTACCTGTATACTTAGTCGATGTGAGTTTAGGAAGAACCCAAGCACTAGCTTCAAGTTTTTGGTCATGTTATTTATTCTCTCCCAACATGATACATACCATTGTTGGACCATGGGGACTCACATAGGTTAAATTTGATGGTAACCACTACCTATCAAGAATTTTTTTTGTGACAATTTTTAAATCAATGTCCAAGAAAGTGATAGTGACAAAATAGGTATGGTAGAAGGACTATTAAGGATCATGCAAGACAATTAATGACATGGTGTTTTAAAATATTGCATCTTGTTTAAGGTATATCAATTTGGGATTAATGACATGGATTCCAACACACACTATGATGCAATTTAAAGATTTGGGAGACAAAAAGGGTTACCATTAAAGCCAAAATATTAAAGACGAGGAATAACACTTGTGTATAGGTAGTTAATGCATTTAAAGAGGTTGAAAAGAGAAAATTGGATGTTGAAATCCATAAAATGAAGGGGAATATTAATTCAAAAACAATATAGACTTTGGAAAAGAAGAGTATTCTACTATCTACTCTCGATATACTCCCATGCAGAAAAAACAAGACCTAGATTTTGGTAAAATAAAGCAATCAAATAATGTAGATTACACGTTTAGTCATGGATAGGAGAAAGTTGTTGATCTAACTCATAGATGTAGAGAAGGTGGAAATAGGGATTGCTTTAGGTCTTCAACAAACCAAATTCAATGACCCAAATCCCTTTGACTTTATGGAAATGGCTAAAGTTACTATCTTCACCCTATCAACACAACTAGGCACATAAAAAAGAGATATTACACTTCAACTTCCACTTTAGGGTTGTGATGCAAAGAGGATAATCAAGTTAAATACAATCAGAAAACTATATGAGTTCATGTATACCTTGTTAATAAGATACAACCAAGGGGCTATGCATTTTTCTAGACATATCACCGTTTGGATCAATGCATAAACCATGGCGAGAGCTATAGGCCTCCTAAATCATGGAAAATCCTTATTGCCAAACAAGTCCACCCCATAACTAATTCATCCATATGTTTGAGATAAGTTTCCGACTAGGGCAGGTAGAGGAACCTCAATTGACTCCATTGAGGATGTTATACTATGCATTCTGGTAGAGTGTATTACAAACAATGAAATAAGCCAAACAAGCAACAAAATGAGTAATTAACATTGTGTATTGCATGATACACAATAATGAGAACTTCAATTGGCTCAAGTTTCTCACATCTAATTTTATCACTAATATCAAAAAGGTACTTTTAGGTAGCTCACAAATTTTCCAATATCAGTTTCTAGTTTTGTTGTTATGCTTCACCTAATAGAAGTCCCCACTAGGCCAAATTAATGTTTTTATGTAATTTTGGCCTACTACTACCCTCACATGCATCACTTAGACTAAGACAAGGCAATATTATGAACAACTAGGGTAGTTTAACATATGGTGGCTTCTCTAGATTTGATTAGGTCACACCCTCAAATTGCATAGGATGTCATGCAATATTTGGGGTAACATGCATTGGTAACCAAGTTGTATAATGGTATTCAAATCAAGGTGCATGAGTTGGCCATGCCAACTATGACTCTAATGCCCTTTTTAATCATAATGGTTGAATCACAAGACAAATTATGGAGGTAGAAATCCCTAGTTATACATTAATGATTATAAGAGTAAGAAAAACTATAACTAGTTGTGCAACCATAGTCCTCACCCCAATATTATGTAGCTCATCCATGATAAGAAAAATTCAAATAGAAGGGACTTACATTGAAAACCTCACCACCTCTAGCTAGAAAGAGATCAAGGAAAATAAAGTATTGGTTGGACAACCCATGTATGCCAAGGATAGCTTTGGAGTATGATCTTGAAATGTTATGGTTTGATGAACATGAAGTTATTTAATGCATGATTGAAGACATCGATCAAAAGGTCTATGATAAGGAGTTATTTTTTTGGAAAGTAGTATGCACTTGCCAAGTATAGAATAAGGTAAGCAATGACTATTTGGTTGACATTATGCAACCCCCTCCCTCTATTATTGTGGATACTGTAGGTCATGAAGAAGCTCAACATGAACTTGTAACAAAAAATTTCCAAAAAAGATCCAAAAGTTGGTTCATTGTCTACATAGTTTGTAGATCTACTAGAGGAAGGGAGCCTGGTATGACCACTAATGCACAAAAAATGTAGTCATCATTGGGTGAGGCCTTTAACTACCATACAAAAATAGTTGGTATCTTTTGGAGAGCTAACCATAATAAGTAGTGCTCATTAGGTGAAGTCTAGGGGCATGATGAGACACAAGGATACACTTATCCCTTTGACCAAGTTGAGAAATTTTTTCATGTACAAAGGTGTCATGATTATTGAAACCAAATATTTGGAGCACTCACAATCTAATATAGAAACAAATGATATATATGTAATGGAGGGATCCTCAGATATAACTTTTTGAATGAGATCCCCTGTGCTTACTTCCACTTCCATGGAGATTTCTTTGGATGTTTCATAATTACCATTGTCTAATGAAATTGAAGGAGCAGATGCATTCCAAAAATCCAATGTGCAAAAGGCTTCAAACTTGGAACATATTGTTTTTTGGTTTTACAAGGAGAAACCATAATCATAAAATCAAATTGCTAAGTCTAGGTAGCTTATTAATGCCTCTTTTCCTGCTCTAGTTATGCATGTCTTTCGTGATAAATTAATGTTCAAGGAAAAGCAACTCACTACATTGCTGCCTCAACTAACAAAGGATGAGGTGAGTGTACATAAACTATACACCCAAGGATAGGATATCCATGTTGAGATAGAAGGCATTTGTGAAATTCTAGAGAAATATATATAGGTCCTAAATACTATTATGCATTAGGATAAAGAGATCGCACAAATAATGCTTGATTGGAGGTAACACCTTGACAAATCCTTGGATTATACTAAAATAGAGTCTGCAATGGCATATAAAGCTAAAGATGTATTGAATGATTGAATGGCTATTGGAGAACACTAAAAAACACATTTCAATAGTTTTTAGAAGCTAGGGATACCATGATGAAGAATATCTAGGTTTGGCAGAATGAGATAATGTGCAACACATTTGTGATAATTCAATCCCAAAAGACTACATATAGGTTAGATGATATTGTGTTAGATATCCATTTTAAGCTATCAAATTCTAAAGACTTAATTATCATCACAAAATAAGAATATGTGCACATTTTGATTATCATTTAGATTACATTACATGTTTTGCTTACAATGGTGTAGGAAGTACTTGATAATTGGAAAATGCTCAAACATGAACTCTCACATGTTGAACTAGCTATTTTGCATGACATAGATGAACCTAAGTTCATTCCACCATAAGAACTCCAAACAATTTTTTAGAAGATAAATATGGATATAAAGGCACAGTCAGGGTAGCCATAACCTACAAAGTAGGTAAATGCATAGTTCAAGTTTTGTAGTTTAAGAAAAAAAATTATGCTTTGTAACATAGTCATAAGCATTCAAAATGGGACTAGGTTGGTTGAATCTCCCTAACTTGGATGACCACCTAGTTATGCTAGTCTATGGAAAACTACAAAGGGAGGTAAACAAGTATGGAAAACTAGAAAACCTAAAATGATTACTTCCACTTTTGTGAAAAGCTAATATTTTTCAACTTTAACTGAGATCAGACTTTAGATTTTATCCTAGGATGAAACAATAGGTTTAATTTCAAGAAAGTGTTAGATGTGGAGTAGGGACACATGTGTAGGGTATAATTTTGTCATCTATATGATGTTTTGGATTTCTTTGGCCTTGTTAACTAAGTGATAGATATAAGAATGCCATAACTCTTTTCTTTTTATGTACTAGAAAGTTCTAATGTGAAGAGACAGAGCTATGTAAAAAGATATATATATAGTTCTATGATGTAATTTAAAATTGTTTTGATGTGTGATAGATATTAATAGACTATCTCTGTTATTGTTTTCCTAAGATTCTTTTACTTATACATAGTGTGCAGTGTTTGCTATGTTTTGTTTTAGCTTGTTCTATATTGTATTATGCTATTTATGATCCAAAATTCTTAATTCCATGTTAGTTTATCTTTACATTCATTACATTTTATAAAATTTAAGATTGTGAAAATTCACTCATGATATTATGATTCTTTTCAAGATTCCTACTATGCAAGTTATACCTATAATGTGCATGTTCTGGAGAATTTCTAAGAAAATATGCTAACATTCCTTCAACATGCACATGATTGGAATTTTATTTCAAGGTATCTCAAAGGAGATACCTTGAAGGTCTTTATAGTAACTTCAAGTGTACCCTAATGCATGTTTTTAAGGTATAAGGTATATCATACAAGAGACTTTCAAACATGTGTTTGTAGTAATTTCAATGAGTATCCTAGTAGATACTTTGAAAATGTACACGATTGGAATTATCTTTCAAGATATTTCTTATAAGATAATTTGGAGGGCCTTGTAATACCTTCAATTGTTTATTTATACATAAAGGTATCTCTTATGACATACCTTCAAGGTAGCCATGAAGGTACTACAATGCCCTTCAATGTATATTGTTGGGGATACATAGTTACTTTCCCTTTGTTTGTGTGTTTCCCTTTCTTTTTACCTTTAGTTGTTTTTATTTACAAAAAAAATTTATAATAGCACAAGTTTTTATCATTACATTATAGGTGTTTTCACCTTGGCCTTCCTTAACTTTAAACTGTCTACCAATAGATAGTTATCTACCCCACTCCCTTTGTAATTAATGCCCAACTGCTCCATATTAAGGATCACTAAAAATATATTATGAGACACTCCTAAATCATTTGTGTGTCACCTTTAGCATTTATGGGCACCCAATTTTTTTTAAAAATGCCATGATGATCACATTTATCGAGCATTTGTCTTAGAAACTATTTCATTGAGTTTTTTTGTTTTGGCCACTTTCCCTGAAAGAAATTTGTCTTTGTCTTTGGGAATTTTATCTATAAGATATTTTTTTGGGAAAATTATTATTAATTTCAAAAAAACTTGCATTTGAAGTCTTCTACCATCTTATGTATCAAAGAGCCCTAGCTACCATATATAAAAATAATTATGAGTAAAACATTGACCAAGTTGGAGCTAAATTGATTGCACAACATACATAACACATAGAAGAACACTACACATAGCATAAGGCATATACATTACAATGGTATCTTCATCTAGGACATTTAGAGGGAAAAATACACCATGCCCTTATTTAATTAAATATTCTATAGAGTTCATGGACACAATGTTCGATGCCACCATATTTAAGGATAGGTATAAGAACTATTCAAAATTATGGGACATTGTAAATTCAATGGATGTATTTTCATTAGGAGATGATATGACACTTGTAGATGGATAATTCATCAAGGAACTGATGGATTTAAAATTTCAAAGGTTACATTTTGCTACCGCTAAACCAAAGGTGGTGTCATGTATCAACCTTATACAGGATTTGTTATTCTCAAGAAGGAAATCATAAGATGCTTTTCTTCATCACTCTAGAAATAGCACAATTATTATGTGAATCTCAAGACCCAACTTACAAAGGTATTTATCTTTTTGCATACCTAATGCTTATTTTGAAAAACATACACTGGTACAATTCAGTGTAGAAATCTCAATAGAGATGGCACTCTCTACATGGTTTCTCCTAGACCAAACCATTACATAAAATGGGAAGAAACCAAAGGGAATGGTTCCTATTGACACATTAATAATGGGCATATGCATTGGCATGGTACTCCTCAATAAAATCTATGGTATGCCAATTATCCATTGTATCATTTTAGATTAGATGCCATTATTGCATATGATGCTCACCCACAATGTTGTGTATGCCCTAGGTGAGATAATCAACTTCCATTTTAGAGAGTAGATAATCAATAAGGAAAATCATCCCATGCCTTCAAGAATTTTATATATGATGTCTTATTTACTTGATGCAGTCATGGGAACCTATTATAGAGACCTTGGAAAATTTTGGACTCTAGCCACAGACTGTGAGAAGAACAATATCTATGACCATTATCAATTTATGCATATATATGCCTATACCAAACATATGGTTAGGATATCTGAAGACATCTATCCATAGTTTTGGCAATCCATTCATGGCTCACCCATGCCCATGATTGGGACTAATATTGTAAATAACTTGGTAGGAAAAGTGGATTATTTCCTCTACCCAAATTTCATAATAATCATGACTTAGGGGAACAAAGTTAATCTTTTGTGTCTTCCAAAGTTTGTACCAAATAAGCTAGCTAAACAAGAAATTACCTTTCAACTATGGTGGAGTATTAAAGAGGACCTATCAAAGTAGAAGAAAGCCTTGTATTTTGGCCACTTTGTAACAATTGGCAGAATGGTTTATACCATGAGGAAGCATTTTTCAAAGGTGAGTAGAAAGCGTAAGAGTTATCCTTTTCCCATGATTTCACATAGAGATTGGGATCCACATGGGATGATTTAAAAGCATACATAATGATTCAACATCCATTACAACAATGTTCCCTATCCATATGATTATTTGTTTTTTAATGCAACGTCTAATGAGGATGTTTTGGAGAGAGTTAGGGTTTTTGGACTGAAGGAAGATCATTTGCCAATGATCCAAGATGATCCCTTAGTCACTGCTAGAGAATTAGATAGTAAGAAGGATTTATACAAGGAATGGAAACATTCTAAGTTCTAGAGAGGATAGTTTGAGGAGAAATCTAAAGACCAAGTAACTTCTTCCTCCCAAGGACTCCCTTTGAAAATGAAGTTGAAATCCATGAAGAGAGAGATAAGGTTACTTAAACCAAGAATGAGCAAGGGAACATAGGTAGGGGATCCCATTAGTTTGGATTCTGATGAGGAAAAGCAAACACAAGAACAACCAGCTATGAACACCATTCAAGTATCTAATATTATGCCCCATGAAGAGCTTGCTTCATCTATTGGGATAACAACATAAAAAACAATAATGTCAACATCATAAGGCCCCTCCACACAACTAAATACCCCATTGGTTTATGTGAAGAAGTCAAGGACTCCTATAGACAGTCCTACACTGTAAACAACACAAGTCTTGCCTACTACATTGTAATAAGAAGAGAGGGAAATAATCAAGGACATTGAGGATGATTTTGATGAGGAAGAAAATTTAGAAGTAGTTAAAACCATGAGCCTCCAAACAAGACCCATAACACTAAATTATCTAGACACTTAGCATTTTATAAGTTTTCTTTTATCTTATGTACCCATTTTTGGCCATGTTTTAAATTCTTCTATGTTGGGATAACCTAGGGCAGAAGTACTTACTTCCACCTTAATTATTACCACTATAATTGATCCACTCCCCACTTCCATTACCACATCCATCCTACTCACCATGAAAATCCCCTATATCCCTACTGGCACTTCCACTATTATAGCCTTAAAGAAGAAGAAGGTGTCTAAGAAGTTACATACTACATTAGCCACCTCACAACTCCATGTCCAATCCACATAGACTTATGTTCCCATCCCTTCCACTAACTCATCTCAAGATACCAACTTGATAAGTTCCATCAAGGGAAGGAAGGCCAATCCATAATTAATTACAACCCATCCACTCCCTCAATTTAGAGGAGTGGATTTATCCAAAATCATTTGGATTTCCCTACCTGACGTTCTTTTCAAGGCCTAGAAGAAACAACCAGCTCAAGAGGAGACTGAGGTAGAGGTTATGGTTATAATTTTTGATGCATCACAATTAGACATCCCTTTATGGGCAATGGATTTAAGAAACAAATCATTTCAAATGCCTAGCTTCAAGATCACTGAGCTTCCCTTTATTTCCATTATATTTGATCCACCATCTGGTAGTATACAAAGGATGAGAAAAATGAAGGTGGAGGATGATAAAGGTACTAAAATCAAATTTTAAGCAAGGCAAGAAGTGTTATCCCTCACTAAGATGTAGAACAAACACCTAGAAGAGTCCTCATACATTGAAAATATAGAAAACCTCACCCAAGCTCATAAGGATGGAATTTTTGCTATCCATGAGGGCACAGAGATGGGTCGATAGGAGATAGAGGCCTAAGTTGAGCAATTGAAGGAGTAGGCAAAAATAGTACACATTTCTGTGGGTATAGAAACAAAATTCTAAGAGGTAGCCTCCAAATGCTTAATTCATTGGAAGTAATGGAGTTTATGAAGGCAAAAATAGACCCCATATGAATAACACCAATCAGCTATACAATAATTTAAATAAAAGACAATGCCAAATTGAAAATTCTTATGGCATAAATAGGCAAAAAGTTATATAGTCATCTGGATTTAATGATGACTGTTTCTAATTGTTGTCACTTTTCTACATTCAAAAGAAGTAAGAAACTAAGATAGAATGGTCTAGGGTTAGATGATACCCGGATGAGGTCTGTGTACTGTTATCTAGACATTGTAGGGATTCCTCTTTGGTTGTGGAGGATGACACCTGTAGAAGAAAGAGACTTAAACAAAGAGATTGTTAGATAGATGTAAGGTGGACTACCAAGCGATATGCTTGGTCCCAGAAGTGCAAAGACTTCCTTAAGGGATGTCAGTCCACTTGTTGATAAAAAATAATGTCGGATAAAGATAATAATGACAGACTAAGCAAAAGAAATAAAGGAAATGTGTACCTACTGTTTGCTGTCAGTTTGCCACACTCATCGGTGTTAGTTGGTCTACTGACGTCGGTTGGTTAAGGTCACCGACATCAGTTAGTCTACCGATGTCGGTAGGGGCAATGGGCCTGAAGGCCGGCGTCAGTCAGGGCAATGGTCTTGGACAAGGTTTGGATAGGTTCTTGGTCGATAGAATGGTATGTGGTAGTCTGAGAGTCTATGTAGGGTTTGTGCTGGGTTTTGCAGGGTAGAGAGTGTGGCTGAAAAAGGGATAAGGATGTGGGGAAGGCCTCTCAGCCTTTCTGGGAAGAAGTCAAGTCTGGTCTGGTTGATATTTGAGTTTGGTTCATAGCACTTGGAAGTAGCAAATGGGGACTGATTATCAAAGCATTTTGAAATACTGAGATGAAACAAAAGAAGAATACTTACCTCTTGCCTACTGAAGAAGAAGTGTAGGAGACCTATTGCTGATACTGCTAATGTAGAAGACTACCTGCAGAGTGGAGTGACTGATGTAGAATACCTGTACCCTGTGATGCTTGATGTGCATTTGGGAGAGAGGGAGCGAGAGAGGTTGGGAGATTGGAAGGTTGGCTGATTGGAAAATTAGAAAAAGATTGCAGATCTCGCATTCTGGATGCAGAACACTACTTTGAAGGCAACCGATGCTGGCAATACCACCGACGTCGGCCGATTACTGATCGACATTGACAACTGAAGAATAAGAAAAAGGGTTAAAAATAGCCTTTTTTCTGTTCTTCCATCTGCCGAGGTCAGCTGGTCATGGGAAAACGGTCAAAGGAAGGTTAAATGAGCATGAGGATGAGTGGGAGGAATGAAATGGGGGTTAACCAATTAATACTTGGCATGGGGTGATGAAGGGATCCAAGGAGAGGTATCCCAGGTGGGATGAGGTGTCATGGGTGGTGTGTTAAGGGGGGTTTATTAATTTAAAATAGGTTATTATTTTAAATTAATAAGTGTGTGGGTTAGGAATGTGTTAGAAGTGGATCAAGGGGACTAAAGGGGAAGAAGACCAAAGAGTAGACATGATTTTGGTGTCTACATTTGCCCCTTTTTGTCTTGTTGGTTGTTCTGGATGAACTGCAAGACAAAATAGGAGTTGATTGCCCCAAGTATCAGATAAGATATTTTCATCTTGTTGGTTGTTCTGATGAACTGCAAGACAAAAATAGGAATAAGTTGCCCTGATTATGGGATGAGGTATTCCCCCTCAAAGCGGGAGTTGAGGGAAGGGAACCTAGAATCAGGTGCTGATTTGATAGAGAGTGGATGGATATGGTGAAGGTTGAGGTGAACGCTACAAAAGTTGAGATTGCGTGCATATCACTTCATGAGATGGTCAGGTCAAATTGTCACAGGTTAAGGTTAAGGAGTGCCAAAATTGAAATAACTAAGCCCTAGCATTTAGTCGTATCTGATTGGGTTATTCGATCTAAGCTGTAGCTCTAATGGTCATCGTGTTCCAAGTATCTCGAGCTTAGGAAGTGCTCTTGGAAACACGAAAATGTCACAAGTAGTGGGGATCAACTTGCTCGCGATCCTATACTTTTGAGGGTTAAAATATGGGTTATAGACAATTTTGCTAACCATTCGTGAGGTAGCATACATGTAAAAACAACCAAGGCAAAGTTGTCTTGGAAGTGGTTGAAGTTAGAGGAGATAGGCGCGATCTCCATGGTCTGAGGAGATAGTCACGATCTCCAAGGTCATTGGTCGAGGATGGACAAAGGAATGGCTGAGCTACCCTCAAAAGACCCCATGTCAACTGAGTGCTGCCTACATAGCCCCTATTGTTAGGGCCTCAGGCCGATGTAGTTCTCCCTAAAAGGGAGGAAGAGGGTCGGTTATGGATAGGTTTTGACTAGGTAAGTCATGGTTAGAGGTAAAATGGTTTGTCCATCAAGTAGACAAATAAACGGATGTGGCCGAGCTAACCCCAAAAGACGTCATGTCATCTGAGTGCTACCTACATAGCCCCTGTGTTGAGGGCCTCAGACTAATGTAGTTCAGGCGAAGAGTCAAAATGGTTGATGATTGGTTTTGGTCATGTGATAGATGATGAAGGTAAAATGGTTTGTCCATCAAATAGACGAACAAACAGATGTGGCTGAGCTAACCCCAAAAGATGTCATGTCATCTGAGTGCTGCCTACATAGCCCTTATGTTCAGGGCCTCAGACCAATGTAGTTCAGATGAGGAGTCAAAATGGTTGATGATTGATTTGGTCATAAGGAGGGCATGATGATGTTACAGCCTTTTCCATATTGTGTGATGGTGTATTTTGTAACATTGGTTGAGTGGTTTTTCATCCCTAGCAAGTTTCCATATTGGTAATGGTGTATGCTAAAAATGAATTGAGATTATTTATGCTTCAGAAAGTAATGGTTTATGCTTGGCATAAATTGAGTGGTCAATAGTTTCCATGTGTATTGGTCTCCATAGAAACTATGTGAAATGGACTATGTCAGGTGAGTGGTCTGAAAATGTTTGGTTTGATTGGGTATGGTTGAGAAAATGATTTGGTTGGATTGTTTGTGACCAAAGTGCATAAGAAGTGAAAGGTGCGTTGCTCTTTCATTGATAAGGACCATAATGATAGCATAAATAAGGGTTGTTAGAACAAAATCCCCATTCATGCATTACGTCGTTGACCAGTGGTTGTGTTAGAGAAGTAATCGAATCACTTGATGGTAAGTGAGCTTAAAATCCCTTGAGTATGTTGGGGTGATAAGATTGATCATGTGATATGGATGGATGGGGGAACCCTTTTTGGCAGGAACAACTTTGCCCCTTTTATAGGTGACCCCGAGAATGACTATAGACAAGTCCATGACTTAAAGTTTTGTCAGTCAGTTTTTTTTTTGACAGACTGATCGATGCGAGAAGTCTACGTGGGGATGTTGTTTTACTTTGTGGTCATGTTGTGAATCTGATCGGTGCGGGAAGCTTCTGAGATAGTGTTGTGTATGTATCAAAATTTAGGCATAGCCATCCTTTGAGGGAGTGGTCTATATTTTGCTTTTGTATGCTTTTGATATGAATTTGGCCTAACTGTCCTTCAAGGGAGCAGTCTAGTAAATACAACAATTATGTAGCTGTCCTTCGATGGAGCAGTCTACATTTAGAGTTTTTATGACCTTGAAATATGCATCCCACTTTTATTTATATATTTTTTTAGTTTTTGACTGAATTATTGGTCATGGACTTGACTATAGAAGTTTAGAGGGTTTCCCTTTTATTAGGACGAAGCATTCATGCTTGACAAAAGGGTTGACTAATGCTTGTACGGTTGAGGGTTAAAAAGGAATAGGAATGATGGGGAGGTTTCTCAAGGGATCGAGCTCAAGTTAAATGTCAAGTGAATAAGTACTTGACTAACAATAGACTGGTTGAAGATATAAGGCATAAAGGGGCTCAGGTTCTGATAAGTCCCTGACCCATGCTTGTGTTATGATGTGAAGTTCGAATTAATTAGGAGCAAACTTGCCCCATTTGCTTCATTCCAAATTGGTCACATGTTGGTTGATGAAGATGGTTGATATTTGGTCGATGTTGGGTTGGTTGATGTTTGGTCGAGGTTTGGTTGAGGCTTGGTCAAGGCTTGGTCGAGGCTGGTTGATATTTGGTCAATGTTTGGTCAAAGTTGGTCGAGGTCATGATAGTCAGGGTAAGGTCAAATTCTCATAGTTGCTAGGGAGAATATTTGACAGATTTAGTTTGAGAGGGTGAGATCCTGATCTGCTAGGTTGGAGGAAGGGATCTCAAAATCACGGATGGTGACGGAGGCAAGGGTTGGTAATGATTTGATTAAAGTGGCTAATGGTTGGGGGTCATCAGGCTAGACCTTCATCAATTGTAAGGCTTGGATCAAAGTTTGATGATGCTGTGGAGAGTTTTGTATGAGATCATACAAAGACATCTTCACAGGGGTCGTATGGTGAAGTTGTTTCACCATGGAGTTAGGGATTGTCTTTGAGGATGCTAGTCGAGATGCGCCCAAGACAGTAATCTTGGGTTTTGGTTGTGGTGAAGGCTTGGTAGATGGGGATGTCCAAGGGATAGGAACATGTCTTTTCCTTTTATCCTTTTGGGTTGGTGGGCTGGTGGTCAAGTTGACTATGTTGATTTTGAATAATGGGGTTAAAGGTGGTGGAGGGACCATAGTCTGGTGTTGAAATCCCGATTTAGGTGATGATGTTTGTGAGGCATGTGATGGTGTCAAAGATTTAACAAAGGGGTAGTCAAGAGGATCATTGATGATAAGTGTATCCTTTTTCTGATGTTGATGAATGATAGCTTTAAGAGTGCAACAACGCTCAGTGTCATGTCCCGGTGTGCGATGATAGTGACAAAATTTAGTGTTGTCAAACCAAGATGGTCTTGATCCAAGAGTTGATGAGTGTGAAGGTGAGGAGGTATGGGAAGCATGGGATGATGTTGAAGGTTTGTTGATAATATGGTCAAGAAGAAGGGTGTCTTTCTCCAAGCATTGGCGAATGACAACCTTGAGGGCACAACAATGCTCAGTGTCATGTCCTGGCGTGCGATGATACGCACAAACTTTAGTGTCATTGAACCAAGGTGGTTTTGGTCTGAGAGATTGGTATGGTTTAAGAGGTGGAAGAATGATGCGAGAAGACTGCAACAATTGTCGTAACAACAAGGCATAAGAACCCACCAATGGGTCTGCGTGTTTTGTTGCAGTAGGGGTTGATGACTTTTGTTTTGGAGGCATAGAAGGCATTGGTCATTTTGGAGGAAATATATGTTTAATGGGTAAAGGGGATAATGGAGGCAATTTGCCTCTGTGAGGTGTTGGGGTAGGAAGCACTCCTATTAAGGTGGATGGATGTGGGCCCAAAATAGAGGGCAATGATGAAGGTGGGGGAGGAATTCTCTGGTGTGGTTTAGTGGCCTTCTTTGGTTTGGTTTGAGGGCCACTATTATGCGAGGCAAGATTAGATATGGGGTGACTACCAAGAGATTTAATCTCTTTTGGCATGGTGGACGCCTGCGTGGGTTTGGGTTCAGATGTGGATGGAGGTGAGTGAGATATAGTGATCTTAGGCAAAAGGCAAGAGAAAACCATCACTGGGTCTTCCTCAGTCAAAGTGGGTGAAGAGACAGGGTCTTCTCTTGGTGGAAAATAAATTAGAGAATGTGACTCCTCAAGAGGATAGAGGGCAGGGATGATGGTGCCTTCTACTTTTGGTTGAGGAGTAGGAAGGGTATGGTCCTCCATTGGTAGGAGGAAGGATGAAGGTGGGGCTAATGGCATTGGTATGGTCAAAGCGTCCTCCAATATAAGAGAGGTCAATGGAGAACTAATAGGATAAGAAGGCTCTTCTACCTGTGATGGACGAATAGGAGAAGAAAGCTCTTTTACCTGTGGAGCAGGTTGGTCAGGGACAAGAGGCGAGACCGTGTTGACCGTGCATATATCATGCTTTTGGGAGCTATTGGCCATGGTCTAGACATTTTTTTGGCTAGGAGGATGGTTAGGAAAAGGTTGTTTGAAGATGCCCATGTTTTGATTGGGTGGTGTGTTCAGGTTATCCAAAACAAGATCTCCCTTATCTATCATGTCTTGGAGAATGTTTTTGAAAGTTCGGCAGTTGTTTATGTCATGGCCTTGGACACGGTGATAGTGATAGAAGTCATTTTACCTATACCATGTAGGGATGGCTTTTGAAGGGTCGAATTGAGGTGGTCAGATTGGAGGGAGATTGAGGACCCCTTGTTTGACAAGTTTATCCAAAACGGTAGCATATGATTCTCCTATAAGAGTATACTGACGCTGTATGTACCATTGTTGGAATTGTTTTGTGATGTTGAAGGTTGAGGTTGGTCAGTCATTGTCAAGGATGGTGATCTAACGACCACAGCGTTGGCCACTCCTTTGGACTTGGAGTGGGAAGAAGAAGGTCTGGAAGAAAAAGGGTCATTGGTTTTTGCATTGGTATCACACAATTTGACCCTGTTTTCTTCAATAGTGAAGAGTTCAAGCTTTTGGGCCATGGCGAAAGCTTCATCAAAAGTGCAAAATGTTTGAACCCGTAAGGTGGATTAGATGTGCATGGCACATGCTCAAGAGAAGAGCTCAATGAGCTCGGGTTGAGGTAAAGGGAAGGAGAGTTGGTTGATTAAGCCTCTCCAATGGGCAACAAAATCGGCTATGGATTCATTGTCAAATTGTTTGATAGAGTATAAGTCCATGATTGAGACCTTTTTGGTGATATTGGTCGAAAAGTGGTCAAGGAAAAGTTGGGCTAGCTGAGTGAATGAAAATATAGAGTGACTGGTAAGAAAACTATACCAATCGAGGGCAGGGACAGAAAGTGACATGGGAAACATGCATAGCAATAATGCATCGTCATGTGCTATGAGATAACAAGCATGTCTGAATGCTCGTAGATGTTGCTGTGGGTCTTCCTTACTCTAGAAGTGAGTAAACTTAGGAAGCTCCCACTGACTGGGATACGGTCGGATTGGGATAGAGGGATGGATGGGTTCATTGCAAATTTGGTCATATGAAAGAGCATTGCTTAAACCGAAAATGGAAGTTTCAAGACTAGACATTTTGTCCATCAGCATCTTGATGAGATCGACTGACGGATTGGCAGATGGGGTGCCCCCTAGGTTGTAAGGCACTTGGAAGGTGCTAGAAGAGGCGTATGATGTACTTGGTTGTGCTTGTATAGGTGCAACATATGGGTAGTTCATCATAGGGACTGAGGTGGAAGCCAAGGGTGGTTGTGTCATGAAGGTAGAAGGCATAAGTTGACTAGATACTGCCAAAGGTGGTTGCATGGTGGCATTGGCAAAAGGGGAGGTAGACACTCCTGCATTTATAGGTGCAAGAGTGTGTGGAGTCAAGACAATTAAGTTCTGGTATGATGTAGAACTTGGTTGAATTGTGTGTGGTTAAGGGGGTAATGAAACCCCGATGGAGGTCGGTCCAAAAATAGATGGGGAGGCCAAACTTTGCATATTGTCCATGGTCAAGTTAATGGTTGAGGCAATAGTCTGAGTCATAAAAGGCTGGATAGCGGATGGTGTTGATGTCATCATCGCTTCACCCAAAAGGTCTCGCGTTTGGTTTCTTGTGAGATAGTATTGGAGAGCCTTGACATTGTGGTCAAGGAGTCTCTCAAAGTTTGGGTCCCCTTCAGGGACAATTGAAGGTTGATTGGGAGTTGGTTGGGTAGGAGTTCATTCGGTCTCTGAATGATACTCCATTAGAGGAATAGGCATAGATGGTGAAGGTGGGAGTGGTCATTGCCTTGCGTGGTCAAGAAGAGTTCTGGTTTGACTGCATGTCAAAACCATTCAAGGCAAGAAGGGTCAGGTTTCAGAAGCTGTGTTTTTTAGTCTTTAAAAACCGGAATGGTTTTTGGATAGAAAGAAAGCCAGGTTTTAAGCTTGCTATTTTGAGAAGAAAAATTGTGACAGTGACCGACGTCGGTTGAAAAACCGATGTCAGTGAAATAGATTGCCGATGTCGATCAGATAACCGATTCCGGCGAATAAAGGATGCCGACGTAAGTGGAAAAATTGATGTCAATTACTGTGTGTTCCAGAAACTCAAAAAATTTGAGAGCTTTTGGAAGAAATAAGAAAACATCATGACTAGCTCAAAAAACCAGATAAAGATAGAAAAGCAGATGAAGATAGGCAGATCCTAAACGTTAAATCCTAAGAATAAACTTTTAGAATCATGTTGGCCTATGCCTTAGATGAATGTGTTTGGGAAGTTGGCTTGTAGAATGGGTCCTAGAAGAAGTAGTCTAAGGTTGGTTTCGAGTTAGTTTTGGTGCTCAAGAGTCTGTGTTAGGTTTCGTACATGGCATGGTGCTAAGGAGCAAGCTCCCCTCACTTCACGATCCCAGTGATAAGCTGGTCTTGCTTAGCTAGTATATACTTCCCCTAGAGTTTATCCTCTGCCAGAGAATAGAGTGGGCTTTCCCCTTGGTAGTGAAGTCTAAGTGGGATTGCCGGGACGGGTAAGTATTCGCTAGGTGATGAAATCCTAGTCAGACTTTGTCTCAGGTAAGTTTAGATGTTTGATTTTGTGCAAGTGGTTTGGATGTGTAACATAAGTGGCCTACGCTTTATTCATGATGTGTTTTTAATTACTAGATGTGAGAGCTAAGTATACATTCAGGAAGAAATGAAATGCAATGTATTTTAAGCCCCAATTGAAATGTGTGTTCATATGCAGACAAGTGAGAAGAGGTTGAAGAGTATGACTTTGACTAGTCTAAGATGCAAGAAAGAAAGAAAAAAATGATTCTTTTTAACTTTATTGATAGTGTCTTTTGGAAGAGATAGAAAAAAGATATGTAAAGAGAGACCTAATGCACCTATATGAAAAGTTTATCTTTAGAAGAAAAAGTATGGACCCAAGAAAGACTTCTAGGGTCCCACCGGGTGTGCCAAAATGTTTCTAACTATTTTCGCTTTTCTACATTCAAAGGAAGTAAGAAACTAAGATAGAATGGTCTAGGGTTAGATGATACCTGGATGAGGTCTGTGCACTGTTATCCAGACATTGTAGGGACTCCTCTTTGGTTGTGGAGGATGACACCTACAGAAGAAAGAGACTTAAACAAAGAGATTGTTAGATGGATGTAAGGTGGACTGCCAAGCAATATGCTTGGTCCCAAAAGTGCAAAGACTTCCTTAGGGGATGTCAGTCCACTTGTTGATAAAAAATAATGTCAGATAAAGATAATAATGACAGAGTAAGTAAAATAAATAAAGGAAATGTGTACCTACTGTCTGCTGTCGGTATGCCACAGTTGTTGGCATCAGTTGGTCTACCGACGTCAGTTGGTTAAGGTCACCGATGTCGGTTAGTCTACTGATGTCGGTAGGGCCAATGGGCCTAAAGGCTAGCATCGATCAGGGCAATGGTCTTGGATAGGGTCTGGATGGGTTCTTGGTCGATAGAATGATCTGCAGAATGGTTTGTGGTAGTCTGAGAGTCTGTGCAAGGTTTGTGCTGGGTTTTGCAGGGCAGAGAGTGTGGCTGAAAAAGGGATAAGGACGTGGGGAAGGCCTCTCAGAATTTCTGGGAAGAAGTCAAGTTTGGTCTGGTTAATAGCTGAGTCTGGTTCATAGCACTTGGAAGTAGCAAATGGGGACTGATTATCAAAGCATTCTAAAATACTGAGATGAAACAAAAGAAGAATACTTACCTCTTGCCTGCTGAAGAAGTGTAGGAGGCCTGTTGCTGATATTGCTGATGTAGAAGACTACCTGCAGAGTGGAGTGACTGATGCAGAATACCTATACCCTGTGATGCTTGCTGTGTGTTTGGGAGAGAGGGAGCGAGAGAGGTTGGGAGATTGGAAGGTTGGCTGATTGGAAAATTGGAAAATGATTGCAGATCCTGCATTCCAGATGTAGAACACTGCTTTGAAGGCAACTGATGCTAGCAATACTGCCGACATCGGCCTATTACTGACTGACGTCGATAGCTGAAGAATAGAAAAAAGGGCTAAAATAGCCTTTTGTCCATTCTTCCATCTACCGAGGTCAGCTGGTCGTGGGAAAACGGTCAAAGGCAGGTTAAATGAGCATGAGGATGAGTGGAAGGAATGAAATGGGGGTTAAGCAATTAATACTTGGCATGGGGTGATGAAGGGATCCAAGGAGAGGTATCCAAGGTGGGATGAGGTGTCATGTGTGGTGTGTCAAGGGGGTTTATTAATTTAAAATAGGTTATTATTTTAAATTAATAAGTGTGTGGGTTAGGAATGTGTTAGAAGTAGACCAAGGGGACCAAGGGGGAAGAAGACCAAGGAGTAGACATGATTTTGGTGTCTACAATGACATTAGAGGCATATAATGCCCTAAATTTACTAATCATAATGTATGAGGAGGCCAAGGAATGGTTACAGTCAGTTAGGGCTTTGATCCCTAAGTACCAAGGTCATGAGGTACAACTTCTCCACATCTTGCATGATTTGAATTTATCCAAGGTAAAAGATTCCAGAGGAAAATTGATCAACATGGTCAATTTTTATCAGCTTGTAAAAGAAACAATGAATAAATTCAAATTAAGTATTCAAGACTTAACATTATAAAAAATAAAGTTAGAGTTATGTGCCATAAGGAAAAAGGTCACTAAAGTCAAGATATTCAAGAATAGATTTTAGTTGACTAAGGAAAAACATGTAAGAATCCTCACCCAAGCCAGTAGGATTCATCAACCACCACTGATGGATTTGAATATTATTTGATAGTAGCATACCATAACACATAAAGTATATCAAGATGATGAGGCTAAGAAGAAACAAGTTGGTGAGGCTTCGACATCCATAACTTATGATGATGTCACCTCAACCACCATGCCAACCAAAGTACATGCAACGGTTCATATAACACAACCTTGAGGCTAAAATTTTGTGCAAGTATAATTTTATAATGATGGATATATTTATAGTTTTACCCTTTTTATTCTGAAATTGAATTTATATTTTATACATGTACACACATTGCATAGTTTTTAAAAATCAATTTATTTAATTGATAAATACAGGTTGTCTCTTATATAGTTTTAGACCATAATTAAAACTACATGTTCTAACTACTTCATGTAATCACTTTGCATGAACTTGGAAGATGAGGCGACCCCTTCCCCAAGTCTATACATACAATCATAACCCAACTTAGATTTTTGTCAAAAAATTTTGAATACAAGAGCAACATCAATTTTTATCATCATCAAAGTGTTTGAGTATTTCTTTCCAATTTATGTGAAATTAGTTGTTATTTCCATGGTTATGTGTTTCAATAATCTTTAGTATGTAGTAGCTGTGAATAGATTATTGATTGTTTTTTTATTGATATGCTAATATGTAGATGTGCAACAACTATTGAAAGATTGGTAAATGTGTTGATTAAGATAGTTGAGTTCAAGTTGATTCATATTTATAGATGTTTACTAGTGCTTTCATTGGTGTAGTTTTATGTGTGTGTGAAATAGTTGCCTTAGAGAATTCACAAGCTCGAGCCAGGTTTTCAGACATTTTTATTAGGCTCTATTATTAGATTTTGGTCTTTGGGTTTTTTTGAATATTTTGTCTGATGAGTTTTGGTCTTCAGAATTATTATTCAAGACTTTGGGTCTTCAAAAAAATTTATTCAGATTTTTCACATTAGACATTTTATGTGAATAAATGTTCTGAATGACTGGTGCAAACAAGAGTGGATTTCCCCTTCAAGGTATCTCCTAGGAGATACATTTCAAATAGGGATAATAGTGGAATTATCCTTCATGAAAGGAGTATAATTTTCCTTTACATGAAAGGCACTATTGGATTCCTTAGATGAAGTAATCTAGGATATGAAGGGGCACATCAAACAATAAATAAGAACCCAAACATAATTTTAAGTTTCACCCATATTATCAAATAACATAAGCATATCTACAAATGTAGAGAAAATAAAATGAAGTAAACCATAGAACCTTCAACTAATCTTGCATAGGCATTCATTTAAATTCTATAGGAGCCTTTATTTAGATTTTACATGGAACCAAATATAAATATTCCATAGACTTAGTTTAACTTTTATGCTAAGGCTTAGTTGTGTTTATTAACATGAATGAAACTTAGACTAAACATGACCAAAACTTAGTTTAAATATCCATTCTTTGTCCCTTTTATGTCTAAGACCCCCTTCATTAGTTATATTATTCATGTGGTCTAATCTTAATCTAAACATAAAGTCCTTTTGTTATGTTTCCAACTATTGGGTTTTATATTTTGGACTTATCTTTTTTAGGCTTTTGTTCAGGAATTCCTTCAGGACTTATCCAATTTAGGAATTCTTTTAAACATTTTGTTTGCAACAAATTTCTTGATACATTTTCCCTGTAGCAATTTTGTTGAAATTACTCTTTGGGCTTTTTGAAAGTAACCTTCAAGATTATTAAAATTATCTTAAGGGAATTTTTGGAAATACCCTTCAACATTTTGTCCTAGGTACTTTTCCATTTCGAAATAACCCTTTGAAATTTTATCGTTGAACATTTTATCCAATGCAAAAAGCCCAAAATAATTCCCCATAACAAACTTACCAATGCAATTTTAATGAAAACATACCCTTCAAAAGTTTTGGCAAGGATAATTTCCCTACAAAATTTACTTTCATCCTTTTCAAAATGGCCCTTTTCCCTCCATGATTACCCTTCAATGTTTTTGGAATGGCCCTTTATTGTCTAGACTTAAAATTTGGGACTTTTGGTTCAGGCCCTTTCCCCAATGAAAAGTTCCCTTTGGACCTTTTGAAAGTATCCTTTAGACCTTTTGAAATTTCCCTTCAGACATTTTTAAAGCTACCTTCAAACCTTTTGAAAGTTCCCTTAAGACCTTTTGAAAGTGCCCTTCTGAACTTTTGAAATTGCCCTTCAGACCTTTTGAAAGTGCCCTTCACACCTTTTAAAAGTGCCCTTCAACCTTTTTTACATAGACCCTTCAGGATTTTTTTCATCACCACTTTGGCCTACAAAATAATTCACCTGAGACATTGATTTCATCAAACTTTTCTTGTGCCTTGATCATTTTATCTTGTTGAAAACTTTAATCTATGTCACTTGGTCTAAGCTTTTATATGTTCCTCAACCCTAACTTTAATATTTCCTATTGTCTATAGGAACCACTCTCACTCACTACCAAGTGAGATTTTACAATTTGGAGATCATCCACACCTATTTTGGTTGTATATTTTTCTACAATCACATTTTGATTAATGGACATGTTTTCATATTATCATGGTTTTACCCCTTCCAATATTGCTATGAATTATTGTTTGTATTTATATATTCCAAGTTCAATGGAATTTTATTTGGCCTTAAGGGCCTTGGAATACCTTCCATGTTAATTAAAAATGTCCTTTAATGGGATCTGATATAACCATGAAACCTTTTTATTTGGGAAGAACCTTGATGCACAAGATTGAAATTTTCTTTCAAAGTATCTCCTAGGAGATACCTTGAACATGCACACAATTATAATATTATTTCAAGGTATCTCCTAGGAGATACCTTGAAGTGAATTTTAATACCTTATATTTTTCGTGAAAATTTCTTTACAAAGGATTTTATATAACCATGAAAACTTTTGATTTGACAAGAACCCTGATGCACACTATTGGGATTTTCTTTCGAGATATCTCTTGGGAGATACCTTGAACATGCATACGATTAGAATTTTATTTTTATATAACCATGAAAACTTTTGATTTGACAAGAACCCTGATGCACACTATTGGGGTTTTCTTTTGAGATATCTCTTAGGAGATACCTTGAACATGCATACGATTAGAATTTTATTTCAAGGATATCCTAGGAGGTACCTATAAGGGCCTTGGAATACTTTAAATTTTTATTTTAAATTTCCTTTCAAAGGATTTGATATAACCATGACAACATTTTATTTGGCAAAAACCCTCATGCACACTATTGGAATTTTCTTTCAAGATATCTCCTAGGAGATACCTTAAACATGCACATGATTTGGAATTTGTTTTCAAGGTATATCCATATAATGGCCTTGGAATACCTTCCATGTTGATTTAAAATTTCCTTGAAAAGGATTTGATATAACTGTGGCACCTTTTTATTTGGCAAAAACCTTGATGCACATGATTGGAATTTTATTTTGAGACATCTCTTATGAGATACCTTGAACATGCACATGATTGGAATTTTATTTCAAGGTATCTCCTAGGATATAACTTGAAGGGCCTTAAAATACCTTCCATTTTTATTTCAAATGTCATTATAAAGGATTTGATATAACCATGACAACTTTTAATTTGGCGAGAACCCTGATGTACACTATTAGAATTTTCTTTCGAGATATCTCCTAGGAGATACTTTGAACATGCACACGATTGGAATTTTATTTAAAGGTGTATCCTAGGATATAAATTTAAGGTCTTTGGCATACCTTCCATGTTGATTGCAAATTTCCTTGTAAATGATTTGATATAACCATGACAACCTTTTATTTGGTAAGAACCCTCATGCACACTATTGGAATTTTCTTTTGAGATATCTCTTAGGTGATACCTTGAACATGCACATGATACATAATTTTAATTCAAGGTATCTCCCTCAAAGGTCCTTATATTAAATTCCATTCTGATTAAAAATGTCCCTGCAAAGGATTTGATATAACTGTGTCACTATTTTAACTAGCAAGAACCCTGATGCACATGATTGGAATTTTATTTTGAGGTATCTCCTCGGAGATACCTTGAACATACACATGAATGGAATTTTATTTCAAGATATATCCTATGAGATAACTCAAAGGGACTTATAATACCTTTCATGTTGATTTAAAATGTCCTTGCAAAGGATTTGATATAACCATGACAACTTTTTATTTGGTAAGAACCCGGATGCACAATATTGAAATTTTATTTCAAGATATCTCCTAGGAGATACCTTGAACATGCACATGATTGGAATTTTATTTAAAAGTATCTCCTAGGAGATACCTTGAATGGCCTTAGAATACCTTCCATTTTGATTTCAAATGTCCTTACAAAGGATTTTATATAACCATGGCAACTTTTTATTTGGAAAGAACCCTCATGCACACTATTGGAATTTTATTTTGAGATATCTCTTAGGTGATACCTTGAACATGAACATGATACATAATTTTATTTCAAGGTATCTACCTCAAAGGTCCTTAGATTAAATTCCATTCTGATTAAAAATGTCCTTGCAAAGGATTTGATATAACTGTGTCACTATTTTAACTAGCAAGAACCCTGATGCACATGATTGGAATTTTATTTTGAGGTATCTCCTCAGAGATACCTTGAACATACACATGAATGGAATTTTATTTCAAGATATATCCTATGAGATAACTCAAAGGGACTTATAATACCTTTCATTTTGATTTAAAATGTCCTTGCAAAGGATTTGATATAACCATGACAACTTTTTATTTGGTAAGAACCCAGATGCACAATATTGAAATTTTATTTCAAGATATCTCCTAGGAGATACCTTGAACATGCACATGATTGGAATTTTATTTAAAAGTATCTCCTAGGAGATACCTTTAATGGCCTTAGAATACCTTCCATTTTGATTGCAAAGGTCCTTACAAAGGATTTTATATAACCATGGCAACTTTTTATTTGGAAAGAACCCTCATGCACACTATTAGAATTTTATTCAGAGATATCTCTAAGAGATACATTAAACATGCACATGATTGGAATTTTATTTCAAGGTATCTCCTAAGAGACACCTTTAAATAAAATTCCAATCATGTGTATTAGGGTTCTTGTCAAATAAAAAGGTGTCATGGTTATATCAAATCCCTTGAAAGGTTAATAGAGCTTAAATTTGACACTCTCACAACAATTATCTGACGTTAATGAGGCCATCATCAATGTGTGGAAGGCCATCAAATTTTAGCCTTGTATGAAACTTTATTAGAGCTTAATTTTGACATTCTCAAAAATGTCATTTGATGTCCTTGAGATTGTCAAAATCTATCTCAATATCCAATTGCACCTAAGATAAGAACACATTTAAGTCTTTCTTTTCAATGATAAAATTGGTCTCACATAGACTAATCTAGTTTATTTAAAGCCATGTTTAAGCTCAGGATCCTTTTAACCAAGTTTGGATTTGTATATACTAATCTTTAATATCATCCATCATATATTCATGTTTTTAAACATTGACCTGAATCTTAGTCTATATTTGCCTCATGGTCTTTGGAGCTTGATAGGTTTAATTGACAAAAAGGGCCCCTTTATATTATGTTCTGGGACTTAGCTTAAATACTTTAACCTAAATTTTATATCATGTTTATTAACATGAAATCAACATTAAACTAAAATCTTTATCCTATATTCCCTTTTAATATCTTGACACTAATTAAAATTTGTGCACCTTCATAGGATTGATGGTTCACAGTAAATCGAGGTGAGCTAATTAGATAGACCATAATCAACATGAGCTATTAAATAGAACCTTCAAAGGTCTATAGGTTTGATTCATGGTAAACACATGTTCCCTATGTAATTTACATGGTTTAAAGCCCAAGAGGCCCATAAAGATGCTAAGTGGTGTGTTGATAGTGCCCAAGCTAGACAAGGACCAATAATGTGTTGATCCCAAGATCATGATCAATAATATGAAATGATTTATGCATGGAGATACACTGATGAGAGATAAATAAAATTTTAAAAAGGTAATGGCTAGCTATTTAAAATCATTAATGAAAATTCTATGAAAGTTTCTAGATGGATGCCATGTAGATATCACACAAGCATAAAATGAGAAAATCAAATATTTTATGGGCACAAAAAGGTAAGGGTATAAAGATAGGGGTCTAAATCAAATCCAAGGCACCAATTCACTTAAGTCTAAGCAACCATCACCATTAAAGCTCCAAAAAATCCCTAGCCTTCATAAAAATCCCTAATTTGAGCTCAAATCAATCTCAGTTGAGCCAGAAAGAGCTTTATTACCATCTAAATGAGTGCAAACTAATCCAAAGACAATTTGAAAGCCACTAGTGAGCACTTTATAAAACTCACAGTCATAATAGCTTGGAGACAATAGCAAAGGGAGGACACATAATTTTACTTAACCTTAGACATGGAAGGAAGAGTCTTCAAGGATAGAGAGTTTGATGCTACATCATTAAACACTGGGGGTAATAACTGGTCCAAGCTTTTCTAGACTATTGAAGAGATGCAAGCCACCACAAAGGAAGAGAAAAATATTAACACAATCAACTAGAGGCACAATGATCAGGTCTCCATTCAAATGACTCATCTCAACTCTGTGGTATCAAAAATTGAGGTATTGTGTTGTATCAATGTCATTTCTCCTATTTTCAAGGATTATAAGATTGATCAAGACATGATAGTGCATGAATGTAATTTTAAAAAGGTATCATCTATCTTCCCTCTTGCATTTGAAAATTATTACAATATACGTAGACCTTACGTGGATTTATCCATAATTAGAGAATGGGAAAATAAAAATGACATGAAAGCCATCCTTACCCCATGGCTACACTCAAGAACCCACATAGTCATAGACCCCACCGGTAAGATCCCAATTGCCCAATGTAGGGAGGGAATTAAAATGATCATAACCCTACTAAATAGATTTTATGGCCCCCCCTCCTCCACCTATGTTAAAAAAATATGGGTGTCTTATGTATATTTCATGGTAGAAAAGGGACTCACTCCCCCAATAGGTAAGATGATCAACATTTACTTGAAACTCTACCATAAAGAAGAAAACCAAAAATCACTTCTTTATGATGTCCTATCTTTTAGGTGATTTTTTAGCCACCACCACATTCCCTGACATGAATAATTGGTCACCTAAGGGTAGACAAACTATTTCCCATCACTATTACAAATTACATATATTCAAGTATAGACATAATATACAATTCATTTATGATTGTGTATATCTAGCTTTAGTAGAAGCCATTACATGTATCTCTATGGATAGGGTCACCCCTATAATTAAGAAGTATGTGGAGCTAATTAGGGATATCTAATTATATCCAGACTACACTATAATTAGATTATAAGGGACCCTAACTCAACCACTCAAGCTACCAGTCCATGTGCCTACAAAATTAAGAGAGTAGGAAATAACATACCCATTATTCTATGGTATGGACAAAATATCTAAGAGCAAAAGGAAGGGAATCCTCTACCCTTTTATTTTAACCATTAGTAGGATTGTATTGTAGAATTGGGATCATGTAAACACCATATCCAAACACAACTACTCCTTCAACTTACAGTTGGATGAGTTAAGGCAATGGAAACCTCATGATAGGGTTATGAACCATTTGAAAGCAAAAACAATAAACTAGTCCTATGAAAACCAACTTGGTGTTCATGACATAATGTATATCAAGGCCTCCAATTTCATAAAAGTATTGGCTAGGTTGAAAAAGCATAATATCAAGCTTGAGGCTAGATTGGCTAGAGATGAGGAACCATTTGGTGAGATATGCCAGATGGGACCCCTAAAATACCACTTGTTACGTGGACCATATTTTAGGTCCCATCTAGAGTAGTCACAAGCAAAAGTAAAACAACCTCAAGTGAAAGTTACATAAATGTATAAGAAAGAGAGACTAGAATAAATTCCTGGTGAGGGGGCATCATCCTCAGCTCAACCTAGTATAACAGAGTCCCAAGTTGAGTGCATTGATATGATTGCACTAGCTCCTAATGAAATAGTGGATGATGCACTCAAAATAATTACTAATGCCTATGGATCAAATGAAGAAGAGGGAAAAGTAGAAGAACCTCATGCCCAATTTGAAGAAGTAGAAAAGTAAAAGGGGAAGGAAATAGCCTTGGACCTAGTTCTAGTTTCACCCCTACAAAATAAGAAGGCTAAGTTAGCCTTGGTCCTAGTTGTAAAGAAGAAACCAAATTTAACCTTCACTCATCCTTTGACTAAAGTTAACTTATTTAGTGATGAGATTCATATTCATGGGTCAATCATCTGTGAATGGTTCCTATATGTAAAAATGAAAAATATTCTAACCCTTCACCATTCATGGGCCATGACAAAGGCAAACACCATCACTGTCCATGATGAGCTCAAGATATGGATAATTACTTTGATGAAGGAAGAGAAAGAATGAAAGATAAAAGCTCCTGAGACCTCAATTAGCACATAAATATATACTCTAGAACCTCAAAAAATGATATAATCATTAGTCAATGTAAAATTCAACCTAGAGATTATAGGACTAGAAAGAGTGGCAATGAAGAAATTCATGGTTGGGGGTAAAGATCTCATTTTTCAAAAGGTTGAATCATTTGTTGGCTTGACTCTAGTAGGCGGTCAGGGACCTAGTGAAGACCCAATCCATGAAGAATATATAGTTGCATTAGTTGATGCTCATTCAACTCAACTACAATTAGGCATCAAAGGCATGTATCAAAAGATAGAGAACTTACAAAAAAAATCTTGAGAAGCAGGATGATCTCTTAGTCCCTAAGGAAATGATCAATATGTTTTAGGCATATTTTTATGATATGTTTGATTCAATGAAGGCAATACAAAGCCCACTAACCTAGCTAGATGTAGTAGCCAAAGGTTTAATATCCCAATGACAGGATTCAAGGGATAAAATGAAGGAGCTAATTAACATACTAGTCGAGGGTTGAATTCCTAGTTTCAAAACCATTAGTCTATCCCATTTAAACATAATCATGGGATTAGTTGTTGACAAAATTTAAGGTTTGATTACATGGTAAAGGAACTTGGAGAGGTTCCTAAGAGATGATAAGGAGATGATGGATAGAATTGAATAACATTTTAGAACCATGATCACTAAACTATAAAACTTAGCTCCCTAAGCATCATTCTAGATGATGAATACAAGCATAAAGTCACCTTAGTCATGAAAGATGTAAGAAGCAAGAGCTAAGGTAAGTTTGGGACTGATAATAATAGTGTCATGAATATGATCCTAACTACATAGGAGAAGATTTCTGAGGCAAGGAACATCAAATAATCCATGATAATAAATGATAGGGACTTTAAAGACTTGGTTGTCTAGGAGGATGAGTGCCTCCTAGAGCCAACTGCCAATTTAAATTTTTTTGAAGAGAAACACCAAAAGGCCATGAGGATTCTTTAGCAATAACAAGGGAGTTCTTCAGCATAGGGCCCACCATATAGCTAGTAATATTCTATTTTTCTAGAAACTTTGTAATCTCTGAAAATGGAATATTCTTTGTAAAGGCACATGCATTTTTTAGAACATTGCTTAGAGGTCAATTTATTTTGGAAATTTTAGTGTATTTTTAGGGAATTTATAAAAGGACAACTGTCCTTACTTATACACTTGCCATTTGATGTAACTGACTAGCATGCTTCTTTAGAACCTATAAAAGGAGCATTGTCTATTGTAAAAAGAAGAGGGAGTTCTTAGAACCAAATTGATTTGTAAATTTTGATCAATTATTATAAGCAAGTAATTTTGCAAATATTTTCCAATATTTGTTTGTGTGAAGCACTATATGGTTTCTCTCTCAGTTGTCTAGTTCTAATTTTAGATTTGAATGGTTCTCATTAATTTTTGATGTGTACATTTGATTATAGAGTTGTTAACTTATGTTAATTCTAGGTTAATTGAATATTCCTTAGTTTGCTTCATTTTATTTCCTTTGTATTTGTAGATGTGCATTTGCTATTTACTAATGGGAAGTGTTTTGATTTCCTATGAGATTGACGTGGTATGGGAGTGCCATGCATCATATTTCTATTTGTAGTGAGATCACCATGAATAGAAATATGCCATGTGGTAAGTTTTTTTATCAAAAATGATGTCCTTTTATTTTGAATAGAAACATGTTTTAACATCTTCTCGCTGAACCTTGAGATCGTTGATAACTTTCTCATCCTTATTGGCATATTTATTCAAACAACATATTTTTTCTTCAAGTGCTTTGATCATAAAATTCCACTATTGATTCTCTTTTTTCAACTATTTAGCCATCTTTGTACCTATTAAAAATCTCCTTCAAGATTTTAAGCTTCCTCCAAAGGAATCTCTCTAATACTAATTGTTAAAGGTATAATTACTGAGAGGGGGGAGGGTGAATCAGTGAGCCCAGATAACCCAACTTCAATTTACAAACTCTTTCAAACTCTTAATCAATTACCACAATAATTCATGAAGCATACACATAATTCATATCAATGAATAAGAAAGACAATTCAAGATTAATCCCATAACACATGACATACATAGGAAACCCTCTTGGGTTAGAAAACCCACTAGAACCTACAATTGGACTACTACCCTATAATAACAAGAACCAATTTATACCAGTTGAAATTGATTAAATAACTACCATTCTTGATTTTGGTGAGACTCTAATCCCATAAGGAGCTACTACATCTCTCTAGTTGAGCTACTACAATATCTAGACCTTTATCAAGTTTCACCTTGCAAGGATGAAATAACCCCCTTAGATGTTGAGCTACCACAATAAAACCTATGAAAAAATCCACCTTTGAACTCATGTCTTTGACACCTGATGATGAAAATCTAATTATCACACAGTAAATGTATTCAAATCCATCATTTACATCACTCTATACTTATCAACAATAACTCTATCACCACCTCAACAACATGACCATATTGACATACACATAGTCCACACTCTAATCTACCTCTTAGATCAACTAGTAAGCTTCACATAGATATAAACTATTCTTTTCTCAACCTCAACCCATAGGAGCACTATTTAGACATAAAAAATATGACCTATAGGTCATACACATAGTCCTCAATCTTCTCTACTCAATAACCTATCCACTGGTCATACTCTCTCTCCTCTGATTTCTTTCACTCTCTAACTCTTTACTTCAATGCTTCAATGCTATATTTTCTACCACTAGACCCAAAATGTCTAGATGAAAACTATGGAATACTAGATGATCCACTCATGCACACTCAAAGCATAAAAAAATTCTTATGGTAACTCTTGCACATACTCAATAATCCATACTCATCCCTAAACATCTCTAGCCATGCCAAAACTGAAGATAAACCAAGGCTACTTCAGACATACTAAGACATGCACATTACACAATTTGTTATTGTCAATTATACTATCAAGGAATCTCATCCACTCACCAGGACACCTCCATCCTTGACATAGATATACATCAATAGTTTGGAAGGACCTAAGGATGAATCTAAATATTATCAACCAACTATTTCCTGTAATGCACTTTTAGGTATTAGTGCTCCTTTAAATATTAAGGTAGTCAATTTCCTCAATAAATAGAAGTCGACTATATTTATTTACTCTTGGAATACACACAAATTCATTAATAGTAAGTTGTCTACTCAATTAGACTATTTCATTTACCCAGCTCCAATATTTCAAATCCTAATTATAGGTAGGGGTATAGTCAATTATTCTAGTAAATGCTATAGCATAAAACTATGGGAGACTACCTATTATATTATCTGATGTTTTCTATTATCATGGAAAGGGACTAACTTTTTTTTTGGATTGTAATGGCTCAACACTTTATGCATGTAATTGAGATGAATTTTAAGTAACCATTCATGCTCATTCATTAAGAAGGAAGGACATTTTAACTACATAGTTTATTGGCTAAATCTATGTAATTAATTATTTTTCACCATATGATGAAGATGATAAAAAAAGGTGCAAAGTAATTATTATGTGATTATTTTCCATAGAATTTAAACCAAATAAGGAGTCTACCCATATTGAATGATAACTGGTGGAGTCTACCAATTTTTTCCTTATACACCCACTTGACTCCTTTGACCTCTTTTCCTTTTGAAACAACTTTACAATAAGGCTCACTACTACCTATGCCAACCTAGGGCCTCCCTGAGCTTGACACACATTCTTAAAAATTGTATAGCTTTTTATTAAAATTTGATTGAAGTATATATAGGTAGAGAATTTGGAATTATATTTATTGCATGTTTTATAAAATTTTAGTGTTAAAATTTGAAACCCCTATTTTCCTAAGTAATAGTCATGTGTGTGCTCCTTCAACAGAAGTCTCACTGACATCACAACTGGGCATGCTCCAACATGGCAAAAAATATTACAATAATCTAGGTAGACTATCTAAATCTTAGTGATTTCATAAAGTATTAAGGTGATAAACAATGAATAAAAGGGCCAAAGCAACACAAATAAATCACATATATTAAATAGATTAAAAAATATGTTGAACACTATTAAGATTAAATGCTTGAAAATAAGGATCTACAAAAATGACAGTAACAAATATGGTCAACACTTTGGACACTCTACAACCTGTTCTGATCTGTTAGTGCTCTATAGTGTATGCTCATAAAAAACTAAGAATATGTAGGAATAGGAATATCTGGTCAAACATGTTTGGTGGTTTTTGTTTCTCTTAAAAATGTGTGAAAATTATTCTTACCCTATTTTGCAAAGTAAATTTGAATTTCAAATTCATTGGGGACTCCTACCTATTTCTGAACTCAAATGCACCTTGGGAGTAGTCAAGTCAAGTTAAAGGTGAGTGATACATTTAATATATTAAAATGATATTTATATATATTATATTAAAATATATAATACTTATTTAAAATATATATTAATTATAATTTAATATACTATTATATATTATATAATATATAATATGTTTTATTATTATTATTATTATGTTAATATAGTTTATAAATCAAATTATTATTATATATTTTAGTATAATATAGTTAATATAAAATATACAACTTATATATAATATTACTTAGTTTGGGTGTGTGTGTGTGTGTGTATACACACACACATCACACACACATACACATATCATGACATATAATGTATGTATATATGTATTGATGAGAGGGGTTATGTAAATTGAAAGAGTGTAAAATTATAATTGATAGTTAAACCTAGTAATTCCAAACCCTTGACAATGTCAAAATATTAATTAAGTTCATCTTTAATGATAATTGTGGGCATAGATCGACTAGGATCTAAATTACCATGTAATGATTTAGTCTATGATGGCTTGCATTCTGCATGTAAAAAGAGAGCCTCTTAGCATGCAATCTCTATGTCAAAACTACAACTCCCTTGGTTTCGATGAAGGCATATCTATATTCACTAGATAAGGAACTCAACTGTGGTTGATCATAGTTTGCCTTGGTGATTACAATGGTGAAATTAATTTTGTTACAATGGTACTAAGAAAATTAAAAGTGATCAAGAGGAATTTTGGGTTTAAGAATTGGATAAAAAATTGAAGTGGACATATATGTTCCAAAGACACCATCTATTCTATTTCAAGAGCATAGAGCACCATAATTATTTTACATCAAATCCAATTAGAAACACCACCATAATTGGTTTACATTAAATCCTTCTCCCCATCTAATTTAATTTCTAGTGCATAAAACACCATAATATTTGCATTAGTGTGGTCGATTAGTAGTGTTAGTTGGACCATCTTCATGTCCACACTCATAAGCATTAGTGTGGGAAAATTGGCTCATATGTTACATGAGGATGTTAGTAAGTGCATTAAGTGCATGTAAACTGTCAATCTCTATAACATCCATCAAACTAGAGGGGATTGTCTTAGGCTAAATTAGTTATTTGATAGAGATTCTCACAGGTTGATTAGGCACGTTATATGCACCCAACCTATCCTATTGAAAGCCTTTTTATTGGCCCTAAAAACTATTAATAATAAAATTAATAAAAAATTTCATTCAAGATATTAAACTTGCATTAAATTTTTCTTATAAAATATGAAGGAGCCTCATTGTTTTTATAAGGTGGGACATCATAACCATCCACCATTAGTCACAAAAATTATTTCTCATCAATGAATGGTGGCAAGAGTGGATTGAGAAATGTTTGAATTACATTACAAGTGGCACATTGGTTTTTGGATTAATGAATGAAGAGTTTTTTTTGCTTTTTTTTAATCTCTCAAACTAACCGTTAATAATTTGACATTATCATACTATATGAATTACATCTCTCTCAATATTAATATTCCCATCTATCAATTTCACATGTTACCATTTAATCAAATTCACCTACAGTAAGGTAGGGGTCCCATGCTGGGGGATTGCTGAATTTTTTGAGGGCATGCTACTGAGAAATTGTAGGATTATTTTACCTATTTTTTAATCCTATGTTATTTAAATTTTTTTGCAATATACGTTGCTCAAAAAAATTATGAGTATTTTACTTAAAAAAAAGTTATTTGAAAATAAATAAATAAATATGATTGGACACAAAACTAAAGTTGGAAATAGTGAATTTATATTATATGAAATAAAGAGTTTTTAACATTATATTACAAAAACTACACCTCACTTCAGGTTAAATAGCTTCTATGAGAAGCTTTACAGATGTGGGACTAAATACACTCTATAAAGCAACCTCTAAGATTTTAGAAGCTAGTTCATCGTTCAATTTTGAGGGTGAAAAGGGATAGAAGAAAAGAAAAGAAATAACATGGAGAGTAAATCTAATCTAAGGCAATGCATCAAGAGATTTGAAACATTAACCTATAACTGCATAAAATAGATTAGATACTGAAGCATCATAGACCATAAAGGAGCATAAAGCATGAAGTATAGTCTATTATGAGAGAAAAGACTAGAACTATAGAAGCATAAAAAAAAATAGTAGACAAAGATAATTTTCCACTCCAAACAACAAAGAACATCACATCCTCATAGATATAGAACAAAATATAGAAGGCCACAAGGGCACATACAAAATTTCCAATCACATACATGAGGTGCACCTGCTAAGGTTGTAGAATGAAAAAATTCACTAATTTTCACTACTCTTAGTCTATTACAATGGTTGGTTATCATTTTTTTGTATTCATACTTTTGTAAACAAGTGTGTCAAATACATGCATCTTAGTAACTATGCATTACAAAAAAAATTCAAACATTGCCGTAGTATTCACGAGTCAAAAATGCCAACTAGTCTTGTCCCCAAAAATTGATGAACACATCTCCAACTCACTTTATGATACTTGCAATCAAAAACACTAAGAAACACATCTCATAGTTAAAATTTAAAATTGAAGTTAGTAAGAAAATTATCATTCTGGTCTTATAAACTAGAGAAATAAACCAAAAGATTTAAGTGGAGAAATAAACTCATCAAGACAAATATTCATTGGTGCTTTATCTTAATCAAAAAATTTTAATAGAAGAATTACATATCACTAATTTAAATTGTAACTCAAAAGACCTGATGGTTAACTAAAATTTGATGGTCATTTTGTAAATTAGAACATAACCATTTCTTTTGTATAATTTATATGTAATTTAATAGTTTGTAGACTTTTTATAACCAAGTTGAAAGGGATACTAAAAATTAATAATTCATATTACTTGAAATTACTGATTGTACATCTGATTTACTACCAACTGCCCTATGCCAAGTGTCATTTGCGGTATCAAATTTAATTCTTGTAACATGATTTCAACTTCATGATATGTGATTGTAACTTTTAATTGAATTCTTCCCAAACATAATAATTTTTTATATATTTGCTCTTTGAAGTAATCTACCTCATCTGTTGCACACATGGTGAAGTGCCATATAGTTTTAAATTCATACATGTGATCACATTTACCCATTTTTTGATGTTACGTGTCATTATAAAATATGTTAAAGGCATAAAAATTCATTTAATTTTGTTAAAAATTTAATATTATTTTCATACCATTAACAATATATACATATATTATAATTTCTATAATATTGACAAATGAAATTTTTGTGATTCTTGTATTAAAATATTTGTTCAAGAGTAAAGTTTCTTGGCTTACAGTTTCCTATTTAAATTTAATTAATTTTATATTGATGTGATTTGGCCCTATAAATGATGATTTGCAAATCACTTCACTACATATCTAACTAATAATGATGCATAGATCATTTACTTCCATTAATAAAAATGCACCTTTTGTGATGGAGAAGGGATATGCGATTTAATCTTTCTAATACGTGATTATTTTAATTTAATACCTATTATCTACCAAACATTATTAATGTTTGATAGATTTGCTCTTTGAAGTAATATGTTGTGCATATGATAAAACACCATAGAGTTTTAAATCCATACCAGTGATCATATTTTTGACCCCGTAATGTTAAAGCCCATTTTCATGTTACATGGAATTATACACTACGTTAAAAGCATAAAAATTCATTTATTTTATTAAAACTATAATATTATTTCTATACTATTAACAATATATATAATGTATTGAAATATATTATACTAAAATATATAATATATAATATTGATTTATAACCTATATTAGCATATATATTATATGATATAATAATATTGATTAATATTATAATATATTTTACAAAATATATAATTTATATATAACATTAATATATAAATAATTAGTTTAATATATAAAAATATTATGATATATATTATAATATGTCAATTATATTTATTTAATAACTAATATAATTTATGTGTGTGGGGGGTAAGAGGGGTTATGTGAAGTGAAAGAGTGTAAATCAACAATTAAACCTACTAGTTACTCCAAACCCATGAAATTGATGTCAAAATAAGTACATATTAAAAATAATTATGGGTGCAAACTTATCGAGATCTGAATCACCATGCAATGCTTTTGTCTACGATGTCTTGCATCATTTGTGTAAAGAGATAGCCTCTTAGCACAATCACTACGTCAAAATTGTAACTTCTTTGGTTTTAATTAGGGGGTATCTATATTCTATGGATAATGAGCACCACCATTTTGGGTGATCAGGTTTTGTCTTGGTGATTGCAATGGAGAAATTTCTTTTATTACAAAGGTGCTAAAAAAATTAGAAGCGACCAAGAAGAATTTCAAGTATAGAAATATGATAAAAGTTTGAAGTGGATATATATGTTCAAAAGACACCATTTATTTTAATGTGTATGCCTACTATTATATCACCACCACTTGTTTCTCTTAATAATTAATAATGTTACATCTTCAAAAAAATGTGGATGAAACTCCACTTATTATGCACTGAAGAGCCTAATAATTATTTCTAAATGATTAACATCAATTCTAATGTTTCATGATGATAATTTTACTTCTATTTCCATATTTGAACTTATATAATTTTTAATATACTGTGGTCTTGTAGTGGATTATTAAACATTTTCTAATTTTTATGATCCCTTGGATGTGATCCAAAACCCATGGTAGGAGACCCATGAAGTATAATTTATTGTGATGAGTCTATTGTTATTTTATTGGAATGAAATTCCCTAGATTATACAAATCAACATTTAGATACAATCTATAAATGGAAAGTCTATATATAGAAATAATATATATAGTAAGTGTTCTGAGGTAAGCTTCTAGTTATACCCTCACATAACCATAATTTAGATAAGCACACAAAATCCTTTCCCAATAGGTCTTTGAGTTACTAGGTATGATTTTGTGTCACTTATTCTAATTTATCATTTTGGGGTCGAATTCCTCTCAAAATATTAGTTTGTAAGTTCAAGAAATGTCAAACTCCCTCACAATTATTTGAATTGGTGAATTAAATTATCTCAAAAGTATTCTTACCAGGGGGGGCGGGGCGGCTGCACTAAAAATTAAGGAGTCAAATTTCTATTAGACAATTTGCTTATGTAACATCTTCAAAAAATGTAGATGAAACTTCACTAATATAATGCAAGAGCCTTATATTATTTCTAAATCATTAGCATAATCTCTACATCAAAATTACAACTCCTTTGGTTTCAATCAAGGGGCATTTGTATTTACTGGATACGTAGCATAGTTGTGGGTGATCAGGTTTTGTCTTGGTGATTACAATGAATAAATTATTATTTTTACAATAGTGCTAACAAAATTAGAAGTGATCAAGAAGAATTTAGGGTTTATAAATATGATAAAAATTTAAAGTGGACATATATGTTTGAAAGACACCATTTATTTCAATGTGTATGCCTAATATTATAGCACTACCACTTCAGTTTCTCCTAATAATTAATAATGTTACATCTTCAAAAAAATGTGGATGAAACTCCACTTATTATGCATTAAAGATCCCAATAATTATTTCTAAATCATTTCCATTAGTTTCAAAGTAACTTCCATGATAATAATTTTACTTCTATTTCCATATTTAAAATTCTATAATTTTCATTGTACTACGGTCTTGTAACAGATTATTGAACATTTTCTAATTTTGGTGATCCTCTAGATGTGATACAAAACCCATGGTAGAAAACCCATCAAGTGTAATTTGTTGTGATGAGCTTGTTTGTATTTTATTAGAATGAAATTCCCTAAATTATATAAATCTACATTTAGATACAATCTATAAATGGGAAGTCTATATATATAGATACTATATAGTAAGTGTTCTAAGGTAAACTTCTAGTTATGCCCTCACATAAACATTATTGATTTATATAATCACACAAAATATTTTTCCAAGAAGTCTTTGAGTTACTAGGTATGATTTTGTATCACTTATTTTAATTACCATTTTGGGGTCAAATTCCTCTCCAAATATTAGTTTGTAAGTTCAAGAAAGGCAACTCGCCCTCACAGGTATTTGAATTGGTGAATTAAATTATCTCAAAGGTATTCCTGGGGGGCTAAAAATTAAGGATTCAAATCCCTATTAAATAATTTGTTTATGTTACATCTTCAAAAAATGTGGATGAAACTCCACCAATATTATGCAATATCCTTATAGTATTTCTAAATCATTAGCATAATCTTTACATCAAAATTGCAACTCCCTTGGTTTTAATCAGGGGGCATCTATATTCACTAGATAAGTAGCATAGTTGTAGGTGATTGGGTTTTATCCTGGTGATTGCAATGGAGAAATTACTTTTGTTACAATGGTGCTAAAAAAATTAGAAGTGACTAAGAAGAATTATAGGTTTAGAAATATGATACAAATTTGAAGTGAAAATATATGTTTAAAAGACACTATCTATTTCAATGTGTATGCCTAATATTATACCACCACCACTTCAGTTTCTCATAATAATTAATAATGTTACATCTTAAAAAAAATGTGGATGAAATTCCACTTATTATGCATTGAATAGCCTAATAATTATTTATAAATCATTACCATCGGTTCCAAAGTAACTTCCATGATGATAATTTTAATTTTATGTCCATATTTGTAATTTTATAATTTTCATTATACTATGGTCTTATAGCAGATTATTAAACATTTTTTAATTCTAATGATCCCATGGATGTGATCCAAAACCCATGGTAGGAAACCCATCAAGTGTAATTTGTTTTAACGAGCTTGTTTCTATTTTATTAGAATGAATTCTTTAAATTATAGAAATATACATTTAGATACAATCTATAAATGAAAATTATATATATATATATATAGTAAGTGCTACGAGGTAGACTACTAGTTATGTCCTCACATAACCATTATTAATTTAGATAAGCACACAAAATCCTTTCCCAAGATATCTTTGAGTTGCTAGGTATGATTTTGTGTCACTTATTTTAATTACCATTTTGGGGTCAAATTCCTCTCCAAATATTAGTTTGTAAGTTCACGAAAGGTGACTCTCCCTCATTGGTATTTTAATTGATGAATTAAATTATCTTAAAGGTATTCTTGGGGGGATAAAATTTAAGGAGTCAAATCCTTATTAGAAAATTTTCTTATGTTACATCTTCAAAAAATGTGGATGAAACTCCACTAATATTATGCAAGATCTTTATATTATTTCTAAATCATTAGCACAATCTCTATGTCAAAATTGTAACTCCCTTGGTTTTGATTAGGGGGCATCTATATTCACTGGATAAGGAACACAGTTGTGGGTGATCAAGTTTTGTCTCTGTGATTGTAATGGATAAATTGCTTTCATTATAGTGGTGCTACAAAAAATTGAAGTGACCAAGAAGAATTTCTAATTTTTAAATATGATAAAAATTTGAAGTGAACATATATGTTGGAAAGACACCATCTATTCTAATGTGTATGCCTACTATTAGACCACCACTATTTCAGTTTTTCCTAATAATTAATAATGTTACATCTTTAAAAAAATGTGGATGAAACTCCACTTATTATGTATTGAAGAGCCTAATAATTATTTCTAAATAATTACCATTGGTTCCAAAGTAACTTTCATGATGATAATTTTACTTCTATTTTCATATTTAAACTTCTATAATTTTTAGTGTACTATGGTCTTATAGAAAATTATTGAACATTTTCTAATTTTGATGATCCCCTAGATGTGATCCAAAACCCATGGTAGGAAACCCATCAAGTTTAATTTATTGTGATGAGCCTGTTGCTATTTTATTAGAATGGAATTCCCTAAATTATACAAATCTACATTTAGATACAATCTATAAATGGAAAGTCTATGTATATAAATACTATATATAGTAAGTGTTCAGATGTAGATTGCTAGTTATGCCCTCACATAACCATCATTAATTTATATAGGCACATAAAATCCTTTTCCAAGAGGTCTTTTAGTTACTAGGTATGATTTCATGTCACTTATTTTAATTGCCATTTTTGGGTTGAATTCATCTCCAAATATTAGTTTTTAAGTTCAAGAAAAGTGACTTAACCTCACAGGTATTTAAATTGGTGAATTAAATTATCTCAAAGTTATTCATAAGGGGGGTAAAAATTAAGTATTCAAATCCCTATTAGACAATTTGCTTTTGTTACATTTTCAAAAAATGTGGATGAAACTCCACCAATATTATGCAAGAGCCTTATATTATTTCTAAATCAAAATTACAATTCCCTTGGTTTCAATTAGGGGGCATCTGTATTCGCTAGATAAGTAGCACATTTTTAAGTGATCAGATTTTGTCTTGGTGATTGCAATGGCACTAAAAAATTAGAAGCGACCAAGAAAGTTTTGGGTTTAGAAATATGATAGAAAATTGAAGTGAACATATATGTTTGAAAGGCACCATCTATTCCAATATGTATGCCTACTATTATACCACCACCACTTTAGGTTCTCCTAATAATTAATAATGTTAAATCCTCAAAAAAAATGTGGATGAAACTCCACTTATTAAACCATTACCATCAATTCCAAAGTAAATTCCATGATGATAATTTTACTTCTATTTCCATATTTGAAATTTTATAATTTTCATTATACTATGGTCTTATAACGGATTATTGAATAGTTTCTAATTCTAATGATCTCTTGGATGTGATACAAAACCCATGGTAGGAAACTCATCAAGTGTAATTTGTTGTGATGAGCTTGTTGCTATTTTATTGGAATAAAATTCCTTAAATTATACAAATATATATTTAGATACAATGTATAAATGGAAAGTCTATATATATAAATACTATATATAATAAGTGTTTTGAGGTAGACTGCTAGTTATTACCTCACATAACCATTATTAATTTAGATAGGCATGAAAAATCCTTTCCCAAGTGGTCTTTGAGCTACTAGGTATGATTTTGTGTCACTTATTTTAAATACCTTTTTGGGGTTTAATTCATCTCCAAATATTAGTTTGTAAGTTCAAGAAAGGTGACTCGCCCTCACAAGTATTTGAATTGGTGAATTAAATTATCTCAAAGGTATTCTTGGGAGGGAAGGGGATAAAAATTAAGGATTAAAATCCCTATTAGACAATTTCCTTATGCTACATCTTCAAAAAATGTGGATGAAACTCCACTAATATTATGCAAGAGCATTATATTAATTATAGATCATTAACACAATATCTACATCAAAATTATAAATTCAGTAGTTTCAATCAGGGGGCCTTTGTATTTGCTAAATAATAAGCATAATTGTGGGTGATCAAGTTTTATCTTGGTGATTGCAATGGATAGATTGATTTTTTTACAATGGTGCTAAAAAAATTAGAAGTGACTAAGAAGAATTTTAGGTTTAGAAATACGATAAAATTTTGAAGTGGACATATATGTTCAAAAGACACCATCTATTCCAATGTGTATGCCTACTATTATAAAAACACCACTTTAGTTGCTCTTAATAATTAATAATGTTACATTTTCAAAAATATGTGGATGAAGCTCCACTTATTATGAATTGAAGAACCTAATAATTATTTCTAAATCATTACCATTGGTTCCAAAGTAACTTCCATGAAGATAATTTTACTTCTATTTCCATATTTTAACATCTATAATTTTTATTATACTATGGTCTTGTAGTGGATTATTAAACATTTTATAATTTTGATGATCCCCTAGATGTGATCCAAAACCCATGGTAGAAGACCCACCAAGTGTAATTTGTTTGGACTCGTATAAGTCAGGGATTGACCAAATATTTTAGGGGTTACTTATAGGTGTAGGGGGATTTTGATATGAGTTGATACTCAACCAACTTCATAATATGAAACACCAAAGGCTTTGTGAATCTCATATTTTTTTACGAGATGCATTTTGTAATATAGATCAACGTGGTACCATCATGTTCAATATTTTATTGGTATCACATTTTATTTCACTCAAATTAATAACATTTTAAGATGGCTTGATCTTAAATTTTCATGTATTAGATGAGGCTAATGTAGTGGCCACAAACTTTACTAGCTTATTTAATGCAAGGACTTTCATTTCTTGATCATGCTTAGGGTCACCCAATTATTTCTCATAAGTCAAAAATTTTAGTGCCACCTAGTATGGTGGAAAAGGATGAAATGATACCTATAATGCAAGAGGGTTATGTAAGACATATTTTGAATCAAGCACATAATTTGGATGCCTTTTATGTGTTCTTCTCAATGAGAGATTTTTTTTCCTCCAATGCTTTAATAATTTGTAATGAAGATTGTGAAAATTACCCACCTTGGTTCCTTTACTTTGATTTAAAAGTTTTTGTCTCAAATACAAATCTTAAGATCTAAATACATCTATAAAAGGATTCAACTCTAGTATATAAATTATAATATATGGGTAGGAGATTATTGTTAGAAGCCTCTAGATTTAGAGGCTTCTAGAGAAGAGAGGTAAGAATAAAGAGGATTATATAATTGGAGAGTTTTATAATCCTCTTAGGGAATAATTAGGATTAGGTATGGGATTATATAGGGATTAGGTAGGTGATTAGGGACTAGGGGTGTAGAGAGCCTAGGAATAGGCTAGTGTAGGTGGGTAGGTAGGCCATGGGAATTTAAAATTCTATAATAATAGACAAGTGGGGATTATGATAAGATAATGGGGATTTAGGATATTAATTAATTGATTGGTGAGGATGGATAAGGTTAGTATATGGAAAATAATGAAGGGGGAAATTAGAGAAATAATTACAAAGGGGTGATAAATTAGATAAGCAAAATTAGTGTCGACTAATAATAATATTAATGATGTTAAATGGAGTGAGAGAATTTTAAGATGCATACATCTTGGGATGTACCAGTTAATGGTCAAATTTCCCTTGAAAATCTTCCCAATAGATATAATTAAATCTTGTGTTCCATCAATAATATAATTTATACAATCTTGATAAATGAAGTTTTTGTGATACTTATATTGAAATATTTTTTCAAGAGGAGTAAATTTTATTGGCTTACTGAGTTTCCTATTTAAATTTAATTTTTTTTACATGGATGTGATTTGGCCATGTATTTACTACCCCAATATTGGGCTTCAAAGTTGAAGTAATCAATGTGTTATTGGCTGAAATGTTTAACCCTGACTCTGCATTGAGATATCACATGGCTTATTATTATGAATAAAACATTAATGCTTATAGATTGGTATGGATTGTAGACTACTTATGCCCTCACATAACCATAATTTAGATAACCTCACAAAATCCTTTCCCAAGTCTAGGATTTTAAGTTACTAGGTATGATGTTGCATCACTTATTTTAATTACCATTTTGAGGTCAAATTCATCTCCAAATATTAGTTTGTTAATTCAATAAAGGTGACTCGCTCTCACAGGTATTTGAATTGTTGAATTAAATTATCTCAAATGTATTCTATAGGGTATAAAAATGGATTCAAATCTCTATTAGACAATTTAATCATATAATGTAATGAACAAATATGAATAAACTATTTAAATTAGAATAACTATAATAAACAATAAAATTTTGTAAATATTTATATATTAAAAAACTATCTGAGTTTATTATTATTATTATTATTTTATGTTTAAATCTTTAAATATTTTTATTAAATAATGTACATTATTTAAGTGTTTAATATGTTTAAATATATAAATGTTTTTTTAAAATAATTTTATATGTTACAAATTTTTATATAAACTTTTAGTGTATAAAAAAATTATTGCACACTTCAAAATTAGGGTTAAGTTTATATTTATCTCTTTCCATTATTTTCTCTCAATTTTTCTCTCTTCCTTATGAAGGTCAAAAAACATTCTTTTATTGACTATTAGGTTAACTATGGTGTTAGTGGTGGAAGTGTTGACCCCAATTTTCACTATCATTTTTGTAGGTGATTCTTGTCAGGTATTTAATCTATGTAATGTATTGTTTTACTATATCTAAAATGTGTGATTTATTTGGCTTAACAAAAACCTTTTATTCATTGTTTACTTTTAGTTATGAAATCATCGAGATTCAAATAGACCTAGATTTTTGTTATGAAATGGTTGTGATAATGACATGGTGGGGATTAAGATTGTTTAGCACTTACTTGTATTCAATAGGGACCCAAATGATGAATGTGAGGGAAAACCATACATTATTTATTAACTGTAAAAAAATAATGAAATGGTTGAGATAATGAAATGGAAAATATTAGGATTGTTTAATACTTACTTGTACTCAATAGGGACCCAAATGGTGAATATAAGGGGAAAGCAGACATTTTTTGTTAATTATAAGCAATAATGAAATGGTAGAGGTTAGGATCGTTTATGACTTACTTATGTTCAATAGGGAACTAAATGGTGAATGTGAGGGAAAGCAAACATTTTTTATTAAATGTAATCAAATAATGAAAGGGGAGATGATGAAATAGAGGAGATTGGTATTATTTAGTGTTTAATTGTATTCAATAGGGACACAAATGGTGAATGTGAGGGGAAAGCAATTTTTAATATTAATTGCAAGAAAATAATGAAATAGTTGAGATAATGAAATGATGGAGATTAAGATTGTTTAGCACTTACTTGTATTCAATAGGGACTAAAATGGTGAATGTGAGGGGGAAACAAACAATTTTTATTAACTGTAAGCAAATAATCATAGTAAAAAAGTGTAGTGATGTGAGAGGGTTTTAAAGGTTCCACTATCTTTATCTCATCACATTATTTATCTATTGGCTCCGTTTGGGATACTATGAATTATTTCTATTTTAGACTGAGTTTAAAAATCATTTTTAGCATATTCTAGGTTATTATTATTTGAGTTGAATTATTTCCATTTTATATTGAGTTGAAAAGTCATTTTTTGGGGTGGCAAAATTTTCCCTCATGTCATGTCATAAACTTTAATAAATGAATGATTGAATAACACCTAACATTGTTATTTGAGGTGGAAAACTTTACCCTCGTGCTTCGATAATCTTGGGTAGAGGGGTCCCATGCATAATTATATAATTAAAAATTGCTTATATAATAACTGTACCTATTATATTAGAGTAAATATTATTTAGGAAGAAGTTTTTGAGGGGTGAGAAGAAACAAGGGCCTGAATATTTATATGACTTCTTTTTTTTGATTACTAGCTATCATTTACATCCAATCATTTTTTTATTTAAAAAAAATTTTGTATTACACATACCTTTTTTAGTCTTTAAAGCACATCTAGATATCTTTAGAGTATTTGGTACAGGGCTTCCAATCACCCTATATAGATCATTAGAGCATTCATAGACTTCTTTAGAGCACATCTAGATATCTTTGGAGCATTTGGTGCATGTCTTTTAATCACCTTGTATAGCTATTTAGATCATTCATAGAATTTTTTAGAGCATCTTGTTTATGTTTTTGGAGCACACCCATAGCATATTCAGAGTAATTTTAGAGCATCTTTGGAGTGTCGTAAGATCATTCAATCATTAGAGCTCACTAATTGAATCCTCAAAATTGTAGCTAAAAGGTTGTAAAAATTGTGTGTTGCCTTCTAAAAATTACCTCATCATTGTGATGTTTTATTGTACTCAAATTTACCCCATCCTTGGGATGTGTTCCTCTACTCAAAATTACCCCATCCATGTGATGTATTGTTGTACTCAAAATTGCACTATTCATCCAAGTTAGACATACTAACAAGCTAAAGAATCAATAATAAATTACATACACACAATGAACAAATAATATTAAGATCATACTTAGATTAGACTTTAACTATTAAATGCAGTACACTATATATCCAAATGCAACACTTTAAAGATAATTTATATAACTATGATAATCTATATGAAATGCTCATCATTTCTTCCCCACACTTTACCTTTTACAAGTCCTCTCTTACATAAGTGGGATGACTAATCCTTAATCCAAATTTCTTGATTTAAAATTCTGACTTAGATCATAAACTTCAAAATGATGGCCCGAATCATAGTGTCCCCTTGGCAAGAATCCAAGATCTTTGACAATTGTATACACCCAAGATTCAAACTCAACTTCTACTAAAAAATTTCAACACTCATTGAGATAGAGAACAGAAAATGATAGGAGGCCTAAACCTCATCCCAATCTAGACATATGAACCTCTTTCCTCTAAGAATTGAGTGATTATCTATCAAACTACTTTGGCTCTTATTAACTCCATTTAATATTGGTGGGGCTGAGGACTTCCCTGTGCTTCAACTCAATAGGTAATGTCTCCCACCTAGAAAGAATTGAATTGAAACCATTGAATAATGGTGGTTTAGAAAATCTTTAAAAGCAACAATATTAGATCTCAATATCTCATGATACTTATTCTTCATATGCATATGATACAATGGTTGAAAAGAAGAAATAAGTTTCTTTGATTCTAGAAATTTTGGTCTCATGTATAACCTAGTGAAGCTTTATAATTCTAAAAATCTATTATTGACCTATTTCCATTCCATTTGGTTCTTTAGAGTGGAGAGAAAGGAATGCAATTGTGTCTCTCGAACAAATATTTTTTTCAAAAAACTAGATTGATATCCTAACAATAAATTGAAAGTATAGAACTCACAAATGGCATCTTACTTTTCTTTAATGATCTTCATAAAAATGTCCATAAATACATGCTCATATTTATAAAAATGCTCATTTAATAAAAGAATGTAAACTGATGAAGGTTACCCGCATGCTAATAATTTCTCAGAAATAACATAAATATGTTGGATAGAATCTCATGATTTTTGCTATTGTAGTTGGGATTCTACCAATTCATTTTGATATTACTCCTTAATTTTGGCATTTTCATACTTCAATTTTTGAATTTTCTTCTAGGTGATATGTCAGGTAGAGATTATTTCATATAATAGAATAGGTAAAATGAGAAAAACTCTTGTTAGACATTGTCTGAACTAAAATCTATCATGTTTCTCTTTGCATGGCTTGAATAGAGGCTTGTAACTTAGAATTCTAAGTGGCGAGCTCTATTATTCTATTATTATGTTAGGTAATCATTATATTTATATCATAAATAATTTCTCTTAGATTATTAATTAGATTACTCTTATCATCATTGACATTTTTCAAATCAATAATTTGAGTGTCTTTGATAGTAATATAATTCTACAAATCAATAATCTAAGTGTCCTTGATAGTAAGAGAATTCTAAAAATTACTCAATTCTTGAGTCTGTGAAAACATTACATTGTAGACCCTAGTCTATTCAGCTTGTATTCCTTGAAGAATTATTTCTTGTTCACTAACTCTAGTAACAAATTCTTCCCACATTCATTTTAAATTAAAAATCATCAAGTCCTTACCTTTCAAAATTTAAAAAAGAATATCTAACTCTATTTGTTGAATTTTGATTATTTCCTCATGGCATGATAAAGCCATGGCATGCTATAATTATTATTTTTTATTGAAAGAATGTGGATAAGATGGATCTTCTTCACTCAAGGTGCATTACCCTTATCAACAACAAAGGGCACAAAACACTTTGCTTCTTGAGGCACAACTTCTTATGTTAGGGTTCCTTATGTAAATAAAATGTCTTCTATAGCCTGAACATCTTCTTCTTCTTCCTATAAGATAATTTGATGAATGTACCATAGTTTAGTTGGAGGAGGATGAGGGGTGTCTAAAGAAAGTCCCATTTGTCTCTTTGATCTCTGACACAATATCTTCAAAACCAATGGTAGCAGAGATGGTCATTCTATAATTTGAACTGTGGGTTCTTCAATATGGATTATAGTGAAAGGAGGAGAGGTAAGGTGTGGTGTCTTTTTGGTAGGAACTAGAAAAAAATTTCAAAGGAAAAGGACCAAGCCTTTTCACCCCTTGGTTTACTGAGAAAATAATGGTGATAAATGAGTGTAACCAACTCATGATGGTAGGTAGACCCAGTACCTTATCTTATATTTTAAGAAACATTAATCAAAGCATTGTGAAGGAAAGATGGATGATTAATCTTATATTCGTATTGAATAGCTATTTTCTTCAAGTGAAGGAGTCTCATAGCATCTCCACCCACTACTATAAACTAACCATCATAAGTGATATATTTCATTATCCAAAAAACAACATTTTTCCAAGGTTGAGGAATACTTTCTCTTAGAATTCCCTTGACCACTCCTTAGGGGGATTTGTCCAGTCTGGGGTGTGGCTCATTTACTTCAAAAAAATATAAATTAGGTTAGAAAAACTAATATTTTCAATGTGAACTATTCTGTCCTCAAGAATCCTAGATAGAACACTGATTATAGAGGGTGGAATGTTCTTCCCTTTGATAATAGCATGATTTTCATCAAAATTCTCATAGAATTATTACACAATTTCTTCATGGAATCCATAAAACATTTTAAATAAATTTGACCAACCTTCTATTTCAAAGATGTCTCTAGCTGCTTCATCTTACAATAATACATCAGGGGATTCCAGTTCATTTTTTTCTTTCTCCCACCCATCTTTGGAGCAAGCATTGTTTAATTACAAATTGTAGTATACTATAAAACATAGAGCTTGAATTCACATAGGGAACAAGGGAAGCAAGACGTTAGAGATATGAAATAACAATTGCTAGAAATGATAATGTAAAAAAGAATAACAAAGTAGGTTATATGATGTGATTATGACAAGAATGATGGTGGAATTTATGGTTATTTGTTCAGAGCATGTGAGATATAATGGGAAGCTACTTTATCCAATCAAGTAGTAATGATGTATCATAAAGGTCATTATTGGTAGTACCGGGAGTAATAAACACAATTAATTATGCATCATACCAAATATTTTTGAAAGACCCTCTATTTAAAACATAATTACATTAATCTTGTTTGAAAAGACCATTTGGAAACATTGTCACAAAATTCCATCATTTCAATTCTTTTGGAGATCCTTTGAAAACACCATCACATCAAATTATGGATTATGACATTGTTGGTCTAATGGCATTGTTTTGATTCTAAATGATCAAGGTGGATTCTTCCCATTCATGATATTTCATCTTAGGAGCATAGCTATTAGTATTCAAAGTATAGCTTTTAGTCTTTAGAGATAAAGTCACTAGTCTTTGGAATTAAAACATTAGACTTCAAAGAAAAACTGTAGTCAATTCAGACTTTATATATATATATATAAGGATAAAACACCTTATATATAATACACCTAATTTATTACAAAAACCTTATATATATAAATAAATAACCTTATATATATGGTGTTATTTGTATGTATTTATATCCAATTGCATTTGCTTAATCCATGTCTTGTTTGAAGAACCAATTTGGGGATTCATTGATGGAGGAAATGGAAAAGCTAGAGTTAGTTCTTGAAAGGTGGACATCTAGGGAGGAAACCTCTCCACATGGTAGAATAATCCATTATAGTGTTTGTCATATGTTGCCAACACAATGGTATTAAAACTGGTGTCTTGGAAGATTGTGTTTATCCTATATAAATAGAGAAACAAGACTTGTTCTGACTTGGTAGTTCTAGACATTCCTACTTTGGCCATGGATTTCAAATTTTGATTGATGAGATTGTATAGTCTTAATTTGGGATGAATGCATAGAAGACCTTTTTGGCAAGCTTGATTAATGTAATGTTGATGGTAATCCTGTTTCATGCGATATTAATGAGCAAGTTGGTCAAACTTCAAAATACTACTTTTAGCAATTAATTTCTCTAGAATTCAATTTATCTTTAATTTTAATTTGATTTGTCATCATTTTTAGCTTTAAATATAAATATTGCCACCTTTCGACATGTGGCCTCCACCTTGAATACAACTAAGTACTCACATGGCCTGAATATGACTAAGATGTCTATTTAGCTTAAAATATGGACACATAACACATTTTAATTACCTTGTAGATTCTTGAAATGCAGATTTGCATGATGACTCATCTGTTTCTTACCATTTGGTGATCCTCAATTCATAGCAAGCTCTCGAGTGGTGCTTTTTAATTATGATACATTGATGGGGAATCCACTCTTATTATTATATCAAAGGTATCTCTTAGGAGTTACCTTAAAGGGTAAATCCACTTTTGTACATGTTTTAAAGGTATCTCCTAGGATATAACTTGAAGGTATTATAGGGGCCATTAAAATATCACCAAGTAGTGCTTTCTATGTAAATAAAAATTCCACTTGTTCCTTGAAGGAGAAATCCTCTCTTATGCCTATTTAAAATACATCTCTTAAGAGATACGTTAAAGTGTAAATACACTCTTGTGCATGTTTGAAAGGTATATCCTAGGAGATACCTTGAAAGTATTATAAGGGCCTTCAAAACATCACCTAGTAGTGCCTTCCATGTAAAGGAAAATTACACTTGTTCCTTGAAGGAGATAGCCACTCTTATCCCTATTTGAAATGTAACTCCTAAGAGATATATTAAAGGGGAAATCCAATCTTGTACATGTTTTAAATGTATCTCCTAAAATATACATTGAAGGTATTATAGGGGCCTTTAAAATATCACCAAGAAGTGCATTCTATGTAAAGGAAATTCCACTTGTTCCTTGAAGGAGAAATCCACTCTTGTGCCTATTTGAAAGGTATATCCTAAGAGATAAATTTAAGGGGAAATCCACTATTGTGCATGTTTGAAAGGTATTTATTAGGAGATAACTTGAAGGTATTATAAAGTCCTTCAAAATATCACCTAGTAGTGCCTTTTATGTAAAGGAAAATTCCACTTGTTCCTTGAAGGAAAAATCCACTCTTGTGCCTATTTGAAATGTATCTCCTAAGAGATAACTTTAAGGGGAAATCCATTATTGTGCATGTTTGAAATGTATCTCCTAAGATATACCTTGAAGGTATTACAAAGGCCTTCAAAATATCACCCAATTATCCCTTCTGTGTAAAGGAAAATTCCACTTGTTCCTTGAAGGAGAAATCCACTCTTCTCCCTATTTGAAAGGTATCTCCTAAGAGATATCTTAAAGGGTAAATCCAAAATTGTGCATGTTTGAAAGGTATCTCCTAAAATATAAATTGAAGGTATTATAAAGGCCTTCAAAATATCACCCAGTAGTGCCTTCCATGTAAAGGAAAATTCCACTTGTTCCTTGATGGAGACATCCACTCTTATGCCTATTTGAAAAGTATCTCCTATGAGATACCTTGAAGGGGAAATCCAATATTTTACATGTTTTAAAGGTATTTCTTAGGATATACCTTTAATATATTACAAAGTCCTTCAAAATATCACCCAGTATTGCCTTCCATGTAAACAAAAATTGCATTTATTACTTGAAGGGAAAATCCACTTTTGTCCCTATTTGAAATGTATCTCCTAGGAGATACATTGAAGGGGAAATCCAATATTTTGAATGCTTGAAAGGTATCTCATAGGAGATACCTTGAAGGTATTATAAAGGATTTCAAAATATCACTCAGTATTACCTTTCGTGCAAAGGAAAATTCCACTTGTTCCTTGAAAGATAAATCCCCTCTTATCCCTATTTGAAAGGTATCTCCTAGGAGATAAATTTAAGGGGAAATAAAATCTTGTACATGTTTTAAAGGTATATCATAAGAGATACCTTTAAGTTATTAAAAATTCCTTCAAATTATCACCCAGTAGTGCCTTCTATCTAAAGAAAAATTCCACTTGTTCCTTGAAGGAGAAATTCACTATTGTACCTATTTGAAAGTTATCTCCTAGGAGATACCTTGAAAGGGAAAATCCACTCTTATGAATGTTTGAGAGGAATATCCAAGGAGATACCTTAAATTTATTACAAGAGACTTCAGAATATCATCCATTAGTGCCTTCCATGTAAAATAAAATTGTACTTGTTCTTGTAGGCATCAAATTGTGCACCCTACGATAATATATTCAACTCCTACAATTTGATGCAACATTGAATCATATTTCAAGTTGTGGGGAAATTGTAAGAGAGATGAATCTCTAGTTTATGAGGGCTAGCTCCCTATATTCTTATTTAAATTCCTATCACCTAATCTAATGTTTTTCATGAAAAAAGTTAGAAGCTTTACATAAAATGGAAAACTACACTAAAGAGGTGATCCACCAAGATATATCCCATATACTATCAAACTCCTACTAAGAAACAAAGATTTCCAAGACCAATTCTAGGCATTGAAGGATTATAACATAAGTGATTCAATGTGAAGGTAACATGCATGGGACAATAAAAAAGATAGATGATCTAGGGGTAGATTACACACCATAGGGATAATTTCTTTCTTGAAGAAGAGCCTAGTATAATGAATACACTTCACATGACCTTTTAAAACCAAAACTCTTGCTTAAAAATGAAAGATAGAGGCAATAAGGATGATACTATCACTTGGATCCATTATTCGTCATTCACATACTTAGATAGGATGTTCACAAATTATAATTAGACTTGTATTCAATGTTCAAAGATAAAGTGTAATGTCATTCTAGCAAGGATTTGCCATATCAGTTGTGGTTTCTTTTTTACAATGGCCAAAATGGCTCACATTTATAGAACTTGGAAGAAGAGAGAGAAAATAAAAGTTTAAGAGGCATAAGGACAAGTGTCCAAAGGTGAAAATTAGTTATAATTCATGTGGATGAATTGTAAAAAGAGTTAGGAAACTTATTTTCACATGATTCTATCTCAAACAAGCCACTTCTGAAAATGTGGTGCAGCATCTTCTCAATCATTCTCTCTTATAAACTGCCTTCATCATGGGCTTATATGTGCATTCAAAAGTAGATAAGGGAAAAGTGTCTCATGTGCACTAAGGAGAGAAAGTTACAAAGAGGCCTCACCTTCATTGGGAGTTTTCTTAATCATTTACATTCTCTTACACAAGCACAATCATCATCTGTAACCATGATCACTCTCCAATAGGTTTTCTTGAAAATTGGCACTAGCATCTTCTTATCTTCCCATAATAATCCATACCATGGGTCTCATGACACATGTTAGGACACTTCATATACTTGGCTTCATCATACACATCTTAAAAGGCCTCTAAATTTAGGTTACCACTCTTTTCACTATGTCATTTTGGAGACTACTTAAAATGAAAGGCCTAGTAAGGACACTTATGGGAATTTAAAATATTTTAAAATGTCATAAGGAGTTGATTCAAGTCCCAATATATCCTCCCAAGATATTGGTATCCCATGATCATCTTTAGAACCTAAAACATAAAATAAATTGTCAAAGAAACTTGATTTTTGCTTGAACTATATGGATTCCATATAATGTATCTCCATGTCTCTGATCCTCATAAAATTTTCATCTTCTCTTTTACTCTTATGGCCAATTTTTTTTTGATTGGATTCACTTTGAGCCTTATTTCTTCAATCAAGTTACAAAATAGGGGTTTCAAGGGTTTTGAGGTCACTTCAACTCTTAGACTTTGCTCATAAAGGTTACAGATTAGAATTGTCTTAAAATTACAATGAGGGGTCCTTAGGGACCCTCTCTAACTTACCTAAACAAATCAAGGTCCCATGAATAATCTCATGAAAGTTTCAAGCATTTCAAGTCAGTATTCGAGTCCTTTCCGTGCATTTTGTGAGGGTTTTAAGTTTATTCAAGATAATAATGGGATTTATAATGATTATCTTGTATATTTAAGGTTCAAATGCCTTTATATACATCTCATAAACATTCCTCAATCATTTTAATAGATCCTCAATATCTATGAATGAAAATGACCCCTGTTTAGCAACTAGGCCAAAACCTTCTCTAAAGGATTTGCTTATAACTTAGACTTATTATGAATCCCAAATGGTTTCCCCTATCTCATTATGGATTAAACACATATAATATACCTATAAAATCATGAATTATCTAATTTTAAATCTTTTACAAGGTTTAAAATTCATATGACCCTTAGCTTGGCTTCTAGGCTTAAGGATTTCCCTCACGTATCACTGTATCCTTTGTTGCTTAGGGCACCCTATTTACCTTAAAAAATTATAAGAAGGTTTTTAAAGTTTATTTATGTGTTTCACAGCTTTAAAAAACTTAATTTTAACTTTTATTACCTTTTGGTTACCTGCTTCACCACTTTTCCTCTAAATTACCAGTCTTGTGCATGGGAAAATTGCCCCTCGTATGAGACAAAACAAAGGGTATTATCCCTATTATCCTTAAAAAATTGAAAATTTAAGGATATTATTTAAATATTAATGGTATTATGTACCAAATTTATCCCTTAACTCATCCATTTGACCCTCTAAAACCTCCAAAGGCCAAGACAAACTTGTAGGAATGCATTATCTACAGGGTTTTTTGAAGGGTAACTAAGTTTTTCATCTTTGTTTGAGACCTATTTTACCACATGATAATTAATATGGGACTATTAATATTTAATAATTAATAAAAAACATATTATATCCTATTGCTTTCTCATACACTTTATATGCTTTTGGAAACTTGGACTAGGTCTATAGCTGTCTAGAATGAGACCACTGTTTAGGCCTACCTGTAGGTTATTTGAGCTTGGTTTAGGATTTAAAAACACAATTAAAACATAATATGATGTTTAAAACTTAATATAGGTAGTAATAAACTATTTTTAAAAGGATAAGCTCAATCCATTACACTAATGTATCTTTCATTCCCAAGATTAGGCCATTTGCCTACTATGGATTGAGCCACCCTTAAGACCCTGCCTATAGGTCTAGTCTTAGCTTTGTTCTATGAGTGTGGAATTAATTTTAATGTTATTAGGTCATGATAATATATTAATTATTTTAATTCACTTATAAAAACTCAATCTAACATTAAATTTATGCTTAGGTCTTGACTAAGAAACCCCTGCCTTAACTATAACAGTCCTTGTTATGACCCCTGTAGGTGTATTCTTGGAAAGAGTTAGGACTTGTAGATGTTGAAAAAAAATTAATCATGCTTTCCAAGATCATAAGTATGTGTTTTAGATCCATTTATTTACTTTTTAATACCTTATATCTCCACCTAAGCCCCTCTTTTCATTTCATTGTTTGTCTCAAATGTAGGTAGCACTTCTTGAGCATGTAGGTGCATGCGTGGAGTCCTTACCCTTTGATTTTGATGTGATAAAAACTATTGGATTACATTTAAGATCAAAAAACCTGATTTGAATAATAATTTATACCTTAAAACCTTTGCATTATCATGTAAATGTGAAATTGGATCACTGTCTAATATGTTGGCTATAGGTGTTTGTTTTAGGCCTTTGTACGGACATGGGATGAGTCATAGAGTACAAGATCACCTCCTATGCTTATTTTATTTGTTTATTATCTTCATGATATTAAATTTACCAATAATAGACATATAATATAGGTTTTATATAATTGTATTAGTGCCTTTTGGTCTTAGGATAACTTATAAACCTAGAGGCTTGTAGATAACACTAAATAAATTTAGTGTGTTTGAAAACATATTTGGGCATCTTGAATACTCTCTACTTACCATATGATATTAAAAATTAGAAAGTTTTTTCTCCATTCCAAAGTTTATAAGTCTAAACAATTATTAGCATCAAAGGGATCCTAAGTCTATGGTACATGTTACTCACACAAACAATAGGTCCTCTAATTTGTGGTTTTAGGAACAACATGCCTAAAACTTAGTTTAACCTTCTATTCATTATTTTGACACTTTTATTTTAAATTTAACATAATAAAGAGTTTTTTTTAGACCTTTATACAACAAGGAAATTCAAATGGAATTGATCAACTACTTAAACACCTCTATAAGGCACATTTGTATTCTGTGGCACCACTTATAGATGTGCATTAAACTGTAACAGGTAGTGAAGGAAAAGGTGGACAAGGTGCATAGTTTAGGAATTAGTTTATTTATTAATCAAATGAAATTTTATAACTTAAAACATTTGAAACATGCCCAAATTCTTCACCTTGATGTAGAAAACCTCTATTCAAGGTAACTGATATAAATGTGGATGCAAAAGAGTAACTTGTAAGCCAAGAGAAACCTAGGAGAGGTTTTTTGACTTCATGAGACTTAAAAAGACAAAAGGAGAATATATATCCTATGGAGAGGTAATTATCACATGTGAAACATCAAAACCATCAAAATCAAACATAAAAAACAAAAACTAGCTAAAAAAAGAGATCCCTCATGGTTGCACATGCATAAAAGGTTGCCTAGAGTGTTAGCAATTGTTCATAAATGAGGAGGTAAAAAATTGAAATTTATTTATATGGATTTGAATTACACTCAGATTAATATCTACCCCCAAGACCATTCTTTCCAACTCCAAATATACGACCCACACCAAGTGTTTGAATTTTACCCTCTTTAGCTTGTAAAGAGAAAGTAGAAGAAAAAGAAGTTGTAGATGAAATTTTAATGAAATATCTACACTAAAAGCATGGAAATGGGTGTGGGAGGTGAATAGGCACTACACCCACGTTTTTAGTTGAAAGTGAACTCAAGAAATATATATAAGTGACATAAATGGCCTATTTTTAAGGAGAAACTTCCAATTCCTACATATAACTAAATTTTTAGCTACCACCTGACTGATCCTAACAAATTATAACATCTTCCACATTGATATTCACTTTTTTGGTAAATATTTTTCTTGTAAAGTCAGTATATGTCATTAATTAAGCTAGAAAAGTGGCCAAATGATCCCTTTTACATATGAAACCTAGCAAGTGATCAATTTATGACTTGTAAACACATTAAAACATGTCAAGGACCACCTTAGAACACTTTCAACATAATTTTATCCTTTTAACATCTTTGACCAGGGTTGACTAACCTTTGACTTTAGTTGATTTAGCCTAGTATAAGGAAAGTGGGCTTCAACAAGGACTAGGGGAAGGATAAGTGAGACATATATGACAATAAAAGACCCCATAAGACACATGAAACCTTCTTAAAAAGTTAAAAATAGTAGGATTTGACAAAATTTGACTAGAAGTCAAATTTATTCAATAATTCCTTGAGAGAGAAATCCATTCTTATCCCTATTTGAAATGTATCTCTTAGGAGATACCTTGAAGGGGAAATCCACTCTTCTGTATGTTTGAAAGGTATATTATTTGATTTTTCCTCTCAAATAAGTGTCATTGGCACAATTTCACCTCTAGTTGCCACATGCATTCGCCTAGCCCTCCTAAGTTTTAAAAGCATTCCCTAGAAGATAGTTATTGACTCACCTCTCCCATTATTAATTTTAGAGTATAAATACCCCTAGGGAAGACAATTATGATGAGTTCACCTAGGGGCATCATATTATAAATACCCCTCTCCTCATTTGGCCAAACACTTAGACACATTGAGATTTTGATAGTATTAATCAATTGTAGAGAGCATATAGAGCAGAGAGAGCTAAGCCAAGAATTATGAGAATCTGTGAGTAAGGATTGTTAATCCAGAGCCTTCAGTAAGATAGAGACTGGTTTTGAAGAAAAAATATTTATGGAGACTTCTACATCTTCATCGACACTCACGTAATCAAGAGTAACACCCATTTGAGGGTGAAGATCAATGCAAATGTAAAACACTAAGGGCTTCATCTAATTATTACCTATAAGGGAATGGGTTGGTATAGTCTACCAAAAAAAATCTAATAATACTGATCAAAATAATGTGTGATGACAAGAATAAGGAGTGGTACCTTCATGTGAAGACATCCATATGGGTGGATCATATCACCCCTAAATAGGTTCTGAATACTTCCCTATATGAGCTTGTATACATGAAGGAAATAATTATGCTAGTATCATTATAAACACCTACACAATAACTCTTGAAGGTTATTAAAATTAAAGAAAATGGAGGAATGGAGGTTCAGATTTTTGAATTCTCAAACTCTAGGAGGTGAAGGAATAGGCAAGAAATGCGAAGCTCATTCAATAATAAGAATTTAAGTAATGGTTCAATAGGAAGTCATCAGACCCAAGATTTAAACCTAGATATTTAATTCTCAAATACGATCAATGGGCTATAAAACTAGGACAATATGTGAAGTTCAATTCTCTTTGGAGAGGACCATTTTGCATCATCAGTGATAGGTGGGGTAATGCTTATGAATTACAAGATCAAGAGGGAAACACATTAGAGATCCCTAGTAATGGGATTGACTTGAAGCCTTTCAACTGACTTACCCATCTTCCCCCTTATACATAATTAATTAGTTTCCCTTTTTGTTATGTGTTTCCTTTTTATTATTGTTGTTTCCCCTTGTTTTCTTCCTTCCCTTTGTTGTTTCCTTTTTAAATAAGTGCCATTGGCACAAGTGACTCTTCTAGTCACCATGCATCCCATCCTTAGTTTTCCCAAATCTTCAAAAAATATTCTCTGAAAGATGGTTATCTATCTGCCTTACCTATCATTAATGCCAAATGCCCATTTTTGTGTAACTCCCCATTACAATCACCAAAAATGTTTTACAAGTGACCCTTCAAGCATATGCATTATCCTTATCATTTACTACCTGATTTTAAAATTTATCATCATGGGCCTACCTAGTAGTGTCAATGTATGAATACACTCACCTCATCATGTTATCCTAGCCTAGTAATAGAGAGTGTTTTTGAAATAAAATCCTCACCAATGGAAGCTTCTACATCTTCATCAATAAGCAAACAACATCCCATTAGAAAAATAACCTATGGGTCATGTAGTGGGGGGGACCTTTCCTTCAAACACGTAATAAGCAAAGCCAATGATTTCACCCCTGTTTCAACAAAATAAAATGTGCCCAACACTAAAAAAGAAACTAAGGGGAAATAGAGGGACCAAACATTGGTCATCAACTTTGTGAATAATCTCTTTGACCCAAAGTTAGCCAAAAACCCCAAGAGTCTGAGAGAGGGAGCTTATGCCTGAATGCTCACAAGGGCTAACATAAGTGACTGTGACTTATTTTGCTATAGGTTATGGGAATTCAAACTTGCACATTTCATTGTGCCTTATGTTCATCCCTACCCAAATATCGTCACCCTCTATATGTAAAGCTATGATTCCCACTATGGCATAATAAATGGCAATGCCCATTTAAGGGTAAAAATTGGCATAGATAACATCAAAGAGGTGTTCCATCTCCCTAGTCATTAGGAGGCTAAGATCTACAATGTAGATAGCCTATGGACTATTTAAGATTCCCAAGTATGATAAAAGGGAGACTTATTTGGAATTATCCTAAACAAAAACAAATCATGGAGATACTTCCTACTCCCTCAAGAGCTTTCCTGAATAACACCTGAGAGATACTCTGTCCATGTTAGACTTCATCTTCAAAATGGAATTCAATGCCAATATTGATGACTTCTAATTGGGGGCACTCTTCTTCATAACCTTGATACATAAGGGACAAGCTTTTATGTTATATTTTATATAATCCATCATCACCTCCATAAGAGATGAGTTGGATTTTTTTTCAATAGTGGGTACCTTCCGATACTCATCCTTCCTTCTACATCTTATTCTATTATAGAATTCCCAGTTCTTCTCCAAATACCTCAACCTTAACTCCTCTAAAATAGACATTTTTCCCAATGTGGTAAACCTAGTTATTGTATGGACCCACACCCATCTATCACTAGGGACTACTACAAGTTTTTAGATATTTTTATGGTTCCATTTCTCATCATCCTTAGCATAGAACCTTTTACATTAAAAATGACTAAAATGTATCTGACATGGCTCACTAAAAGTAATGTCTTGGTCGATTGGTTATGGGGATCCCACTTCTCATTTCTTTGAGTGCATAATTTCCAAGGAGAACCCTTCTAACTCTCATGTATGATAATAGACTAAACTCTAGCCTTAGAATTGGCTCACCAGCTTTGTGTGGTAGATTCCATCTATGAGGTAGGGAAGAATAATAAAGGCATATATGATGTTCCATTCATAAAAAGAGACATTACAGTGTGCAAAAGGAACTAGAAATGCCTACTCATAGCCAAGCTGGAAGAGCTTGGTCTGGACCTAATAGATCACAGATAGGACTATGATCCAACTAGCTTCATAGAAAACTTGAAGATAGCTAGCACCCCCAAGCATTAAGCCCAACCTTACTTAGATTAGAGGACATCACCCCTAGAAGACATTCCCCAAAATTATGTATACCTAGCTTATATCTTGCTGAATGTTCTCAAACCATGAGAGTCCTTCTATGAGAATGTCTAGGATCATGACTCAACCAATAAATTATCAAAGGCAATGAAGAATCAACTCACCCAATTAGGATAGAGTGAACAAAAAAGGCCAACTTTACAAAATATAGGTATGAGATCAACCTTCCCTACACCAAGCTCAATGAGGAAGATAGAGATGTAATCTTTGATAAGATTTGGGATGAACATAATAAATAGGATGGCTTAGTAGAGGAAGAATCCTCCCTTGAAATAATGATAGGAGGAGAAGGAGAAAAAGTAGAGGAAGATATTCTTGGGTTTATAGCATGAGTCATGCCATTTTAAAAAGAGGTTGAGGTCTTGGAGGTTCAAAAAACTTCCTCATGGCCATCTCCCATATACTTACATTCTATAGCTCCACAAAAATAATAGTCTTCTTTAGTGATCCAGGTGGATCTCTCCATTTATGAAAAAAATAAAAGTTTTCATATTTTGATAAAAATGATTGCATAGTGTAGAGCTCATCAAGATATTTTTGACACTTTTCACAGTTTGCAAAATGGACACGATATGCAAAAGTTATAGGCCGCTAAAGTTTTGGTTCGATAGGTAAAAATTGGTGTCGACAAGTGATGTGGCATTATTTATATGCAACAAGTGGACCAATCAAAGGTTGACATGTGGCATGATTAAGCTCAAAGATAAGCTCATTGACCGAGCCATGTGGTAAGCAAGGTGGTGAGTTGGAAGAAAAGACCGAGTTCGAAGGGGAGACCAAGCAAAGGTGGCGAGTTTGAAGAAGTCTTGTTTGGTGCATTTATCAAAGGCATGCTGACTAGGCACCTTATACCCACCAAAGGGGGGTGTTGACACATTCAATGAGGCACTTAAGCCTTCAAAAAAAATGCATCCACCTTCCCAATGTAGTGCATGTGGGACAAATGCATCCAAACAAATTCCAAGGCACCTAAAATGGAGGGAAGACAAGTTCAAAATCAGTCAAGGCACCTAGAAAGGTGGGCAGCTAATTTTGAACTGCTAACCTTGTGGCAAAAAGTAAGGAGACTTAGACACTACACCACAGGCTTGTAATTGATTATAAAAGCATGAATATATATTTGTTTTAAATAGGTTATAGACCGTGTTTTTTATTTTTAAAGGCCGAGACTTTGTAAAAGCTTTGGGAAAGCTTAGATAATGGATTTTTATCCATTTTTTGGCCATAATACTTAGTCTTAACAATCTTTTTATACAATTTGTATATTGGAAGATTATTTTTAAGCCCATAGAGGAGATTTTTAGTACTTTTGGAGCAACTTTGTAGGTGTGAAGACTCATGGAATTCAAAGGTGTCGGGCTTGATTATCAGTCACACTGAAGGTGAATTTTTGTATTAAGAGATCAACTTGCAGGAAAGTTGTTTATTGTTTCCAAGTTCTAGAAATTCCCTTAATGGAAATGGTCCACTCCTTTGGAGAACCCGGAGATGTAGGCATCATTTGTTGAGCCGAACTCCGTTATCATGTTTCATGTTTCTTGGTAATTTGTCATTTTGATGCATGATCTTGTTTCAGTTTGCTGATTTGGTTTAATTAGTAAATGAACTTATGCAAGTAATTTTCATTGACAATTATAACACAATGTTATTAAAAAACTAGTTCAATAATTGAGAATGTTTTATGCCAAAACATTTTGCAAGTTCTTTTGATTTTTTGAGAATTTGTATCAATTTTGAGAAATTAGTATTCGTATTTTGAACTTCACTTTGAATTGAAATAGTGGAGTTTACAGATCAAGTTGGTATTAGAGCAGTTGATCAATGGGATTTAACAATTGGTTGTTATTTTGCTTCTATTTTGGCATTTGTTTCAATTTTTGTGATTCGACAGGTGCAATGGGCAAGTTGTCAAACAAAGCCAAGCTTGATGAGCTTGAAGCATATAACCAACAAATCCAGGAAGAGAATGCTTTCCTGAGAGCAAGATTGAACTCCTTGGATGAGGAGATTTCCCATTTGAAAATGGAGTTACGAGCCAAGGATGAGCTTGTGTAAAAACTACAGAATGGTGGACAAGTGAAGGATTTGCCTTCCACTGTAGATGCAACCACTATGACGGATGAAAACATTGTAAGTGCATGTAAGTCATCAATTGATTTTCTTTCCCATGAAGAATCTAGTAACAATGATTTTGGTAAATTTGAATAATATACAAAAGGAATTGGTTCAAAATTACTTGTTAAAATGGGATTTAATAGAAAAGACCTAGGAAAAGATGGCCAAGGTGATACTAACCCCATTCAGGTAGAGAATAAGCCTAATCGTGCAGGGTTAGGATACAAATCTGGTATTTAGAATGAAACAAGTGAATGCTCTGAGAAAATAGAAGTAAGATGTGCTATGTAGAAGTGTAAATCCTCTTAGATGGAAAGTAAAACACATTCTTTTCACCACACTTGTAATCATGTTGATTCTAATTCTACCAGACAACATAAATATTCCAATGTTCCTTTTGATTATGGTACACAAAATTTATGGCATGTTTATCCATGTAGTTTTTTTGGATTGTCTAATCATTATGTAGACAAATGTTGGAAATGTAAATCTTTGCTAGGAAATATTTTGAAAGACTATTCTCCTGGACAAAGTTATGAGAGTAGCAATAAGAATATGTTTTTCAATAGAGTGGACAAAAGGTTTTGTACTCATTGTAACAGAAGTGGGCATCAAGTTGAAAAGTGTTGGAGACTTCAACCATCACACCATCCTAGAAATGGTAGGATTAAGATGGCCTATAAACCTATCAATGAGGTAATTAATGAAGTTAAATCAACCCATACAAATGTTACTAAATCCACTAAAGAAATCTCACCAACTAATCAAGAAAATTGGATTAAGAGGGTTGGTCAATTTTTTTTGACATTCATGTTGTCATGACTAGTGGATTGATAATGCATTCATGTTTTGGGATCCTTGTTATGTGATGATAAAGGACATTCACCATGATTTGAATGTTGATATGGTTTATTGGAGTGGCCCATAGAGAACAACCAAGCGACAGGTTAAACATACTTGGAATATTTTCTCATGTTTGGGATTTTGAAACTTCATTTTAAAACCTTGAAAATAGTATATGCATTTTATATGGACATGAGAATTATGACTATTTTGAGAAATTTGCATTACACTTTATATGTTGTCTTTTATATTGTGCAAATAGAGGCTTATAAGACCCTTTATGGGCACCATTTGTAATTGTACTAATTATACAAACTATTTGTAGCCATGCATGATATTTGCACATTCTCTAAGACCCTTATTCATTTTTGGGAATTTTATTGTAAATATAAATTATGGTTACAAATAACATGTAGAATTATTACACCAACAAATTGGTTTACAGTTGCACTTGGTGAACAATTTGCAGTGATTGGCAAATGCACTATTTTTGAGATGCGACATTTGAGCAAGCAGTGTGTTTCTATCCACAATGTGGCAATGGGTAGATATTTGTTTTTCACTGACATTTCAAGGATTCAGTTTGAAATTTGAATCATTAATATGATATGTTGTAGTGATGTTTTTTTAGAAGCATTTTTAATGGAGACCATGCTTTTGGGGTCCAAAAGTGCTTAGTGGGGAGGTTTGATCCAGGTGGATCTCTCCATTTGTGAAAAAAATAAAAGTTTCCATATTTTGATAAAAATGATTGCAAAATTTAGAGCTCGTCGAGACCTTTCTGATGCTTTTCATGGTATGCAAAACAACCACCGTATGCAAAAGTTACAGGCCGTTGAAGTTTTGGTTCGACAGGTAAAAATTGGTGTCAACAAGTGACGTGGCATTATTTACATGTGACAATTAGACCAATTAGAGGTTGACACGTGGAATTATTAAGCTTAGAGATAATCTCATTGATTGAGCCATGTGGCAAGCAAGGTGGCGAGTTGGAAGAAAAGACCGAGTTCGAAGGGGAGACCAAGCAAAGGTGGCGAGTTTGAAGAAGTCTTGTTTGGTGCATTTATCAAAGGCATGATGACTAGGCACCTTATACCCACCAAAGGGGGGTGTTGACACATTCAATGAGGCACTTAAGCCTTCTAAAAAAATGCAGCCACCTTCCCAATGTAGTGCATGTGGGACAAATGCATCCAAACGGATTCCAAGGCACCTAAAATGGAGGGAAGACAAGTTCAAAATCAGTCAAGGCACCTAGAAAGGTGGGCAGCCAGTTTTGAACCCATAACCTTGTGGTAAAAAGTAAGAAGACTTATCCACTATGCCATAAGCTTGCAATCGATTATAAAAACATGAATATGTATTTGTTTTAAACAGGTTCTAGACTATGTTTTTAATTTTTAAAGGCTGAGACTTTGTAAAAGCTTAGATAATGGATTTTTATCCATTTTCCAGCCATAATACTCAGTCTTAACACTCTTTTTATCCATTTTTCATATTGGAAGAGTATTTTTAAGCCCATAGAGGATATTTTTAGGACTTTTGGAGCAACTTTGTAAGTGTGAAGACTCACGGAATTCGAAGGTACCGGGCTTGATTATCAGTCATGGTGAAGGTGAATTTTTGTATTGAGAGATCAACTTGTAGGAAAGTTGTTTATTGTTTCTAGGTTGTTTAAATTCCCTTAATGGAAATGGTCCATTCCTTTGGAGAACCCAGAGATGTAGGCATCATTTATTGAGCCGAACTCTGTTATCACATTTTGTGTTTCTTGGTAATTTGTCATTTTGATGCATGATCTTGTTTCAGTTTGTTGATTTGGTTTAATTAGTAAATGAAATTATGAAAGTAATTTTCATTATGAAAATTATAACACAATGTTATTAAAAAATTGATTCAATAATTGAGAACATTTTATGCCAAAACATTTTGCAAGTTCTTTTGAGTTCTTTGAGAATTTGTATCAGTTTTGAGAAATCAGTATTCATATTTTGAACTTCACTTTGAGTTGAAACAATGGAGTTTATGGATCACTTATATCACCTCATGATTGGTTCATCATAGTAAAATTATAATGAGGCATCTAAATGTACCCCTCTACTTGAGCATTTGTAGAAGAAATTCTACTTTTTAGGTCCCCATCTTTCTACCTGCACCTCTCTCATCATCTCCATAATTCTATCCACCATCTCGCCTTAGGTTGTGGTAGTATATACTTATTATCCAAGCACCACCTTGGCCCCTCTCTCATATTTTTCCACCCAATCCTATACCTAGATCACATTATTTTCCTCCATGGTCTTGATCTTTTCCTACATGCCTTTCCTCACCCCACTACCTTCAACTTCAACATCTTCTTCTATCTTGGTGCACTCACCATTCCCCCTACTCTGTGGGCTCCCACTATTCTCCCCTTCCACCCTCACCCTACATCCAACTTCCTCTACAGGAATGATGCCCACTGCTTCATAATAACAAGTAATTATTCAATTCATACTCCCATAGGGAATCCCCTTTATAGGGGAGAGCATTAAATGGCCAAATTAGTACCCAGAGGTTGAAAATGCAATAAGAACAACTTGAGAGGCTTGAATAGAAAGAAAGGGAAGAAGGCTAAGGCCTATGTTGAAACTCAAATGCAGTCATTTTATGACCCTACACAATAATCCTTTATGGTTACTCATTTGACCCCCCAAGTAGTCAAGCCCTAAGGATAGATGCATCCAAGGGACTATGCTATTCAAGTTATCTGCCTCAACCTCAGCCAGGATAAGCCCACTAATAGAGTTGAGCAGATGAAGGATACATAAAATTACATTACCATGAACTATGTCAAGGTGATTTGATAGCCAAAAAAGAGTAAAATGGAGCTTACAAGAGTGAAAGCTATGATTTAATGCCTCAATGTTAAGGCTAAGGCCAAAGATGTATAGATCAATAAATCAAGGTCTAACCTATAGATCCACATCTCTAATGAGAGATTTCAATCAGAATTTGACCTATGAGTGGCTACTAAAAATGAGTTGTAGAAGAAAGAGACTGAACTAGCTTGAGTCCACCAAGAGCTCTCCAATTTTTATCGATTATATTAGAAATTTTAATAAAAGGCATAGTAAGAATCCTTGATCAAGGACTAAGAAATTAAGAAGCTGATGAATGAACTTAATGCCCATCCAAAGGCCTCAAAAATCATCCCTATGGTGAAACAACTATACAAATCCTATTGGGAAAGGATCAAGGTCATGTTGGGAAACCTAAAGACAAAGCCAAATTTTATTATAAATACATAAAATTTGGCCTCTCAGGTGATCACATCTATTGATCATGTGATCACCTTCATCTCCCCTAAGATCCTAGAGTAAGATATCCTCATATAGAATCTCTACAATGCTTCTCATGAGATGTTACAAGTAGCAGGGGTGACCAACTGGAGGTAGGTAGTGGCCAAGTTCAACAAGTATTTTGGCTATAATAAGGTAGCTAACAAGTGTAAGGCATTCCTTAATTCCTTAGAGCATGTGGTCTAAGATAGGTGGGGATGCATCAAGTAGTTAGTCTAGTTAAGACTTCCCTCCCCTTTATTGGTAGATAAAAACATCCTCCTTGAGGACCAGATCAAGGTACTATTTGAGAAAAAGTAGAATGACCAAACTATTTTCATAGCTCTCAATCAAGTGCTTGATGTCTTTGAGGTGGATAATATTTTGCACCCTCCCACCCAAATAGAGTTATAGACATTGGTGGTGGTAAAAGGCTTGGTGAACATCTCCTTCAAGGAAATAATAGATCTAGAAAGAGCCTTTGAGGCTCTAAAAAAGGAGACCCAATTGAAGGAAGAAGAATGGGCACCCTTGTGAGTAGCCCTTCAAAAATTATAGGTATTTGTACTTTCCTCCCATTTTTGCAATTTTAATTCAACTGGGTTGAGTACCATATTTTTGGATCCTCCCATACATAGGTAGATGCTCTTGTGAGTCACAAAGAATTATGGATCAAAAATCCACATTTGTTAGTTTTGGAGTAGCTCATATTTGGCTTTGAGATCATTCAAAAGTTAGCAATTCCTCAACACCTTTCAATGGTTCCCCTTTTAGTCCCTTCTTTTTTTGGGGGCCCTTTATAAAATTTTACCTAAGTACCAACCTTCATCCACTTCTAACACATGGCACCCTTATGTTTAATCTCACTAAATAATTCCCGAGCCCCTCTAGAGAAGTGCCAACTTGATGCATGTCATCTCCATGATTGTTTAGGAATAGTATCAATTTTATAGAAATAAAGGAGTGCCATTTGACAAGAGTGTTGGTCCCTCCTTTCGAGAAAATATTTTGAAACACTTTCATCTCATCTTAAAGTGTAATCTATTGATTCTAAGGGGGACCAAATATGTTACACACATCATAGGTGGGACATCTCTAGAAGTATACATGTGGCACCACTTTGCTTCTCCTAAGTGTAGTTATCATATTTGGTATTCTTGATTTTTCAGTCATTTTAATAGACTAGGATAATTGTAGTTATCATTTTTATATTATAAAACATTAATAGGTGCACCTCATAGATGTGATTGGATGCTTTTTATGTGCCTTTCATGGCCTTTTATATTTTGTTCTCCATATACAATGAAGAGGATGTGATGTTCTATGTTATTTGGAATAGAGAATTATCTCTATCTATTATTTATTTTCTTCTGCTTCTATATTTTGGGTCTTTAATTACATAATAGACTATAGCTCATGCTTTGTGCTCCTTCATGGTTTATAATGCTTAAGGATCTAATCTATTTTATGAAATTATAGGTTAATGTTTCAAATCTCTTAGTGCATCATCTTATGTTAAATTTACTTTACATATTATTTGTTTTCCTTTCTTCAAAATTAAATGAAGAGCCAACTTCTAAAATCTCAGAGGTTGCTTTATAGACCACAATTAGGTCCTACACTTGTAAAGCTTCTGCTTTCTATGTAAATAAAAATTGTACTTGTTCCTTGAAGGAAAAATCCACTCTTGTCCCTATTTGAAATGTATCTCCTATGATATACCTTGAATGGGAAATCCGCTCTTGTGTATATTTAAAAGGTATCTCCTAGGAGATACATTGAAGGTATTATAGGGTCCTTCAAAATATCATCTAGTAGTGCCTTCTGTGTAAAGTAAAACTGCACTTGTTCCTTGAAGGAAAAATCCACTCTTGTGCATATTTGAAAGTTATCTCTTAAGGGATACCTTGAAGGGGAAATCCATTCTTTTACATGTTTGAAAGGTATCTCCTAGGAGATACCTAAAAGGTATTACAAGGACCTTAAAAATATCATCTAGTAGTGACAAAATAAGAGATTCCACTTGTTGACCACTTGTATATAAAAATACTAGTAGTGCTTTCTATGTAAATGAAAATTGCACTTGTTCCTTGAAGGAGAAATCCACTCTTTTTCTTGTTTAAAAGGTATCTACTAGGAGATACCTTCAAGGGGAAATCCACTCTTATGCATGTTTGACCTTGAAAGTATTACAAGGGTCTTCAAAATATCACCCAGTAGTGCCTTCCTTATAAATGAAAATTCCACTTGTTACTTGAAGGATAAATCCACTCTTGTGCCTATTTGAAAATTATATTCTAGGAGATACCTTCAAGGGTAAATCCAATCTTATTTATTTTTGACCTTGAAAATATTACAAGGTACTTTAAAAGATCACCCAATAGTGCTTCCATATAAAGTAAAATTGCACTTATTCCTTGAAGGATAAATCCACTCTTATCCCTATTTGAAATGTATCTCCTATGAGATACCTTGAAGGGGAATCCACTCTTGTGCATGTTTGAAAGGTATCTCATAGGAGATACATTAAAGGTATTATATGGACCTTAAAAATATGATATAGTGGTACCTTCTATGTAAAGGAAAATTCCACTTGTTCCTTGAAGGAAAAATCCACAAAATGGACTTTAGGAAACACAAACAACAATTCATAACAACATTAGAAGGGGTTAAATGATGATCATCTGAAAAAATGTCCATTAATCCAAATAAGAGTTAGGAACATTGTACAACCAAAAAAAGACCCTAATCATGTTCATTTATAAATGAAATTCCATTAAACTTAAAATATAGAAACACAAGCAACAATTCATAAGAACATTAGAAAGGGAAAAACCATGATCATCTAAAAACATGTTTGTTAATCTAAATGAGAATTTGGAACAATTTATAACCAAAATAAGGCTTGGATGATCTCTAAATTAGAAAATGTCACTTGAGAGTGAGCGATATTGGTTCCTCCAAACAATAGGAAATATTAAAATTAGGGCTTAGGAACATATAAAAGCTTAAACCAAGCAACATATATTAAGGTTTTCAACATGAAAAAATGACCGTGACATAAAAAAGTTTTAGGAAATCAATGTCTCGAGGAAATTATCTCAGGTGAATTATTTCATAGGCCAAAGTGGTGATGACAAAAAATCCTGAAGGGTCTTTGTAAAAAAGGCCAAAGGGAACTTTCAAAATATCCAAAGGGCACTTCTCATCGAGGAATGGTCAGAGACTAAAGTCCTAAAGGGTAAGTCTAGATGGCAAAGGTTCAGTCCAAAAAGGTCGAAGGGTAATTTCAAAAAGCTTAAAAGGTACATTCAAAAAGCTTGAAGGGTACTTTTGAAAATCCAAAAGGGTACTTTTAAAAATATTTAAGGGTAATTTTAAAAATCCTAAAGGGTACTTTTATAAGGTTTGAAGGGCACTTTTCATCAGGGAAAGGGCTCAGGATAAAAGTTGCAAAGGGTAAGTCTCCTCTACAAAGGGCCATTCCAAAAATGTTGAAGGGTAATCACAGAGGGAAAAGGGCCATTTGAAAAGGCTAAAATTTAATTCTATATGAAAATTATCCTTTCCAAAACTCTTGAAGGGTAAGTTACACAAATCTCAAAGGGTATGTGTCGTTGGGGTCATTGTTTTAGCAAAATTGCATTGACAAGATTATTATGAGGAATTATTTCAAGGTTTTAAGTTGGATAAAATGTCTGATGAAAAAATTTAAAAGGGTTATTTCAAAAGGAAAAGTGGTAAAAGGTTGAAGGTTCTTTCCAAAAATTCCCTTTGGATACATTTTAAAAGCTCGAAGAGTACTTTCAAAAAGTTTCAAGAGTACTCATTGAATCTTATGAGGTCTACAATTTTGATGGTTTCACATTGAATCTTGAAATTAAGATATATTTACCCATCTATAAGAAATAAAATACCTTGTACACAATAATCAATGTATTGTTAACTACATTATTTAATTGAAACACCTATTTACTCATTGAATCCTTTCTACACCATAATAATGATGGGTAAGTTCCAACTCAAGGTATTTTAATATGAGACTCCTTCAAGTGCCTTGAAGATATCTAATAGGATATTCCTTCGAGGGCCTTGTAATACCTTCATGGGTAACTTGAAGGTTTATCCTAAGAGATACCTTGAAGATATTAAAAGGACCATCAAGATAAAGGAAAAATTTAGAGGTAAAACAAGGTAATTATTAAGATTTGAAACTATCTATGTAACAAGGAAAATTGTTAAATTGGAAAGAGCATATATCCAATAGGACCTAAAATTCATGCTCTCCTAAGTATTAGAAGGCCCTTCAAGTTATCAAGTTGTCAACTAGTAGTGTTTTCAAGGTGAAGGAAAGTTCTATTAGGAAATACATTCAAGGTAGAGGAAAGTTCTTTCGAGATGTCCACTAGGAGTTTTCTTCAAGGGCCTTGAAGTACACTTGTAATACCATCATGGTTAACTTGAATGGGTCTCTTATGTGATTTCATGTAATAAAAATTCACTCTTGTGTATGATTGAAAGGTATCTCCTAGGAGATACCTTGAAGGTACCTATTGATGGGCATTTTGACACATATTAGAAACATACTTCCCCTCATATTTCTCCTTTGAAACAAATATTTGTGGATTCCTTTTCCCATCATATTATATTGGTTGGTGCACATAATTTATTTTTTGTTTATTCATACCTTATTAGTTTAATTGTGAATTAATATATATATTAAAAATATTTAATATGTATTTATATTGTAGTTTAGAATTAACATTTATTGATATACATTTATTTAATCACTTCTCAAACACAAAAAAAATTCATGAACCGATGCAATATGCAACTTGTATTTTTTTAAATATCAATATTTAAATCATTTCAATTATTTTGTAGAATGTCTATAGGTGAAAATAGAATTCCCACACTTAAAAGGTAGAAGAAGGCCTATCTCAAAGATAATTTGGATAAAAGGTAGAATAAGGCCTCACTCTAAGAGAATTTGGATAGATTACCATTTCAAATACCAAAACTAAAATTAAACCCACATCAACATCTTCAATTTTATGGAGGTGACAAAACTCCTCTTGCTGATTGGTATTTTGAATTGTTTAGTCTGCTAAACTTTCATGCATATATATAATTATTTATTAACTACATTGGGAAAAGAATCTTCTCTGATTAGAATAATACTTGCCTATGATAGGGATGAAATTGAAGATTCCCTTAAATTCCAATAGGAAGTATGGAATGGAGAAGAGGGAATTCTCTATCAAGCTACAACTAATTTCAATAAAGTTACACCTAGTAAAATGGAGTTGACAAAAATTAATTTTTATCTTTCTTATGAAACATTTGGGTTTTATTTAAATAGCTATGACAACCTTCAAATGTATGGGTTGATAGCTAAAGATAATTTGGTCATTAGAATATAACATATGTTGAAAAAAAATATGAACAAGGGGAAATAAATTCTTCTACTTTCCACCATGCAAATATGTATTTAAGATACCTTACAGTCATGACATAAACAACATTGAAGAAAACAAGGCAAGCAAGAGCAACATATTTGTATGTCGATTTGAAATAGGCCATACAATTACTCACACTAATGGAGAAAAATAATATCAAACAAAAAGTTAGAACACTTTTGTTAACACAAAATTATGATGAGACACACAATAAATTCTCTACATGGTATATTTCCTCCAATAATTATGCCTTGAACATTCTTGTAGGACTCTATGAATTAGGGGATGCTAATATCAAAATAATAAATCTGAATGAAAGAGGGTTAAATGATATAATTCATTTATTTATAAAACATAATGAGGTTCCAATGAAGGATGCTTTATTAATTCCTTTTGATCCAAGCAACCCTGAATGTATTATTGAATCAAAGGAAGTCCTAGAATATGTGATGGAGAAAAAAACTGCAAGGTTCAAAATTGTAGATGGCCAACACACAATTACAACACAATGGATAATTATTTTAGATGCATAATACAATTCACAACCATTGATAAATAAATGTTCTATTAGAAGGGTGAGATTTCAAAAAACTTATACTTCATTTTATATTATGCACAAAATATGTAACCAATATAATGAATCCAAAGAAATAATTTATAAGGCTTCATTTGTAGAAAGAGTTTGATCTACATGTGACATTATAAAATTGAGAGGTTGTAAAAATATTGAAATATGGAATAAAAATATGAAATAAATACATGAAAAAGATAGACACTTGTTCACACAAATGAATTGTTTAGCACAACAACTGCAAGAGAGAAAATGCCTTCTTTTCATGGAACAACCCATTTGGGATTGCTTTGATAAGGTGTTCAATTTGTTTTAAATTGGTACTTTACCTAGTTTAGATAAACAATATTTGAATCTAATTGGTAGAAATATTCAACGTCTTTCAGACAAACAAAAGTAGAAATAGTAGATTTATTGGAAAATGGGTCTATTTCCTTATTGAAAACCTCTAGGTAGTAATATGGATAATTGGTGAAAAATGGTGAAGACGGAAAGTAACATATTATAAAAAATTATAGATTATTTCAGCAACCATGATATGAAACTACCACTAGACCAAAAAATCACACTTAAAGAGGTAATGGAATATTATAAAAATTTTGCAAAAAGGTTTGATGATTTGTGTGTCCTAAATAAGGTATTTCAAAAAATAAAAAAGGCCGAGAAGCATTGTCTCAAGATTTATTAAGCATATTGAAAAATAATCTACATAATGATGAAGGTCAATTTTCTAGGACAAATACATAAATATTCAGCTACCATTATGGGCCTCAATATCTTTGGCCATCTATTTTAGAATATTTTAGTGAAATGTTCATTCTTGGTCTGAACGCTGATTTGATAATTATTGATCTTTTGAATCTCACTGAAGTTTTTAAGTAAGAACATCTTTCCCTATTTCTTTAGGCATTGATTGAAAATTTTATTGTCAAGCCCTTCAATGTATTCATCATCCAAAAAGTATAACATTATTCTACCATTCAAACCTCTCTCAAGAATATTTGTGTTGGTGATTTCCACTACATGTAAGATATAGGTGTCATATTATGGGGTCTAGATAGTTATGGATTCGATTGGACACTTATTATAGGTATCAATTTTTGTTAGGATCTCACTTATTTTTAGTTTCAAGGTTTTAGCCTCCATTCACAACAAAGTAGATTAGAGGAAGGTTTTGACAACTACAAAGATGTACCAACATCTCAAATGATTGGTTTGCACAAAACAATAAGGCCATTCAAAAATTAACTAGATAACATATTTTGAAAGAAACTTATCTCTACTTTCAATGATTTAAATACATATGATGTGCTAGGGGTATATATAAGAGCTAGATTACTATGTTTTGGTATAAAATTGCAAAGAAATTTATATTTCATTACATAAACTAAAGAAAGAACAATTTTTAATGTTTAATTTCAATTTTTTTTGACAAATTCAGAAAAACCAATACAAGAACAACCATTTTGATCAGTATCAAGTGCATAACATTTTTAATTTATTTTATAATCATGCTTCATTTTCCAAATATAACATCTTAACAATATTTTGGTGTGTATGCTTTATTTTTTAAACCTAACATCTTAAGAATATTTTTTTCTATAGCACTAATAGCACTACATACAAGTTAAGAAATAATAATAATAATGGAATATCATATCAATGAATATGACACATCACATGTTAAAGAAGGTAACATAAGATCATGCATATTTTTTCAATTATATAATTTTTTATTTATCAAAAATTCATAATACTGATAGAATATTTTTTCATCTATTTATGTCTTAATTAAAATAGTTCACAATGTAACTCTAGAACTTTGTGTCTCCAACACAACCACCCATGACACAGTTCTGCAGGTTGGTGCCTCCACAAAAAAAACACAAGGTAAAAATCTAGAACATAACATATTTTTAAAATACAAATATAAAATCAATTGATGATGACAATTTTTAGTTACTACATTATATAATACCTTGTAGGGAATACATAACCAAAGTTTCAATGAAAGAGTGTACCCATACAAACTACAAAAAGGCAAAAAAAGGTGAAAACTGCTTTCAATAAATGTGTGATTATACAATTTTATAAAAGTCTATAATATATTAATTAAATTTATTTATTTAAACACATTAAAATTAAAGTTTTCTTCATGGACAAGAGATTGTAGAAGACTAAAATATAGACTTGCATCAGCTTGGGATTTCAAAGTGTGGGATCATATTATTGTTGTGTAGACTTGAATGTCATTGTATTTACCCATTAAAATGTTGTTTACATGTTTCATTTATTGATTACAATGTTGTTTACATGTTTAATTTGCCTAGTTTAAAATAACATAATATGCATTATATTATGTCTTCAATACAATAAATTTTGATGCAGAGTATCCATGTGTTCTTTATAAATAAAAAGAATTACATTGTGCTAGAAATAATTATCTTGCTATTGATACTTTTATTATGTTAAATTCCTATCAAAGTCTATGAGAAATGAGTTATATAAAAACAAGAGTATCCCAACTATTTCAATACTATAAGTGGTTCTATCATTTATCATTGTAAATGGTTGCCAATCTGAGTGGTGTATCAGTTCTTACATTATATGCATATGTATGTTACAAAACTAGAAATAGAAATGGTACATCCATGTACAATTAGTAGAGTTACTGTTGACCATTTTTTTCCCAACAGGCCAAAAATCAGTCCCCTTCTATCCCTGTTGTTCTAGGCCATTTCATTTTTCAATTTTGTATGAATATGTTCATTTATACGGACTCTACAGGTTTTAGATTTCTATGGACTCTGCAAGTTAGTCCTTTGGTGCATGGAGGATCAGTTCATCAGTTTAAGTCCAACATAAGGTTCAATGCCCATTTCAATTAGCTAAGTTCAAGCTTCAGTCAGTTTAATGGCTTAGTTCAACGCCATCGATTCATCATCAAAGTTCATCAGGCTTGGTTCAAAGGGCTTGACACGCTTCATTAAACCATTGAACTAGTTTAATGGATTGGTTCAATCATTTAGTTCATCAGTTAAGTTTAACACTTTGTTTCAATCACTTCAGTTCAACAATGAGGTTCAACGAATCGGTTTAAAGGATTGGTTCAATGGGCTCCGCGTGTAGTGGTTGAACCATTGAACCAATTTTGGTTTAACGGCTTGGTTCAAGGGTGTGCCCTATAGCTGAAGGGCAGTTCAAGGTCCAAATGTCCTTGCGGAGGGCAGTTTAAAGTCTAAAAGCCCTTGCAGAGGGCAGGGGGCATTTTAAAGGAGCCGAAGCAAATTTAAAAGGCATGCCAAAGACTTAAGTCGAAATTTCTTCAGACTTTTTGTTCAAAGGAATTCCTTCAGACAAAAAGCTCAAAGGAATTTGGGGAGAGGACGCCGGTGTAGAAATAGTCAAAAAGCCTATAGAAAAGTCAAAGTGGCCAATTCCTATAGAATTTTTGTCTGTGGGAAAAGGCCGAAACAGAAGACCCACAGGGAAAAAGCCCAAAATAAAAGACCTAATGAATTTTGCCGAGGATAGTGACATCCTGAAATCCATCAAATTTAAGCAAAAAAACTAGCCTTTGGGTGATGACCGCGTGAACGTCAAATTTAAGCAGTGAAATAGCTATTTATTTTGAACTGTAAAGAGTGCCAAATCATGGAAGGAGCCCAAGGAATGTAGCAACTTGCCAGAAGATTGCCCCGAGGGCTAAAAGAGTAGGTAGAAGACAAGGAGCAGAAAAGACAAAGCATCAAAGTGGTAAAGGGAAGGTGAGTCATTATCAGATGAGCAACACAGCCTATTTTTTGTAGTTGGCATTGATGAGGGCACAAATAGTAGTCTGTTTTCTAAAAAGAGGTGTGGCCATGTCCTTACACTAATGTTTGAATGCCAAAGTCAATTTGGGTGACTATGCAACATGGTTCTAGTAGGCCTTTTCTAAAGAATGACATCAGTAATAGTGTTTTCCTCTTCCCAAGGTGCAGAATTCACATGGGCCACTTGCAAAAATGAGCACCAAAATCCTTCCCAAGAAGTGCCAAGTTTCTCTTCCTCTTTCTATATATTTTAAACTTCTCTTTTGAGAAGGGATCTGCTCTCAACCTTAAGGCAAAACTCTGCCCAAAAATCTCTCAGGCTTATAAGGCAGAGCTCTGCCAAAATTTTTACTTTGAATCAAAACTTAGCTATTTTTACCTCCATTCTAAGTTTTGCATCTTTAGTATGTGTCTATGCCTTGATTCTATGTTAAGTCATTTTCTTGAATGCTTTTGCAGAATGATTTCAGCATGTTTGGTGCATTTTTGAGTTTCCTTTTACAGGTCTATCAGAAGTGTCCCTATAGGAGTGTAGGTGAAGTGGCTAGGCTACTACAGTGTGTACCAGAATGCCTCTAGTAGTTATTTCCTCCCTGTATCTCCATGGACCCCTAACCCACTGATGAAAAAGGTTTTCTCACTTTAGATGAAGTGTATAGGTGCTTCCTTTTGGTGAAAAGTGTATATTCAGGCTGGGTGGATCACATTTTTTGGTGTATCATCTTTTCTTTTTTTTTGGTTTAGGCTTTGTTTTCAGCATCTCTCTCTCTCTCTTTCCATCCCCCCATTTTTACATTTTGTTTGTTAGCAGTAGGAGAAACTAAGGCCTAAATGATACATCAGAGGGAGCTATCCCTTATATAGAGACTCTCCCCTCCAGCTTCACCAGTCCCATAGGCAAGAGGGGAGTTTCCATTATTGTGTGAAGAAGGCAAGAGCTCGGCCTCCTACCAAGAGTGCAATCTTATGCATCCACTATTTTTGGCACGCTTGGTGGGACCAACTAGGTCAAGTTATGTCCAAAGAGTTAAAGAATTTTTGGTGTGTTCTTTAATTGACCAGCCTTTAGAGGGTTTTACATCAACACTAATGGTGACTTTGAGTTGAATTAGCTAGTTAAGTAGTCTGGTGCCATCAAGAAATCACTTTTATATGTATAATTCCTTTACACAAAATCATGGACCTTGTGTTCCTTCATATGGTTTTACGCAAGCTTAGGGTTTTCATGCAATCCCCCCAAGTAGATTTCCTAGTCTTCCTCAACCCCCTCAAGTCACTGATCCTAATGGCAACCTCCTGACCTGGGGGGAAATAGTGGAATCATGGGTCAGGAAAGAGGAGAAGGAAGGTTTCGCTCAAAACCTTAAAAAAGATAAAGCTTCTCCTACCCATGATTCCTATGACATCCAAGAGGCTATCATGAGTGACAACGAAGAACAAATCATCATTGAGGCTTTTTTTGAAGGCATCATCAACAATGGAGAAGACTTAGGTCATGCATACATGTAGATGTTCCAGCAATATGAGGAGGAACAAAAGCATAATGAGCTCTCTTCCCCCTTGTTCGATGAACTTTCTTGTTGCTTCGATGAGGAAGATGACTACGCTAAAGAGCCTGAGTTGGATGAGGAAAAGGAGAGGTCTATCTTCCTGGAGGAAAGCCTTGAAGAAGAGAGTTTTAAACAGAGAGGTGATGTTCTATGGGATGAGCAATCAGTTTGTGATTCCATTTCAGAAATCATCATAGTCACCCTTCTTTAAGAAGGCCAAGAGGAAGCAGAGGATGAGTCTGACAGGATCTTCAATGAAGTATAAGGAAATAGGTCAAACCATGATACATTGTAGAGGGACTGTATAGATCAAATGGCTTATGGTGATGAGCCAACAACCATTGATTTCTTGATGAAGAGCACCAACATGAAGGACCAACATTCAAAAAGCCTCCAAGGACAAGAAGAATACATGTATGTTGGAGGCATGTTCAAATCTGATCCACTCAGATACTAGCTAATCTAGGTGACAGGCAAGAGAAGTAGGTAACCAAATCTCCTTTTCATTCAGCTACTTGCCTAGCAACATAAGTCTTCTTGCCAGGAAGGGGACTTAAGAAATTTTCCCTTTGATCTAGGAGGGAGGAGAATTTTCCTGGTTAGCTATATATAGTAGTTTATTTTAGTTTATTTTCCTGCTTTCCCTAAGTGCAATTACACAGGTAGTGTTTTTTAGCCTTGTTTGTTTCCCTTTGTGTGTGGGGTAAAAATCTTCATGTTTGATTCTTAGATCTTGTGGGGCTATTTCTAATTTTTGTTCAAGTTGCATTTAACTCCATGCCCAATGGACTACAAGGCAACTGGTCTTTAAGCATAACAAGCATGCTTCCCCTAGGATTCACTAATTTGTTGACCATTTTTTGCCTAATAGGCCAAAAATTGGTCCCCTTTTGTCCCTGCTATTCTAGGCCATTTCATTTTTCAATTTTGCATGAATTTGTTCATTTCTATAAACTCTCCAGGTTTTGGATTTCTATAGACTATGTAGGTTAGTCCTTTGGTGCATGAAGGATCAGTTCATCGATTTAAGTCTAACATAAGGTTTAACACCCATTTCAATTGACTAAGTTCAATGACATAAGTTCAAGTGGTAGTCAGTTTAATGGCTTAGTTCAATGCCATTAGTTCATCAGGTTTGGTTCAAAGGGATCGGCGTGCTTCATTAAACCATTGAACTACTTCAATGGATTGGTTCAATCATTTAGTTCAACAATTAAGTTCAATGCTTTGGTTCAATCACTTCAGTTCACCAAGGAGGTTCAATGAAACAGTTCAAAGGATTGGTTTAATGGGCTCGGTGTGCAATAGTTGAACCGTTGAATCGATTGAACCGTTGAACCAATTTTGGTTCAATGGCTTGGTTCAAGGGTGTGCCCTATAGCTGAAGGGTTGTTCAAGGTCTAAATGCCCTTGCGAAGGGAAGTTCAAAGTCTAAAAGCCCTTGTGGAGGGTAGGGGCATTTCAAAAGAGCCAAAGCAAATTCAAAAGGCACGCCAAAGACTTAAGTCAGAATTTCTTCAGACTTTTTGTCTGAAGGAATTCCTTTATAGAAAGCCTAAAGGAATTTAGGGAGAGGCCACTAGTGTAGAAAAAGTCAAAAAGCCTACAAAAAATTCAAAGTGGCTAATTCCCGCAGACTTTTTGTCTACAAGAAAAGGCTGAAATAGAAAACCCATGGGGAAAAATCTTGAAACAAAAGACCCGATGACTTTTGCTAAGGATGGCGACGTCTTGAAAGCCATCAAATTTAAGCAGACAAACTAGCCTTTGGGTGACAGCTACATGAACGTCAAATTTAAGCAGTGAAATAGCCATTTGTTTTGAACTGTAAAGAGTGCCAAATCATGGAAGGAGTCCAAGGAATGTAGCAACCTGCCAGAAGATCACCTCAAGGGCTGAAAGAGTAGGAAGAAGACAAGGAGCAGAAAAGACAAAGTGTCCAAGTGGTAAAGGGAAGGTGAGTCATTTTCAGATGAGTGGCGCAACCTATTTTTTCCAATTGGCATTGATGAGGGGACAAATAGAAATTTGTTTGAAAAAAAGAGGCATGACCATGTCCTTACATTAATGTTTAAATGCCAAAGTCAATTTGGGTGAATGTGCAACATGGTTCCAATAGGTCTTTTCTAAAGAATGACATCAGTAATAGTGTTTTCCTCTTCCCAAGGTGCAGAATGCACATGGACCACTTGCAGAAATGAGCACCAAAATTCTTCCCAGGAAGCACCAAGTTTATCTTCCTCTTTCTATATATTGTAAACTTCTCTATTGAGAAGGGATCCGCTCTCAGCCTTAAGGCAAAACTCTGCCCAAAAATCTCTCAGTATTGTAAGGCAGAGCTCTACCAAATTTTTTTACCTTGAATCAGAACTTAGCTATTTTTACCTCCATTCTGAGTTTTACATCTTTAGTATGTGTCTATGCCTTGATTCTGTGTTAAGTCATTTTCTTGAATGCTTTTGTAGAATGATTTCAGCATGTCTGGTGCATTTTTCAAAAGTGTCCCTAGAGGAGTGTAGGTGAAGTGGATAGGCTGCTACAGTGTGTCCCAAAATGCCTCGAGTAGTTATTTCCTCCTTGTATCTCCATGAACCCCTGACCCACTGATGTGGAAGGTTTTCTCACTTTAGATGAAGTGTATAGGCACTTCCTTTTGGTGAAAAGTGTATATTTAGGTTGGGTGGATCACATTTAGCAGTAAGAGAAACTAGGGCCTAAATGATACATCAAAGGGAGCTAGTCCTTATCTAGAGACTCTCCCCTCCATCTTCAACAGTCCCACAGGTGAGAAGGGAGTTTCCATTGTTGCGTGAAGAAGGCAGAAGCTCGGCCTCCTACCAAGGGTGCAATCTTCTATGTCAATAGTTATAATGTGCCTAAGCATGTATTTATTTTTATGTGTTTATATGAATCTTTATAATATTTAAGGAAATGCAAAAAAAAGAATAAAATGAAATGCATTATGTTTTTATGTTACAATAAGAAATACAAATCAAAAGCACATTAATGACCAATCTAGTAACATGTAAAACATTTTCTTAGAAAATTACACTGTTATATTTATTATAATATAAAATCATTAATAAATTATTCATTTACTTTTTAACAAATTGTAGACATTTCAAAGGAGGAGATAAAATTGACTTCTAAAAAACTATTAATTTTGGGGTTGGATGACTTATTATTTGTTCTGCACAAAACAAAAGATATGCAAATGCGTGATACAGGAAAAAAGAAGATTATAAAATAAAATTTATGTCATACTAAATTAGAGATCATTCCAAAGAAGTTTTGAAGGTGGCATTGTAGTGTTTTTCTCATGTTGACATTTTTTCAATTATAAAGGACAATAATTTGAGGATAATCATTCAAGCCATGGTATAGATACCAAAAATATGCACACAAAGGTTTCAAATGTCATAATTCCCCTAAAACACCTTAAGACCCCCTTGGGCCCAACCATTGGCCTTTTGTAAATAATTAGAATTAAAAATAGTCAGCTTGACCTGCTAACCAAACCCACATTTTTAACCCAACTTGACCTTGACCCTCGATTGTCGAAAATCACCCTAACCATTGATAGTCACCTTGACCATCGATGATCAAGTTCCACTGTCTAAACCAAATTAATTGAACCTTCAGTCCACCTTGATTTTCTATTTTAAGATTATCTAATTAATGTGTGAACCCATGTATGTTGAAGTTAAAATTAGATAGAAAGTTGGACCCCTTTTTAATATTTTGTTGTACCTCTCCTTCCTTGACTATAAGAAGAGAGGATCAAGAGGTGAAATCCATCCACAACTATCAAGATATTTTGCATCTAGAGTTTATTTTGTAGGTGTTCTTAAAGTAATGCATCATTCATACATCATGATAAAGAGTTAAAGTACTGCCATTCATTAGCCAACAACCAAGTACCATTACTCTACCAAAATTTATCCATGAGCCAACCACCTCAACTATTCATCTGATCAACCTCTAGCAAGCTAAGTAAAGCAAGAAAGGAAGGCATGTAAATATTGGAAATATAATCACATCTAACTAATCAAAGTAATAAGTGAAAGTATGCAAGACATAGAGAAAAATACTAGGTTTATGCTAAGAAATACACAAGTGTTATATACTAGTGAGTATCGATAAAGTAATCTATGTAAACTAGTAAGTAATGTTCATCAACATGATAACTAGACTATGTGGTGTAGGAATGACATAAGCTAGATGGTGTAGTCATGTAAAATATGCCCCTAGGGGGTATATATATCAATTTATGTCTTGAATGTATAAGTAGGATGCCCTCTCAATGGGTAGAGTGAAGCAATCAAGGATTTAGATGTCACTACACACACTCAAATAAGATCAAGTAAAGCATAGTAATGTAGATAAATTGACAAATAATACCAAAGAATAACAAATGTAAGTCTAGCATGGTAGAAAAAATGTAAAGCATGGATGATGCATATAATTAAAATGTTCTTGAATGTTTGAATTTTTGAATATTTTTGTATTTTAAAATGTTATATTCTTATGTTTTTGTATTTTTGATATATTTTCTATGTAGAATAAATCATGAGAAGACTATGTCAAAAAAATTAAAAAGAAGCTATCACAAGTAAGTATGAGAAAAAATGATACTAATCAATGAGTCTCATGGGAGACTCCCTATCATGGTGTCTTATATCAAGGAGAGGGATTGTGCATGATCATGAAGCATGATGGAAGGACTAAGACTATGGCTTTGAAAGTTGTATATGTTATAAGTGCTCTAAAATATCTATAGTGGAAACTGATTATGGGGTCCTCCTATAACTATGAGAAGTGGATGCAACTATAGGGATCTTAGGGACCCATCTGGTAGTAGGATAAACTCTCTAAGCATGTGCTCTATGTGTAGAGGCATGAGACCTCAATGTTACTACCCTGGGTGTGAACACTGTAGTTGGAAACTATCTAGAATTCTAAAATTGTAGTTTCTCTAAAAGAGGCCTTTATTGAAGTGTATGAACTCTCTGTACTAATGAGGAAGGCCTCAACTATGTCTAAATATGAACTAGAGGTAGAACTATAATTGGTGGAGAAATTGAAACTGGTGGTGAAACTAAAAATGGGGGTGAAACTAAAACTAGTGACTACAAAATAGTATATGGCTCTGAAGTGGGGAGTGATAACTCACATGGAACTCCACCAACTATAAAAACCTGATTAGAATGAGTGAATTTTATGCATATGTGAATTATAGAAGGTAATACTCAAAGTTTTTGAATCCATGGTCAACCAAGTAACATATCAAAAACTCTTACACTAGGAACAATAGTAAATGGTGTGGCCACATGTGCTGGATTGACTTGTAGAGGAAGTACAATCTCACCTAATAAACTCTATATATGCCCACTAAACCAATTCATAAATATGTATATTGGGGTAATATCCTACTTAAAATATCCCATATGCTACAATAATGTTATATTGCACATGTTCACATTAGATCCATTATGTATGAGAACACTATGAATGGGATGATTATGAATGTAAGCTATGATAAAGAGTTCATGATAATCCAAATCATCCTCAATTATATCCTAATCTAAGAAGGAGATTGAAGTTCTAGATGAGAATCTAGAATTGTATACACTAATCATGTTTCTCAAAGGGTGTAACTTAATTGAAGGTGCCTGATAAGTAACTGGTGGAGGATGTGCATGATATGTCTGATGAACACCTAATGTATCACCTATTTATTACTTTACATGGAATGCTATGGAAAAGGATCTAAGAATATTTTCCAAGATTTATCCTATGTTTTCTTTAATTAAGGAGGCTCAACTAAAGTTCCAAGATTAATAACATTGTCATCTATCAAATCTTGTATCTTGTGTTTCAAACTAATGCATCTATTTATTGTGTGGCCTAATGACCTATGAAAATTGAAAAAAGAATTTTGATCATATCCCCATAGAATAGGATTTATTGGATCAAATTCCAAAATAAGAGGGAGAGATATGATATTATATTCCAATAATTGTTGTAAAACTTTGACTGGAGATATTGGTAGATTGGAAAAAGTTCACCGAGGAGGTGCAAATAAAACCACTCATTGAGGGGGCTCTAAAACTACATTAACTATTGGTTGATTTTGACTCTTGTTATCATTGACCTTTACTTTATATGGTACTTTGTTTTTAATCTTGTACTCTTGATTGACCATGGGGCTAGTCATCTTAGCTAAAATAGTCTTATATCAAAGAACATAATCTATGAGATGCTCATTTGACCTTTGTTTATATTATGCAACTTGGGAATAGAAAACCTTATCACCAATGTTAATACTAAAATGAGCTAGGAAAATGTATGCTAAAGGATTAAATGTGTTGATCTATTGATTTGGTAGACTATAGAATCATTGTAAAGCATAATCATTTAGAATCTGTAGAAATAGCTTGGTTAGTAGCCAGCCATTTGCCACATAGTCCAAGCATGCTCTGTGAAAATATCTCAGATATGTCTCTAGATCACCCTTGCCATCATATAGAGTGAGCTTGGGTTGAAAAAAACCTTGTGACAAGGGTGTCAAAGTAATATGATGTGCTAATTGTGTATGAAGTAGAACAAAAGAATCCAATACCTATGTAGGTCTAGAATCACCTTGCTCGAGATGTAACACATTAGATTGAAGAGATTTTATCTCTTGCACAAGGGCTGCCATATCTAGAGATAAAGATGTACTAGATGTAGCTGGTGGTGGCATAGAGGTTGGTTGGGATGCTATAGGGGGGTTTTGAGACATGGTTGCCCCCATTGTGTCATGTGTAACTAGTTGCTCTATGGTTTGAAAAGATTGACTATTGTTCACTTTATATTGATCCTCTTGTAGTATTTTAAACATGTCATCTTGCATATCAGGGTTTTTTTAAGAGGTCTTGGAGTTCCCTCTTATTATTTTTATCAAAATTGGAGTATTGGGCCATTGTTAAGGTAGGAAAACAATTTGAAAATTGATTAAATTTTTTGTAATAATTTTTAATAAGCAAGGTGTTATAGAAGGAAATTACTAAATATAGGAGATGTAAAGTCCTAAAAATAACAAATTAAAAAGTGCATAAAAAGGATACAAAGCTCATAAACATGTAAGGTGATACCTCAAAAGCAATGGGACCTAGTATATGTAGCCAGGGTTTTGAAAAATTAATATTTGTAAAATTACTATGGAATTTTAAAATTTGACATGAATTTATAATTTAAATATGCAAGTAAAAAATAAGAAAATTATTGATTTGAAAGGACCTAGTTATGGAACTAGGGTTTAGAAGAAAAATAAATTTTTAAAATCACTATAGAATTTTAAAATTTGATGCCAATTTATAATTTGAATATGTAGGTAAGAAATAAGAAAATTATTGGAAAATTCTTGATTTGAAAGGACCTAGTATATGCAACTAAGGTTTGGAAGTAAAATAAATTTTTAAATTTACTATGGAATTCTAAAAATTAAAATGAAATTTTGATTGAATATGTAAGTAAAAAATCAAAAAAATGTTGTAAAAATCAATAAGGAATTTACCCTAGGGTTTCCAAGGTTTTTATGTGCAAACAAAGTAAGTCAAGTTCACCAAATGATTTAACAAATTTGGGAATATTGATGTCTTATTCTTAATTTAGTTAAAGGTCTGAGATAATTAAATTAGTAAATAATATTGAAATAACTAAACCACTAATTTGTATAATATAATTATATTTTAAACCTTTCTAAAAATAGTAATAAATGAAGAGAAATATAACTTAGCTTAAACTAGACTGAGACAATTGAAATAGAAGCTGATATTGGTTGTGCAAGACTGGGACATTATCTCAAATTAGGATCTATCTTTAATTTTTAAAAAGGATAGTAGCACCAAAAATAGGACACTTTGGGGTCTAGTGTTATAGTCTAGGTCTTACCACTATTATTCAAACTAGTCATAAAGATCTGAGTTTTTTGGGTTTTATCTGTTGTCTCTGTAGTAGTCTACCTATGAATTTTCAAGTCTTGACTATCGAAAAATATCCTTGTATATATAACTTAATCTCCCATCGTAGGTCTTCCTTATGATTGAACTTGAATGAAAACTTAGAGAAAAATGGGGGGTTAGTGTGTTTAAGATGCACTGAACATGTATTCACACCCTTTGTGTGGGTATGTTGCCTATATACCAATACTTTGAGGAGGAATCAAACCATATGTATTCTCCCACTTGATGTGATTTGTGTAATATTTTAATGAAGATGCAAAAATGCTAAACGAGGTGTACTTGAGGTGGCTAGGGACTAATGTGAGGGTTTAAATATGTTGATAGCTGTATTGGATGGCTATATGCAGAGAATATGGAAATTTGTCTTAGTGGTTTTACTTATATTCTATGCTTTGATTTATGATAATTACTAACCATTATAAATAAACTTAGAATGTGATTTTATAAATATCTATTGGTCATGTGTTAAATATAATCATGCTAGGCTGACATAATGAAGAAGAGGAATAGAGGAAAAATGGTCACCTAGGCTCAAAATGTGATTAGAAAGGAGCATTGGAAAGGAGACACCCTAGGTTCTAGTGCTATAGTCCAACTTGGGTGCTATTATCTTGAGGGTACAAGACTTGGAGGAATGGATTTGTCATGGGAAAAGTAACTTGGCTGAGCTAGAATGAGGTCTTGAAAGCCTACTAATGACTGGTAATAAGTGAAAAGATGTTTAAAAGGGTCATGAGAGCATGCAAGATGGACCTATAGATTGGGCGTTATAAGACACACTCAAGCTACTAATTTTCAATTTTTATATGACTACACTCCCATTTTACAGAATAAAATATTCCCTTTGAATGATTTACAGGGTCTTTTTCATAAGAATATACTATATTATCTTAATTGACTTTGAGACTCTACAATTTCAGCCTTTTTATTTTATCCTTGATCTTCATGGCTTTGTTAAATTTTTTTAACCTCCACTAGTCTAGAACAAGTATAATTCAAGTGATTTCAGATTCATAGGACCTTGAAATCCAATGTGTCATGTCTATGTGGTAATGCCCATGCCAAGCTATTTATTTGATCTCAGAACATGACCTTTATTGCCTTTGGATGTGTATCCTTACCTCATGATTTATCCAACTAGATCAAGTTCACACCATCAATATGATTTGGAGTTTTTAACCCTAACCTTTATTGCATACCATTGATCTATTCATTAAGATCCCAATAATTTTTTAGTTGGCAATTTTTGATTTGTTTTGGGTCATTTGGAAAGTTCACCCTAATTCACACTATTGATATCAATCCAAGAAGTCAAATGTTATTTTATGATCTTTATTCCATTCACCATAGTTATGATACATCATTACCATATAAAATATAGGCTCATTTGAAAATTCTTCTCTATCTCACACCTTTGATCTTGATTATATGGATCAAACATGCTCAGTCGATCTCTGTATACTTGGTTCAATCCCTTGCTCCATATACCAAAGGTTTTATGATAGAATTCCCATGATGGAAACACTTGTCACCCTCTCACTTTTCATGGGGCTTTGTTTAATTTTTGACTTAACACACACCATTGATTGGGATGTGTAAGCTCAGTTGCATGTCATTGATCTTAGGGAAGATGATTGGTTTTAACCATGGATTGCATGCTCGGCACTTGTCATCTCTACACTTATTCTAAGTCATTTGAATTTTTAATTTTTATCATGTATCATCTAATCTTTTGTTCCCAATTTAATGTGCATCATAGATCTTAATGCTTAACTTATTGACTCACTAAAAGTTTGACACTTATCATTTTTGAGTTCACTTCATTCCTGAAAACATAAAATAGTCTGAATAAGGTCTTATGAGATATATAACTTAGGATATAATGTTATTCTAAGGTTTTATTTATGTTAATAAACATGATAAAAACCTTAGGATAAATTCTTAAGCTAAGTTTAAAATATATAATAAAGAGCTTTGCTTAATGTAGCTCATGTGAACAACAGACTAGAGTAGGGGGTTTTGAGAAATATAGAAATTAGTATGAAGCTTTTAGACTAAAGTTTTGGTCATGTTGATAAACATGATAAATCTCTCCTCTAAATTATTAAGTTAATTTTAACATATAATAATTTTTGCAATACAAATTTGGATAAAATGCCCCCACATAAATTTGAATTCAAAGGAACTTAAACTAACTAATTAGGCTAAGGGTTTTTTGGGTATCTAAACATGAATTAAATTGATTAATTAAAGATCAAAAATCAATTAGAGGGTCAAATTATCCTCAAATCAAGAAACCTTGGACATTGTTGGTTTAATTGAGACTCCATTAATTCTGTAACTTCAAACATAGAGATCTAATGTTAGCAAATTTAGACAAGATCAAACCAGAATCATGTGTAGATATGAGAATCCAACTCTAGTGTGGATGATATTAAAATAAATATAATTTTAAAAACACTCTAATGTTACTTTGGTTAGATTAATTTTCAATTTAAAACACAAATTTACACAATTTGAAACAAGGGTGCCCATTTTCAGGAATGGGGGTATGTTGACCTCAAAAAATGGTAACTTCTGTGGGAAACATATCAATATGTTAAAATTTAGATACTTTTGGTTTAAAATAATAACCAAATAAATCATCCCATATGATCAAGTACCATTATTAATATCAACTCATAATTAATACAAGTTTTTCATATGTAGAATTAGGTCCAAACATCAAAACTCGGCCATGTTATGTGTGTGCTTTGATTTCACATAGTATTTGCCATGGGATTTAGAGAAAAAATTCTAGATTTTATGACTTAAACCATTAAAATTGAATTATAGTATATTTTTATGTGCATTGAGGATCATGCTTTAGCTCAGGGAAGGCTTAGGCATTGATCTGCTACTAGCCAGGCATCTATAGCCCTGATAAAGATGCCTTTGGACATGTGTCTTAGTTTTATTGGAAAATGACTAACCCAAATATCTCATAAGCTATTCTCATAACCTGTAAAAGGAAATATTGTCAATTTTAAGAAGGGTGGGAGTTCTTACATCCAAAATCACTATGTAAACTTGGATCAAGTAGTACAAGTAAGGAACTCTATAAAGTTTGTTCAATATTTGTTTGTGTGTTTACTATCATGGGTGCTTCCTTAGTTTTCTAGTTGATGTTTAGATTTGAATGGTTTTCATGAATTCTAGATGTGTTAATATGAATGTAGAGTTGTTAGATTTTGCTTATTCTAGGTTGATTAAAGGATTCTAGATTTAGTTCATTTCCTTTGCTTTGATTACAAATGTGCCAATGTTATTTGTTTGTAGAAGTAAATCTTCAAATTAAATCTGGTTTCTCATTTTCATTATCTCACTTTTCCTTAGATCCTTGTGTGGTTTGTAGTAGGATCTATTATTATGAAATTTCATGCTATATATTGGTTAGATGCATGTCTGGATGAAATCTAAACTTTTTCATAATGTCTGGGTTGAAGATCAGAAACACCTTCTTTCTGCCTTACCATCCCTTTTGCTCCTTTTTGACCAGATCACTATAGTTTACATTTTCATTATAAATATCTATGTTAGCTTAGGGTTTAGAATTTAGGGCTTGGGCATCATTCATTAGACTTAGTTCAGATCACTTTCATCTTCACAAAGATTTAGGACCATGTTTGCTCCTAACAACCAATTACATGTTCATTTATTGAAATATTCATTTAGCTTGGCCACTACTCCACCACATGTCTTAGGAAGATCAAAACCAACAACTCATATAATGGATTCTTGGAATCAAAAAATGAGAAGTGTTTATTAAACACTATATGTTGTCCTAGTGATATACATTTTGGCATCAACAAAATTGGTGCTAGAAGAAGGGCCTTTAGCTAAATCTTTGTGAATTTGTAGTATCTTTGCTAAGTTTAGTGAATTTTATTCAAATATTAGCTGATCCTTTGCATATTTGTGTTATTATTATCTCAATTATGTAAATATCACTGATATTCATGGTTTTAGACCAGTCTTTAGGCCTATTTAGCTAATATTTTTATTCTTTGAAAATCTATATGAAATTTTTACAAAGATTTGAATATCATTTTATCTTCGAAAAGATTTGGTTTCTATGTTGTATTATGAACAAGATTTGGACCTATAATGACCACAATTAAGATATTCATCAAGGCATGGCATGGTTAGGTGTATCTTCTATCAATGTTCCTAGTCAAGTACATGATTTGCCTCAAAATCTTGAAAGGTATTTTCCTTATTTTAGTCTTATTGGTGATATGACTGTTGAAGAACATATCAAGTGCTTTAAAGCTGCCTTAGGATTGTTAAATGTTATTCATGAAGATGTTGCCTATATATTATTTCCTTTTAATCTTATATAGATGAGGCATATGATTGGTTTCTTAACCTTCTTTAAGATTTCATTATCAGCTAGAATGATTTCAATAATCATTTCATTGTTGAATTTGGAAAGATCATAAGTCCATATGTCCTTCATCAACAATTCATTACTATAAAAATGTATTCAAATGAAATCATTAGAGATTTTAATGACAGATTTCAAAAGATGTTGAACAAAAGTATAGATCCATATAGACCTATTGATGATTTATATTTATATATTTATAAATATGCTTTAGATCCATTAACTTCTATATTTTTGAAAAGATTTGTTAGAGTCAATATATTAACTTTAGCCTATGTTGAAGCTATGGTAATTAATGACCAAATACAACCCCAAGGTTGAATGGCATATGCCATTATAAATATAAACCCTAATTTTTTCATGTTGAATGTCATTTTTGATGTTAATCAAAGCATTCTTACTTTAAATAAAACTCTAGTTATAAACCAATTACCTTTGAGTCATGCTTATCCTAGCCAAAACCTAAGATTCTTGAATAACATAGCAAGTGTATTTCATCCTCAAGGTCAAAGAACTATGGTGTCAACAGTTGGAAGTAGTCCTCAAGTTCACAATTCAGAGGCACTTGAGAGTGAAAATGACTCCATTTTAAAAATGTTTCAAAAGTTGAGCATTGATTTTATTGAGACACCAAAACAATTAGGTAACAATGGAGAAAATTCTAATTGAAATTATTCCATTCAAGGGTTTAATAGACCCACATCTAGGTTTAAAAAAAAATGACAACTATAATAATGAGTCATTTGAAATTGAGAATGTGCCTAACATAAACACTTTTAATGTGTCTTTGGCTAATTATTGTAGGCTTCTTAATAATGCTACATGGTCATCTAGTTCTTTTGAGACCTCTTCATCTTCCTAAACAAATCTTATGGTGGAGACCTATAATTCACCATTTCAATATGAAGATGAATTTGAGGATAATCTAGAGGATGAATATATAATACTAATCATAGAGAAAGAACCTATATTTATTGAAGTAAGAGATGAAGTTACAACTGAGATGAATGAAGTTTCTAAAGAGGTCATTGAAATACTTGTAGGCAAAGTAGATAAATATTAAGCAAATGCAACATATCAAGAATTTTAATGTAACTCCATCAAAAGGTCAAAAATGTGTGATCAACATGTTTCAAATGGTAATATTTCAAATAAATCTCATGTCTTTTTTGTTGATCATGATGAAGATACCTTTTGGGATGACTTGGAGAGTTTTTGTGCAAAAATTGATATTCCATTCCCACCTCACATGAAGATTGAGGAATATGTTATAAAAGGTATTGTTACAACTATTTTTCAAAAAGGAAAAGATATTTTGGAGATCCTAAATCAAGATGAGATAGAGATTAATTAAGACATAAATCCAAGTATACTAGTTGAGTCTACAATACAACCATTGAAGGAGAATGAGACAAAACATGATCGATATTTAAATGAAGCAAAGTTATCTTTCCTGATGCAAGAAAGAAGAATTTGGGAAGAATATAATTGGATCTTGGACCATATCTTAAATCCATATGATTGATAATAGAGGTGGGAAGCTAAGATGCATCATATAAAAGACACAAACATAAAAGATCTCATATCCATAAGGGGATATTCAATGGAAGCAATCACGTTTCAAGGTTTTGTAGTAAACAAAATAATATTCCATTTGATCCTAGAGGTAGGTTATTTATGGATTTAGTGTAGGGATTTAGATTAGTTTATTTATTGTTTCTTTCCTTCTTATCCCTTGTTTGTAAATATTATTTGTAAATATTTATTTGCTTATTTTTTGTTTATTTGGTGTGTTTGCCTTTTTCCTTTGCTTTGTTCCTTATTTTCAATAATTCCTTTCCACGATAGTTTTCAAGATCCAAATTCACCTAAATGCTCAAGAAGCTTCTCAAATAAAATATAAGTATGGATTTTAAACATTGGTTGATCATGGATTCCAAAAAATTGAACTTGATGTTATGATTTGGATAAACTGGTAAAGATTGATATCTAGGTTAATTGTTCCTTAAAATCTTAAACCTTGTTCTGATCTAAATTTGATTTTAACAAGGATTGCACATTTTGGGTGAAAATTTGAATTATTAAAACTAAGTCATGTTTTCACTTAATAAACATTATTACCTAGGACAAAATTTGCAACTAAGGATGATTGTCTGAAGATCAAACAATTGACCAAATCCCAAAATTTGGCTAACCAATTTCCCAACCTTTGCTAAAAAGTCAAAATGACTTTAAAAATATAAAAAATAAGAATCTTATTATAAAATTCAAGATCTTTTTAATCAAAGGTGATTCTCATAAACTCTACCAGGGATATGGATTCCTAGTTGGAAGTGGAGTAAAGACTTGAGTGGAGCCAAATGCATATCTATCATTGTTATAGATGCCCAATTGGTAGTAGAGCAATGCCTAAGCCTTCCCTAAGCTAAAAAATGATCCTAAATGCACATCCAAATATGTTATAAGTCAATGTTAATGGATGAATTCATGAAATTTGGAAGTTTTTCTCTAAATCCCATGGCAAATAGTAAGTGGAATCAAGCACACACATAACATGGTTTAGTTTTGATGTTTGGGCCTATTTTTACATATGTAAGACTTGTTTTAATTATGATTTGATCTAAATAATGGTAATTGATCATATGGGATGATTTTTATAATTATTAGTCTAAACTAAGAGTATCTAAATTCTAACATATTGCTATGTTTCCCCAAGAAGTCACCATATATTAAGGTCAATATACCCCCATTCTTGAAAATGGGGACCTTTATTTAAAATTATGAAAATTTGGGCTTTAAATTGAAAATTCATCTGACCAGAGTATCATTATATTTTTTTACATATTATATTTATTTTAATATCATCCACACCATGGTTTGATTGGCATATTTACATATGATTTTAGGTTAATCTTGTCTAAATTTGCTAACATTAGATCTCTATGTTTTAGGTTAGAGGATTAATGAAGTCTCAATTGAACCAAAAACATCCAGGGTTTATTAATTTGAGGATAATTTAACCCTCTGATTAATATTTGATCTTTAATTAATCAATTGAATTCATGTTTAGATACCCAAAAAACCCTTGGTCTAATTAGTTAGCCTAAGTTCTTATGAATTCAAATTTACATGGGGTTATTTTATCCAAATATGCATGGGAACAATTATTATAGGTTAAACTTAACTTAAGATTTTAGCCTAAAGATTTATCATGTTTATCAACATGACCAAAGCTTTAGTCCAAAAGCTTCATACTATGTTATATATTTCTTGAATCCCCCTAGTCTAGTCTGTTGTTCACATGGGATTAATTAAGTGGAGCTCTTTTATTATATATGTTAAACTTATCTTAAGACTTTATCCTAAGTTTTTTATCATTTTTATTAACACAAATAAAACCTTAGGATAAAATTATATCCTAATTTTTATATCTCCTGGGACCTTATTAAGTCTAGTTTATGTTTGTAAGAATGAAGTGAACTTGGAAATGACAAGTGTCGAGCTCAAGGGGAGTCAATAAGTAAATAATAAAGATATATGACTCATGTTAACTTTATAATAGATGGTATGATAGCGAGTGATCAAAATTTACAATTCAAAGGACTCAAAACAAGCATATAGATGACTAGTATCGAGCACGTAACCCATGGTTAAAAATTGAGAATATTCCCTAAGATTGATAGTATGTAGCTAAGTATACACATACTAATCAATGGTTCATGTTAATTAAAAAATTTAATGAATCCCCAAGATGAAAAATAGGATGAAAAGTGTCACCATCATGGGAACTTTGTCATAAAATCAATGGTACGTAAAGTAAGGGATTGAACCTAGTATATAGAAATTGATGGACCACATTTGATTTGTACAATCAAGATCAATGGTGTAAGATGGAGAATACTTTTAAAATGAGCCTATAATGAACATGGTGATGATGCATGTAATAACTACAATGAATGGAACAAATATTGGCCAATAGTGTTTGACCTCCCAAATTAGGATCAATGGTGCGAAACAGGGTGAAATTATAAAAGGACCAAAAACTAATGGAAAACTACCAAGTGGAAAAATCTTGGGAACTTCATGAATATATTGATGGTCTATGGTAAAGGTCAGGGATAAAAAATCTAAAATAGATCAATGGTGTGAACTTGATCTAGTTTGAGAAAGCATGAGGTAAGAACACATGTCCAAAGGCAATAAAGGTCATGTTTTGAGGTCAAATAAATAACTTGGCATGGGTATTTCCACATAGACATGACATTTTGGATTTTAATATATTGTGGACCTGAAAGCACTTAAATTATACTTATTCTAGAATAGGGAAGATCAAAAAATTGAAACAAGGCCATGAGTATCAAGGACAAAAGAAAAAGGCTAAAATTATAGAGTCTCAGTCAATTAAGTTGATATAGTATATTCTTTTGGAAAAAAACTTGTAAATAATTCAAAGGGAATATTATATTCTACAAAAATGGGAGAAATATGGAACATAAATATCTTTTAGGTTAGTCACAATTAAAGATTTTCATTGGTTTTAAGGCATTGGTAAAGGGATGCTTATCCTAGACACATGTTTTAATTCTATTGGAAAATGGCTAACACAAATATCTTATAATTTTTTATCACAATCTATAAAGGGAAATATTGTCAATTTTAAGAAGGGGGTGGGAGTTCTTAGAGACAAAATTAATTTGTAAACTTGGATCAAGCAGTACAAGCAAGGAATTCTACAAAGTTTGTCTAAAATTTGTCTTTGTGTTTGCTATCATGGCTGCTTCCTTAGTTTTATAGTTTGATGTTTAGATTGGAATGGTTTTCATTAATTATAGACATCATAATATAAATTCATAGTTTTTGTTTTACTATTTTTGGGAAACTAAGTGTTTAATTTCTTAATTAGTAAAGGGTCTGGATTAATCTAGAAAATTAATAAATACAATGTGCTTGAATTAATTTATTGATTTTCTAAATCTATAAGTACTCAATTAATTAAAAAAAGATCAAACACAAGGATAAAGAGTAAACCTAGGTGATTCTGGGTTGAGACAAAGGATTCTAGAACTACAAATTATTGATCTATCTAAGTAGACTATCAAAAATAAGACCCAAAAGTCTATTTTCTACCTAGATAAGAGCACCAAAAATGGGACACCTGGAGATCCAACATTGTAGTTCTATTTTTGGCACTATAGTCCTTTAGGTCTACTATTTTTAAACTTTTTGGGTTTTATTTTTCTACTTTGGAAGACCTTGTGCCTGAAATATCGAGTCTAGATAATTCACAAAGCTTTGTGTGTAATTGATTTTATTTTTCAGGGTACTAATTCCCATTCAAGCTTAATAGGTTATCTCAAATCAACTATAAAAAGGGTTTAGTGTGTAATATTCACTTAACATGTGATCACACCCCATGTGTGGGCACACTGCCTATATACCAATACTCTAAAGAGGGATCAAGGCTATTATAGCTCTCCCAATTTGAATGTGTATTATACAATCTTGTGTATACAATGTAAGTGTATGAAAATTTGGGTAAGATTGAGATGACTCATGACTGGTGCGGGAGCTTGGATGGGTTATAAATTTTATTGGTTGGTTTTATGTAGAGAATATGAATATTTGCTTGATTGTGCTTAGTGTATTTCTATTGTGTGCCTTTGAATGATTTCCAACCCTTCTAAATGACCCTTGAATAGGATTTTATATGTAAACTGATGATCTTGGGTTAGATGAACTCATATTAGGATAACAAGGAAAAAGATAAGGATATATGGAAATTTGACCATTTGAGGCAATTAGTGACTTATACAACAACACTAGAAAGTAGACACCCTAGGTCCCAGTGTTGTAGTCCAACTTATGCCACTATTGTCTAGGGCAAAGGGACCCTGAGGGATAGGCTTGTGCCTTGGAGAGGAGTTTGGGGTAGTTGGGGTTGAATCTAGAAGGTTTCAGATGACTGGGAAATAGTGAAAACATGCCTAAGTGGGTTGTGCAAGTGATTAGGAGAGAGCTATGGTTTAGGTGTCACAAGTCATGCTCAAATTGTACAAATTACATTTTTATGTGATTATAGTTGTTAACTTGTGCTTATGTGAGGTTTATTGAAGGATTATAGATTTAGTTCATTTCCTTTGCTTTGCTTATAAATGTGCCAATGTTATTTATTTGTATAAGTAAATCTTCAAATTAAATATGGTTTCTCATTTTCATTATCTCATTTTTCCTTAGAACCTCATTTGGTATGTAGTAAGATCTATGCTTATGCAATTTCATACTATATATTGGTTAGATTCATGTTTGGATGAAATCTAAACTTTGTCATAATTTTTGGGTTGAAGATCAAAAACACCTTATTTCTACCTTACCCTCCCTTTTGCTCCTTTTTGACCCGATCATTGTAGTTTAGATTTTCATTCTAAATATCCATGTTTGCTTAAGGTTTAGAATTTAGGGTTTGGACATCATTCATTGGACTTAGTTCAGATCAATTTCATCTTCACAAATGTTTAGGACCATAATTGCTCCCAACAACCACTTACATGTTAATTTTATGAAATAGTCATTTAGCTTGGCCTATACTCCATCATAGATCTTAGGAATATCACACCCAATAACTCATGAAATGGATTCTTGGTGTTCATAAATGACAAGTGTTTCTTACACACTATGTGTTAACCTAGTGATACACATTCAGGCATCAACATGAAGGTAGTTAAATCCTTCCAAATTTTTAATAACATGGAAACAATACTAGGTTATGGGTGGCCTAAAATTAGATTAAATCTCTAGGTTAAAGGGCTACCTCCCCTTGATGAATCACTTAGACTCATAAACTACTCTACTAACTTTCTAAGAAAAGTGAGAAAAACCTACTATAATGGATGTGATGCACCAAAATAGTTTGACCACTACCAAATATATGTAAATTCACTTCAAACATGAGACTAACCTCCAACAAGAACTACTCTTAATATGACTCTCTACATCAACATTTTACATGAAGGTTGTGAAAGATGATTGGGCTAGGAAGAGTGGTCAAGAGGACATGAAATGACTCTAATGAAGATACAAATCACTCAAACTTTCACACTTTATCTTGACACTTCATAATTCCTTAAAAAATACTTTCAAACTGAATATGAATGCTAAATAAAGATAGCATACTAAGGAAAACAAAGCTAATCATTTGATAAGATCAACTAGTCAAGAATACACATTAAAACTAGTCAAAAGAGGAGGTAAAAATAGAATTTTATCATTAATAAATGGCTTGAAAATGGTCAAGGCTTCTCCATACCTAGGTGGAGGATACAAACATAGCCTATCAAGATTGAATATATAAAGTGAGAGAAGAAGGAGAAAAGGGCATTGGATAGAGATATCATAAGTGTCACTCTTGATGGAAAAAGTTACAATCAATAATGAGGAGGTATAAAGTAGTTATATCAAAAATTACAAGACATGTGTATCTCTCCTAAGTATTTCTATCTCTTTCACATGGTGTAGGTGTTTGTGACTTTGCTTGACACCTTACCATGTTCTTGAAAAGTGTGATTTGTCTTGGCTTGTGAGATTACAAGTGGCCTCATTCATCATCAAATCATATTAAGTTACATTATTGCTCTACTCTTTGACACCTTTAATCTATTTAGAAGCTATCAAAACTAACATCTAGTGTCATTCATCAAGTAACTCCTCAGGTATCTTGAAACCTCTTTGTGTCACTAGGCCTTTCTTACTTCAAAGTGTCAAATCTTTAGTTTTTCATCATCAAGGAAGTATTTATCCATAAAATTCCTATTACTATCATATCCGACTTAGAAAATTCATTTTGATGCCTCAAACTCTTACCAAGATCTAATTTTGCACCAAAGGGTCTCATTTAGCCTCATTACTTGTAGCCATGAAACTTGTAAAGCTCTTTGTGTAGAATAATTTAAGGAGGATGTTAGGAAAATGAGCATATATTGAGGACCTAATATCTCCTTACAATTATATGGCAATTTTTAGGATCAAATTTTGAGTGGAAGTGTACTTTTTTACTATTCTCTCTCCTTAATTAGGCCTCAATTTAGCCTCCTTGCCTAGAAATTGAGTTTTGGCCCAAAATTACTCGCACACATGTGAAACCTATAGGAAAAGTTTGATTAAATTTAACCATGTTGATACCATTCTCTAAACATAGTCAATATAATTGAACCTATATGATTAAATAAATAAAGTGGTTAGGTATAAACTAGGTTGGTTGAGGTTGATCTAATCCTGTAATATGCTCATATTTTTTTAGTATAGGGTCAACCCAGGAAGAATTTGTTTCGTAAAACTTAGAAATAGGTTTTAGCTTAGGTAAGGACTATTTTAGGTGGTTAATTTCTTAAAATAATGTGTAATGGATGTGTCAAATCTTAGGAAATTGTATAGGAGAGGCATTTGCTAGTTTCAAGTGGTGGTATAGGGGACAAAAATCTTGCGAAGAACCAATGGTCAACCCACTCCTTTCTTTGTGCACCCTTTAAGTAATGAAATTAGAGATATTGAGACTCAACATGTTAATACAAGAGAGAAATCATTAGTAGTTGATAAATTTTGAAAAGATTTTGTGTACACAATATGTATTGAACATAGATATATATGTCATATGCAAAGATGTAATCCAACAACATGAGAATAGGGTTATAAGACCCGATTCTATATTTTTTCAAATAATTTGTTATTTTTAATATTTTTTTAGTATATATAAATGTTTTTGTTGTTTAACATATTTTAAAAGTAAGATATGAATAATTGAAAGTTTAAAAATATTTGAAAAATGAGGTAAGCAACAAGGTTTTTAAAATTAAAGAAGGAATGGGAGATTTGAACAACCCTCAGCAAGATGTTAAGGAAAATCATGGAAAGAAGGAAGGAACATAGAATTCCTACAATTTAGATGTATATGTAGCAAAATAATATGGTAAGCTTGAATGTGTAACCTCATTTAAAAGTAGATAGATGTGATCATGAAATTATAAATGTGCAATAATGATTAAATGAGCTGCCATAAAGAATGTGCATTGAAATTATAGTAATATAATTGTGTTGGATTATTTTAATTAGGTTGAAAGAAGCAAGGGAAAAAGTTACCAAGAATGAAAAATATATACAATGGATATAATAATTTTTTGGATAAGGTGTAAAATAATAAGAATAAAAGTAAGAAATAAAGAATATATTTAAAATTAAGGGATACTATAGGCCAAAAATGTCATCAAGGGATGCATATATGATGATGGATAAAGATGAGTATAGGTATGATCAACTACATGGTGTGAATGAAATAGTTCATGTGAAGAATAAGTACAAACTTTATTTACCTTTGAATCATCATAATGATACCAATCTTGTATATAATCAAGATCATAAACATAAGTGTGGCCATCATCATAGAATAAAGTGAACTTGTTGTTATTAATAAATCAAAAATTAATTTAGAGCAATTTAACATAATCACAATAACAAGATCTATTAAGATAGATACATAAAGAACATAAATTAGAATTCACAACAAGAAAGGATTTAGTGTGGTTCACCCAATGTGGGATACATCCACCAAGAAATAATTTCTCATATATTATTACAAGCCAACAAGAGTAAAATACACTCTCAGATTAGTCTTCTCATAATTACAGTGCACAAATATTGTTTGGATCTATTCTCAACAAACTCTCTTGAATTCAAACTTGAATTCACACACTTTATTCACCTTATCAAACTTAGTTCTTCTTCTGATGTATTACCTACTGTATGTCCATCTATAATACATCAATAAGTAATTGACATAGTGGTTTTACAAAATAATGGGTACCAAAACCATAGACCAAGTCAACCCATAATGGTTCCCATTAATCATGGGTGATGACACCACACATATAAAAGTATAGATAAACCACATATCTATACCCCCAAAAAAGGGGGCCTAGATATTAATGTACAATATTTGAATACATTAAGAGCGTACATTACATTTTAATGTAAAATATTTGAAATACATTATAATGTGGAAATAATCTCCACAACATAACACTTATTAGGTTGTGCTTGAGATTACAAAAAACCAATCATGCTATATATTGGAGCTATGTTATCAATTTTTTTTCCATCATTGTCAAAATCTTCCATCTTATTTTTAACTAGAGAAGAATCATGTAACCTTGCTTGAATACTAAGAAGATAAGTGGTGCTTTGAATTATTGACTTGGATAAATAGTCATATATTTTTTATTATTAACACTATCTTTTCCCTTAATGCATATAATACAACTTTACATAAAGGTGATTTCTTGCTTATATTGATTTTGGTCTTGTAATTTTTCTTTGGGTAACTGATTTGTATCTTTTTGTAACCTTTATTTATCTTATTTTGTTATGTAAAATTGATAAATATCAATTTTTTTATTTTAATCAATTGTATTTTTAATCTTATTCCTTTTTAAATCTTATTTTCTTTCATTTTTCCTTTTGAAACTATTCGTGCTCTAACCATTTTTGCTTTGAATTATCCTTTCATATCCATACTTGTTATTTTTTCTTATGTTGCACTAGATCTAATTTTTTCACTTATTATAATTAAACTTGTGATTCAAGAGATGAAATAATTATATGAGTGGTTTTTGAATTAAATTATCTATTATAGGATCACCACAATCAATGATACTTTGTATTTTATTATTTAAATCCAAACAACTATCTATATGATGCCCATGTATTTGATGCTATGCACAATAATATATTGATTTTATTAGAGGAGGTATATAAGGTAATGAAATCAATTTATATTTAATAATTAATCTTAGAATCTCAATTCAACTTTCATTATCCTTTTTCACACTTTTAATATCAATATTTTTAGATGTATGTTGATTTTGAACCTTTATTTGATATGATATATTTGGAGGCATGGCATAACTAGGATATGCATATACAATATTGACACTAACATGCTCTAAAATATTTAAAATTTCCCATGATGTGATATTTTAACTAAAATACTAATTTTTTTGTTGCAAATATTTTATTGAATTTCTCATAGTGATGATTTGATGCCAAAGGGCTTCATAGTGGAAAACCTTAGGAAGTTATAATTTAACATGAATATTGCTTTCAATTGGATATTGAGATGTGCTAAGGGAATAAAAAGGGAATGTATCCTACGTGGAATGTAAATCTATATTTGTGGTGGATATTGATGTGGGTTTTATGTGCACCAAATATATTTATATTAAATTCCCTCACATTTTAGGATCAATTGCAATTCACTCTAAGGCATGAGTTGTGGGCATAAGTTTTGTAAATAACCATGTGTTAGAATAGATGTCATCATAGTGGTTATTTATCTTAGATGGATTGGATGTGATGAGTGTCTAGCACTCAATCTAATATTATAATAAGTAACCTATGGTGGAGGGGTGAATTTAAACTAAGGTAGATCAGTTCAAAAATAGACAAAAGGAGGGAAGGGTAAATAAGAAAAGAAGGGGTTATATGCTCCAATTGAAACTCAAAACCTTCCAATCCAATCTAATATAATAATTTGAGCATATGTCATGAACCAGTGAATGTTATGGGTTATCTATAAATAAAGAACACAATTAAAAATAGTGAAGAGTATAAAGAAACAATTACAATATGACTCATTGATTATAATCAGAGATGTTATTAGTACTAGATTTTTATGGATATCTGATGTCACTAGAATATTGTAAGTATGATCTATAAAAAAATATATTATTAATAATAATAGAACATCAATACAATCACTATAAATAAATCACATACACAACCTCCTTTAGATTACTCAAATTAATGTAAATTATTCAAAGAAACATAAAAATTTGGAGGAGACAACACATTCACACAAACTCATATAATGGTTATAGAAACTTTCTCTTCTTGCATTAATAACCAAATATATCCTCTTTTAAAATGAAAAAATTAAACATATATAGCTTAGGATGGGCAATGCTTCATCTTCAAAGCTCAGTGTATATTTATTAAGTCTAAAATATTACTATCTCTTAATTTGGCATGCTGATTTACATGATCACAATGTTCATAAATAGACAAGTCTTAAAATAAATTTATAGCCTACATGTACAAATAAACAAAAAATATATAAATAATGTGCTAAAATTAGATCCAAAAGATAATTTTTATAGACTTTGAGTGGAACTACTAGTAATAACTGCACTCAAAATATAATTTCTAATTGGTAGTGTCCAAATAGAAGTGATACAAATAAGAGATGTTGATGTGGCACTTACTATGGAGGGACCATATAATACCAAAGTTACTCAAGATATGACTATAATTTCCACCAAAATTATCCTCGGTTGAGCATACCTAAGATATATATTAGAATCAACTATAGTAAAATTGGCTCTTGATGAGGTGTGCACTAAAGTGTGTAAGAGAGGATGCCATAATTGTTAATATTTGGGACTGTAACAATTAATCCCATACCTAGGTATCCAAATTCTCTTGTTGATTCACCTTATTGAACACAAAATCTCATGTTGTGAAATCTAATTATATTATCTAAAAATTAATGATGGGATTTTTGAATAAAACATGGATCTCACCCATAAATTTTATATGGAGTTTCAATGAAAATTGTAAAATATGCATCAATCACTTGTGCTTGATCCACCCTCTCTTTGGAAAATGTAATCAATTATATAACCTAGTCATTACTCCCATATATGTTAATCGCCAACTTTTCTTTAAATTTATCTACCAAGGACTAGAGGAAAGTGTTGAAGAATGTTAAAATAATCATTTGACCTTGGGGAATATATATAAAGGGGATATGTATTTATCCAAGCATCTCATTGGCTTTGTTCTCTTGGTTAGTTAATTACTTGACCACTTATTTCATTTCTTTATGTCATTCTGTCAAATCATGTATTTCACTACTAACATAGCTTTGAGCCAAAGTTAAATATTTGTTTGGTAGTAAATTTATCTTAGGGTATGATTTTCCACTAATCCTCTTAGAAATAAATTACAATTTGGAGTCAAAATTTGTCAAAATTTCTCCAAAATTCCCTACATTTCCCCACTGAGGATATAATTCTACTCAGGATTTATGAATAAATCACACAAAGTTATATCGGGATCAAACAAAATTATGTACATTTTCCTAAATGACATCTGGAGATTTAAATCTAGGCTGATATTCTATCCATTTTTTTTCTTGTTGTATTCCTTGGACTAATTTTTTCGACACCCCTCCCCTGGTGTCAACTATGGACATATAACCCTATTGAAACTCAACATGTTCTCCATGATGGGATTTTTTATTATTTGTCAAGTTAAATAATTATTCTTATCTCATAAATTAAATATATTTACCTATATTAGACACATTCCTCTTTCTTATTATCTTAATATTATTTGAATATTCATCAAATTTTAGATTTAATTTGGGATATTCAATCATCGCCAAGTTATCCATGTATAGTTTCTCATGCTAGAGGTATAATCACAGAGAGGGGGGGGTGAGTAATTGAGCCCAAATAACCCAAATTCAATTTCAATCCTTTCAAGATATTAATCAATTACCACAAGCATTTCATGAAGGATACATATCATTCAAAATAATGAACAAAAGAGACAATGCAATATTAAGCACATAACACATGACATATGTGGGAAACCCTCTTGGGGGAGAAAAACCCACTAGAATATGAAATTGGACTACTATCCTATAATAAAAAGAACTAATTTAGACTAGCTAAAACTAATGAAGGAACTAATGTCCCTTATTTAGTGAGACTATAATCCCACAAGGTGATGCAACCCCTGTCTAGCTAAGTAACCACAACAACTAGACTTTTAACAAGTTTCACCTTGCAAGGAGGATGTAACCCATAGATTTTGAGTAGCCACAATAAAATATAATAATATAACATCTCATGAACATTTATTTCTTACCAATCTGATGGAGATATAAATTATATAAACTTTCATCAACACTACACACTCAATGCATCCAAAGCCACCTTTTGGATCACTCTAGACCTCTTCGCTCATCCTCAACATGCAAGATCACTATTATAATATTATAAAAATTACCCATAGTTCATACACATAGTCATAAATATATTCTTCTCATCAACTCATCTACTAGTAACTTTCCCTCTCCTTCACTCCACAACTCTCACATGCACACTCTCCTTCCAAATGTAGAAACCATCACATTTGGTTTCACTATTTATAGAACATTCATGATCATCATCATATTGGTCAAAAAATAGGCATGCCTTAACCCTTAATACATATGTCACATTGAGACACATCTCAATACCATCCACTTAGGTTGGCCATAACACCCATGGGTCACCCTTAAGTAGCTACACCTTTCAATTAGGCCCTTCTAGCCCTTATCAATCTTATGGAGACCTATTCACCCATTTATCACTTAATATATCAAAATAAGAAAATAATACCACTTTTAGTTACATAGGTTGACTCCACATGATCCCTTCAACATCCTCAAATGATCACGGTCATCTCTACTCACCTTTGTGTATGATCAATTGGCTAAAACAATGGTCTTGTACACAAGAACATCATGAATGAACACGCAAGCAACTTGTTAAGAATTGTTCATACTTAATATATATTTATCACACATAAAATTAATAAAGATGATCTTCATGGATTTATATGAAACCCTCTAATATTTAAGACATCATGAAACATCAAAACAACATCAATATAAGCTCAATTATCCTTCTTAGGTCACTTATAGTCTATGGTCAAACACACAGTCAAATTTAGATTAAAAAATATTTATTTTTAAATAAATTAAAATATTTAAATATATATTTATAAATGATCATTGGAATCCTCTAAACATTCTCTTTTTACACCATGAGCAAATTCTGCCTGTATCAAAAGATATGATCAAAATACAAAGCACTAGTTTTTCCCTTTAAAAAATTCAAATGCCAACAGTCATAGTTAAACCTCGAACATCATGATATCATATAATTTCTTCACTTCTTAGATAAATAACGCACCATAAATCTTATTTTTAGTATCTTAATTTTTAATAATGTTAAACTTTGAATATGTTGACCATTTTGACTCCACTCGCTCTGTCGATCTCAATCACATGATTAAATGTGAACCGTTAAATCTTTATCCTTTACCTTTGCTCAAAATTAGACCTCAAATGCTTCTTACCATCTCAATAATTCATAACATCTTGGATAAAATTCACTCCTTCAATCTCCTTGAGAGTTACTTGAACTTTACCTTGTGTAAAATTGACTATAGAAATCATTGCAATCTATCTAAGAAGCCAACTTTGAACCTCAATAACATTTGTAGTGCCTAGACGCATGATCTAAGATTTAAACCATAAGATCACCTTTCATAAGGAATCCATCCATATATCATCATTATATTTAAAAATTCATATGTTTGATAAATAATTCCATTAATCAGCTTAGTCAAATTTTCTACCACAGAGCCAACTATGCGTAGAAATTCTTGGAAGGCCAACTTTGCACATGTATATATTTTGATGTGCTTTATCACATGACCTAAAATTTAACACAAATTAAATAGGCACAAAAATAAACAAACACATATGATCATTTTATCCTAACACCTTCACATGTGTTAAATATAACACCATCATAATGTCTACTCAGCTTTTCTTGGCAGATTGCAAATTTGGCAAAGTATGAGAAAACACTATCAAACTTCCTAGGAGCCCAAATTTGTACTTACATATCTTATGTTTCACTTAATTCTATGAGCTTAAATTTATCACATATAAATTAGGCATAAATTTTATCAAATCCATATGACCAACTCCCCTTGACTCATCCACACATGCGAATGCTAACATCATCAATCTACTCACTCAAATTTATCTACCATTAGACCTAAAAGGTCTAGATGAAAACTATGGACTACTAAATGAATTTAACTCATGCACACAAGAAATAAAAGTATAAAATACATCTTATGGGACCTCTTTCACATACTTAAATCATAATATTCATCCCTAATCATCCCTAATCATGTTAAAATAGAAGAAAAAACAAGTCTCGTTTAAGCATACTAGGACAAACACATTGAACACTTTGTCATTGTCACTTAGACTATCAAGGAATTTCATCCACTCACCTAGAAAAATCCATGACATCATCATGACATCATTTAAAACTCTCCAAAAATTTACCCCTTTTTCATTGATGTTAACACCCATCATAAGATAATAAACAACTCACCTTCATTCTCTCTCTTCAAGCACTCTCACAATAGAAATCTTCTCCCCCTTTGACATAATGATAAAGTGGGAATAAAATGATCTTGAAGACATAATAAAGACCAAAAATAAGAGATAACCACCTTATAAATATGATACAAACTCCCCTTTACCTTGATCCTACCTTATATTTGCCTTGACAACTTCCTTTTGCCACATGCCAACATTTTCTTCAACCAAGAACTGCAACCAATAAAGAAAGGATACATAAGAGTACTAAATGTGAACTAGGAATTTGACTAAGAAGAAGATATTAGTATTGCGTTAGTGAATGAAATCAAATCAAAAACACACTAAACTAACATCTTCATACCTAGTTACTAGGGTGAGCTTAGTGAATAAATACAAATAAACAAAGCACAACTAAAATGCAAGAAACACACATTCCTTACCTTCCTTGATGTTCCGAGAGTATTCTTTGATTGGCTTGCTTAGTTTGTGCTCATGAAGTCTTTGTCAATGGAAGCTTGGCTATCCTCCACCTTTCCTTAGCACCTTTAGCTTTGGATTAGCTTAGCTTGGAATCAATTTGGTATGGTAACAGTAGTTTTTATGAAGATTTTGGAATCAATATTGCATTATAAATTTTCAAAAATTAAGCTTAGAAATGATGAGGTAAGGCCTCCTATTTATAGATTTTTGAGATTGATTAGAATCAACCTGAACTATCCATCTCAGGATTAAGATGTGTGGCTAAGGATTACTCTAATTTTACAATTAAAATTGATAAATAGGCTCATCAATATTTGGGATAGAGGATCAATTAAGAGGCATGGAGGGCTTTGATGAGGCATGGGAGTCATGAATCCTAATATTTGCGGCATTTATGGCCTAGGGATGTCTTCCCAAGAAATGAGGTCACTTGATGATGCAGATATTCAATATTCATTTCTAAAAACAAGTTTTCAACAAGTTTCCATGGAATTATTAATTAGGCCTTGATTTGGATTAATTAGATCTTAAGTATGTTTAAGTAATTTGTGTACAAATTACTCAAATTGATCAGAATGCCTTGTTATAAGTCCAAAATTTGACTAGATTGGAATTAGAATGTGATGTTAGATGTGTTAGATCCATTATCCTATTTAGTATGTTACTAAAACCAAATAATAAAGGTATGTGTCTTGTGCAAGAGATTTGATAGGAAAGAGCAATCTAGAGCACCCAAGAGCAAAATTAACATTTTGACTCAAAATAAATTGATCAAAGTTAGCTGGCCCATAAATTTCACTACCCCATTTAATGATACTCTAACCAAAATTGGCACTTGAATATGTCAGTTTCACATCTTTTATCATGTTTTAGTGTTTTTAGGCCAAATTGTGCACTTTTGGTGGAAATTGGTCAAAATCCTGATTGGAGGTTATTGGTGGCCAGATTTAGGGGTCTATAGTTTGCCCCTATTTGGGAAGGAATTGAAAGATATAAACATAATAACATCTTCTTAAAGAATAAAAAGGTCATGTATGCCTACAACTGCAATGATGATAAACTAACTACATGATGCCCCCTCAAGGGAATGATTAGCACAAACAGGTCAACAAATGTTAACTCCATAAGAAGCAAAATGAGGGGACCAAAGAAAGAAAAAATGATGGGATGAAAACAAAATGATATTGAAAAAGTAGTCAAAATCACTAAGAATGAAAGTGGAATAATGTACAATGGTTTTCCTAAAGGTGGTTATAAGCATTGTACCCTGATAGTGGCAACATGGTATGATAACACAATGATTTACCCAAAGGTAGTTATAATCATTAAGAAGATGGAACTACCCTAGTTAGGATAGAAAAACAAGATAACAACATGCCCCTATATATACAAAAAAATAAAGTGGTGAGAATATAATGATTTGCCCAAAGGTGGTTATAATCATTAGACATCAATTATGGAAAACATGATAAACTTGGAAAAGGATGATGATAACTAACATAGAGGATAATGATTAATTAGAACAACCTACTAGTAGGGAGATGTTATTCGAACTAATAAAGGTGGAAATTCTTTTGTGGTTAACTACTCTATTTGGGATTAAATTGGGATGTCGATGTCGAAGAGATGTTGATGACACCATTACTGAATAGACTTCTTAAATTTTAGGTTTGTTGTAACACAAGTTGGTAGGCATCATGGCATAAAATCACGAGGACTTGGTTGAAATATGCATAAGGACTAACTCCTATAATCCAATACTCAATATAAAACAATACACCAATGATAGAAACCATGATGATAATGTAAACATATGAATACAGATGGATTTGAGTATAAGTGTGGGCAAGGAATCACCTAATGAACACACATAAATTAAATCAAAGAAATAGTGCTAAAAACAAAAAAGTAGATAAATAATAAAAATAAGAAGAAACAAATAAATAAACAATGTAGTAGAAACTATATGAACATTGTCCCTAAAAAATAGGTGACAACTTAAGAAACAAACAAAATAGGGGAATATAAGAAAAAGGAAGGGGGTGGTCAAGTTGTCTCCATATGCATTGGGCAAGTGGATGCTACCTACATAGTTCCATTGATGTAATATCCAATAATAAAATTTAGGCCAAATGTAATTCTCCCAGGGAATGGGAAGAATGTGAGAACTGACGAAAACAAACATAATAGATGTGATCGAAGAATAAGAATGGTCTTTAAAAAAAATAAGTGGATGAGAGAAAAGGCCAAAAATTATGGGGAAACTAAGTGACAAGTGGTTTTTTTGAAACATAGTAAGGGTTCCCAGAATCCTTAAGGCAAAGAAATGGTTAATGTTTTTGGTTTTTTCTAAAAATTTTAAATTTTTTTTTGGAATTGTTTTGGAGTATCTCAACTCAATAGAGAATGATGAGACACTAAATTTTTCAATCTTTCAAAATGGAAATAACATTCAAACTTAGGTTTCTTGAAAAATAGTGAGAGCGTTCAAAGTTAGGTTGCTCACAAAATGGTAAGAGCATGCAAACTTAGGTTGCTCACAAAATGGTGAGAGCATTTAGACTTAGGTTGCTCATAAAATGGCAAGAGTATGGCTTAGGTAGCTCACAAAATGGTGAGAGTATTTAGACTTAGGTTACTTACAAAATGACAAGAGAATGGCTTCGGTAGTCCCAGAGTAGGACCTCAAGTCACTATAATTCCACCCTATTTAGAAGGAATTCAACTAGTGTAGTAGTTAATTCAAATAAAATAGGCACAGTTGGTTAAAAGGCATAGTATGGCATATGAAGTGGAAAATTGGTACATCAAGACTTAATAAATAAATGTTTCCCCTAGTTTGCCCATAAGTGGTTATAACTAAGACACAATGTCATAAGTCAATGGTACTAATTTTTCCAAAGGTGGTTATAATTAGTAGCAAGAATGGTGATAAGAAAGGAATAACAAACAAAGGATGGAACTACTAAAACTACTGTCATACTACTCCAAAATATAATCTCTATCTGAAGTACTTGAAATAACTAATGAAACTAATTAGGTTCCTTAGTACTAAAAATGTGTAATGAATGGCAAAAACTAAGGTCAAATAGGCTAAGATTTAGAACACATTTGGTCAATAGATTAGAAATGTAAAGTAGATACAATTAAGAGGATAGATAAGAATGAAATTTGTACAAAGAAGAATATTGATAAAATGGCATAAATGAAATGGTCCTTCCAGATAATATACCTTAGTGCTCAAGCATAGTACTTCTTGAGGTGAATAATATTAATTGACTCAGGAAGTTCATCTCCATCTAGTGTGGCAAGCCTGTATGATCCTAATAGTAATGATGAAAGGCCCTATCCATTTTGGTTTGAATTTACCTTTATGCTTCTTCTCAGCTATTGTATTCTTTTGGTTTTATTTAAGAACAATACCACCAAGTTCAAATGTTCTATACTTGACACATCGATTATAGTGGCCTTTGAGTTAGTTTTGATATGCCTAAAGATTATTGAGCATAGCGATGCATTTCTCATCAAGTAGGTCTAGCTCGTGTAGGTGAGTTACTCAATAGTCGTGATCATCCAAGACATGCTTGAAAGATATGTGTAGTGAAGGTAACTCAACCTCAATGAGAAGGATGGCTTTAGTACCATAAATAAGTGAATATGGAGTGGCTCTTATGGGGGTACTATGATTGGTATGGCATGCCCAAAGGGAAAGAAATATTTGTAGGTGCTAATCACAACTAACATGATTAACAATATTTTTGAGAATATTGACAATGGTTTTATTTGATGCTTCAGCTTAACCATTAATTTGAGGGTAATATACTATATAAAAATGTTGTGTGATGTTATATTGATAAATAGATAGTCTACATCCTTGTTTTTGAGTGATCCTCCATTATCAGATATAATGTCAGAGGGGATATCATAGCAAAAAATGAGATGGTTGAAGATAAATTTGGAAATTTGCTTTACAATTATGTGAGGGGTATATCTTCAACCCACTTAGTGAAATACTTAGTAGTGGTAAGGATATGTTTATGGCCATCAGATGAAGTGGGGTTGATCTTACCAATGAGGTTAAGTCCCCATGTAGCAAATGGCCATAGTGTCAATATTGGTTTTAGAGTTTGTGTTGGGGAATGAATCAAATTAGTATATTGTTAACATTTGTCACACTAATTTACATATGTAGCTACATCTACATCCATCATGGGCCAATAATAACTAATACACAAGATATTTTTGGATAAGAATGACCTACTAGAATGAGATCCATATACTTCTTCATGAACTTCTCTTAACACTAGTGTAAACTCTATCAAAGTTAAACAATGAAGTAGAGTTCCATCAAAACTATAATGATAAAGGGTGGATCCAAATAGAGTATAATGAGTGGAATGATTAATAAAGGCTTTGATTTATTTTCAAGATAGGTTAGGTGTTAGAACTTGGTCATGAAGGTATTTTTAAAGGTCTGAGTACCAGATAGAATTAAGACCAATAATATCACAAATCATTACAATGGTTGAAGGTTCATGTGCTAGTACTAACAAATTCTTGATAACAAACTGATACTCTCTAGTTTTATCTATTTGTCAAATTAGATATCCAATAGTAGCTATGGTGTCTATAGTTTTATTACTAGCTCTTAGTATGTGATCAAAATAAATGTTGATAATTTGTTACTTAAAAGTGTTGACTATGGCTTTATATGGAACCAACTTGTCATCTTTGGTTTAAAAATGATCTGTGACCTGATTGGTGATTAATTGAGAATCATCATAAAATTGAGATGAGATATGTTCCAATGCACTTCCTATCAAAGTCATGCAACATGTAATTCATACCTGGCCATGTTGTTTGTACAAGGAAAGTTTATTCTAAATGATTTAGGGATTATATCCCCCTATGGTGTAATAAATAAGAGGCTTGCCCCTGATCCATGTGAAATAAATGAGCCATCAAAATATAAATTCTAATACTACTCCTCAAGAGGTGTGTCAATGATGGTCATTATGGATTCATTAGGGAAATGAAATGTGAGTGGCTTTGTGTCTATAAGAGGTGTTTTAGCAAGTTGATCTATAAGAAATTATCCCTTGATTACCTTATAATTGACATAATCTATGCCAAACTCATTAAGAAGAATGATCCATTTGGCTATTATACCTTTTAAATATATTTTACATAGTATATACTTGAGTGGATCTACTTTTGGAATAACCATGGTCTTATTATTCAACATGTAATGGCATAATTTCTAAGCTACAAAGACCATGGCCAGACAATATTTTTCAATAGGTGCATTATTATGTTTAGTGCGACCAAGGTACAACTTAGGTAGTATATGGAATGCTATTTTCCATTGTCATCATGTTGAGCCAAGAGTGATGCCAGAGCATTGTTAGTAGCTGATAGGTATAACAAGAATGTCTTTCCAAACATAGGAGGTAATAAAATAGGTGGATTAGCTAAATAGTCCTTGAGTTATTGAAAAGCTATTTGGCAGTGATCATCCTAGTGAAATGCAACTCCATTCTTCAGAAGATGTGTAAATGTATGACAATTATCTTCTAACTAAGAGATGAAGTGTCAGATTGATTAGATTTTAACCTATAAACTTTGGAGTTACTTCAAATTTGTTGGTGGTGGCATCTCAATTATAGTATGGAATTTAGTCAAATCAACTTCAATACCTCTGTGAGACATGATGAAACCAAGTAAATTTCTTGAGGTTACACCAAACACAAATTTATTTAAGTTGAGTCTAAATTTTTACTCTCATAATCTATCAAATATATTATGTACCACTGCTAGATGGTTAGCCCTAGTTTTGGATTTTCCTAATATGTCATCGACATAGTCTTCAACAATATCATGCATCAAATCATGGAATATGACAGTCATTGCCCTTGATATGTAGCTCTAACAATATTAGGACCAAATAGCATTACATAATAACAAAATTTTCCCCATGGAGTGGTGAACGCTATGTTATGTTGATCTTCTAATGTTATTCTGATTTGGTTATATCCTAAAAAGTCATCCATGAGTGAAAGCATTTCATAACCTACCATGGAGTCGATGATCATGTCAATATTAGGTAATGGAAAGTCATCCTTAGAACAAGATTTTTTGATGTATAAAAATTAATATATATTTTGATTCATTCAAGATTTTTACTAATATGTACAACATTAAATATCCATTCGTACTAGTCAATGGATTGGATACATCCTACTTCTAAGAGTTTTTCCAACTCTTTCTTTACCAAGACAACAATGCAAGGATATATCTTACATATATTTTGTTTTACTAGTTTGGCATCATGATTGACTACAAGGTGGTGTAGAACCAAGGTGGGGTCTAAACCTGGCATGTCAGAATAAACCCATGCAAAGATATCTACAAATTCTCTCAACAAAGCTATAAAGACTTCACGTTCCTCTTCAGTGAGAGATGCACCCAATTTTATCTATTTCAAGTCTGATGGAGTCTCGATGTTTACCTCTATTATATATTTGATTAGAAGGGGTGAACTATCTTCTAGGATAGTAGGCAAAGACTTGAATTATTAGACTATATCAGGGTCCTCTGCTATAACTTTCTCTTCAACTTCTCCTAGACATGATGAATCTAAGTCCCCTAATGGGAGATATGGCCATGTGAAAAAAATAGCTGAAAACTCTTGAAAATTTTGATCAAATACTTGTTGTTACACAAAAATTAACTTTGATCCAAAATCAAGTTCATCATTGGCAGTCTCTTGGTTAAAATTTGAATAAGAATGAACACCCCCATCTAACAACACTTGAAATAGGTTTTCACCACTAGACTGGCCTTTATCTTTGCTTTTTCCCTGGTTAAAAAACACCCTAAAGAGGTTTTCACTTGGGGACCTCAAAGTTTTATGTATTTATTTTTAGCTAAGCATGTTCACCCACTCCCAAAAATAAGCTTTAGGATCTAATGTAATTGAGAATCTTGATTTATGATCTCCCAACAAAACATTGTCTCTAAGGCTTAAAAATTTAAAAAATGCCTCAACATTCTAAAACTCATTAATTGGAAAATTGGATTCTTGTTGGTCCCAATCTATCAGTTGGGGATAGTATAATGGTAATGGGTTATGATGAATGACTAGGGTAAGGGTACAAATGGCATTGTTATCAAATATGTTAGTCTCATCTAGGTCATCAAAGGTGAGCTTATGATGACTCTACCTTTTTATTGACATCATCATCACTAGCCATTGGTGATGGAATTTGAATAAGATATGTGGGGTCACCCCCAAGTAGTTTAAATCTAAGTCCATAGTGTCTTTTGTACTTGGTCATAGAGATTGGCTCAATGGTTCCTTGTTGATTTGGTTTGAGGCCTCTTCCTTCATAATCTTGATGCTCCATGATCTTATTGGGAATAGGATATTTTGCACTTTTATAATAATAAACTTGGTTGTCATTGTACAACCATGATTCATCCCCTTTAAGAGGGTTTTATTCTAGGCTAGATGTTGGTACAAACATGACAGGTCCCTTATCTTTGTTCTTTTGTTGCCAATGCATGTGTGGGGTGACTTGAGGTCACCCAAAGGTCTTCAAAATTTAAGGAAGATTGGAAATATGGAAGGTATCATGGGTCACATACTCCCCTAATCCATTATTTAAAATGGTGAAATGATTGGAAGATTCAGGAGGTGGCATGTGGGAAAGGGAATCCAAGGTATTATAATCTATGCATTTATCCTATGGAGGATCAATAAGTATGGCCTTTCCTTTATCCTACTTGGAACTTGGATTCATGTCATATTAGTAATTTTAGCTTTAAAACTCAGCCTCAAGATGTTTACAGTATTCATATGGGTGTAAATATGTTAGAATATTCCATTCCATCCTTGAGTGGGAGAAATTGATACATTGGTGCAACATTGATGAGACTGCACAAATCTCATGTAACCAAGGCCTACCTAAAAGCATATTATATGACAACTCAAGATAAAACACATGGCAAAGTGTATTATGGGTCAAAGGCCCAATGATAACTAGTAAGCTAATGGTGCCTTGTGATTCTATTTCCTAATTATCATAGGCTTTAATAGTTATCATTTATGGCTGGAGATCTACCATTGTGTACCCAAGAAGCTTGATGAGCTTTAAAGACACTATGTTGAGGCCTGATCCATTGTTTATAAGGACATGTTTCACTTTATGCCACTTTATATAAACTTCTATGTGTAATAGATTATTATGGAGTGGGCCAAGGGAAGACATATCACTTTGGTTGAATGTGACTTGTTGGGATAGAGCTAGGTGCCCAACGAAAGCTTGAAATTTATCATGGGATATGTCATTAGAAATAGTGGATTGGGTCAAGAATTGATTTAAGATACTCTTGTGGATTGTTGATGTTCATAGAAAATATAAAATAGAAATTTTTGCCAGTGTCTTCTACAATTGTTCCACAATATCAAACTTCTTATCTTGGTCAATAGTGAATGGTTTATTCTAAGGTTGAATAGTTGGTTGGATAATAGGTAAAGTATTAGATGGTTGTGGGCCTGGGATAGTAATCTTAAACCTCCAAGTTGTGATTGTATAACTAAAAATAGATACTAGACCATTATAGCTAACAAATGTTGGGAATGGTATGGGACCAGATAAGACAAGTCTCAATTGCTGGTGAACTTGTATGTGGTCACATGGTAAGGTCAAGTTGTCAGTATAAGGTCTAAAAGTGGAAGTCCCAATTTTTAGGTTTGCTTGTGTGTTATCCCAATTCAAAGGAGTATCCATGTAATGTGGTTGAGTGTTATTTTTTATCAATGGTCTATATTGATTAACACTTGGTCTAGGATTAATGGAGATGGTATTAGTTCTACCCTTATAATATGACCTACAACCCTATTATAGTCATGTGTGATTACATGGTAGGTTTGTTGGTTGTGACCATTTTCACCTTGATTTTGTCCATTGTTTTAATATTGTGGGTTCTATTATTGATATTTTTGATTCTACTAGTGTTATTGGTTTGGCTTTTGATTTTGATACTATTGATTTTTTTTGTTGCACTAGTTGGTGTTGTTATTGTTGCTAGTTATTCTATTGTTATTGATTGTTATGTTGGGGAAAGGGGTTTTGATAAATCCCAAGAGTTTTATTAGAAGTGGAAGCACCATTATCCAATATTATCTCTCCATTATCCAAAATATTCTTGATTAAATGCTTGATTTACACACATATTATAGATTATACCTATTGAGCCAATGATATTCACAGAATTCATTTTCATGGTATCAATTAGGATAAGGAATGCCTTATGAATAATGCTTTGTTATAGACCAAATAATTAGATTAGTAACAATTTTTTTTTAAATATAGACTTAATACAATCTCCTAGGTCACTAAATACATGATGCATAGGAATGGTTCTGCTTGGAGGAGGGGTTTGTAATGGTAAAGGTTGTATTTGTTGTGCAGATCTTAGTTGTTGTGCTTGTGACTTTGGTGGGAGAGCTTGTCAGGTAGGAGTAAGCTAAAAATGTGGTGTATATGATGTTTTCAACAATTATACATGATGTGACTTAGTTACTCCATTACCCACAACATTTCTTGGTTATTGGCCTATGACAGTTGTGATGCTTGTACTTGAATTGGAGGTTAGTTTTGGCCACTTCCCTTATTGGTGCCTTGATTCTAATTAATTGATGTAAGCTTGATTATCCCTTTATTAATAATATCTCACTCAATCAATGAGCCTTTATTGATGATCTCCTTAAAAGCATGTGTACATTGTAGTTCTAGATGATAAGCTATCTCATTATGCAAATTTTTAGTAAACATAGTGGCTAATTGTTTATCTAGTAAACTATGGGTAAATCAGCTTGAAAGGGATCTCCATCACTATAGATAACTTAAAAAAATCTCATCAACTTTTTTCTTTGCTTGTGTTAAGTCAACTAATGAAATATCATGTTCAAGATTATAGATAAAGTGCTACACAAACTTATCAAAAAGATCATCAAAATCTATTACTAAATTCTTGGGCAACTTTAAGAACCACTCCAAGGCTTGTCCAACCAAGATACTTGGAAACAACAATAAAAGGTATATATCACTATATGCCACCAATTGACATGCAACAAATAACTTTGTTACATGATTTTTATGGTCACCTTTCCCTTTCTATTTGCTGAATTTTGGTGGTTCGTATCTTGGAGGAAATGTTATCTATAAGTACTCCATTTTGAATAAATAAGAACATAGGTCATCCAACTTAAATATTTTATTTTATTTCCCAACTTTAATGGTGGTAATTACATCCTTCATCTGTTTCAATTCTTGAGATAGGAAATTGGAAGGAACATTAGTTTGAGGGAGAAGATTGTTTGGGTAGATGGTTGGGAGGTCACAAGTAGGACACTTTGACCAGGGTATGATGGAGATATTTGTTAGGGTATGTTGGTTTAGTTAGGAAATGGACTAAGAATATGCATACATGGATTAGGATGTACTTGGAATTGTATATTTGGTTGTGCAATATTTTGGTTTGGGTTGGTGATAAAGGTTTGACTAGGAGGATTATGTGGTTGAGATGGAGGGATATAACTATAATGTGCCTGTTGTGGTTAAAAAGGGACATGATATCAACTAATCAAACCTTGCTATTGAGTGGGAACTTGTGGCATATTTTAAACTAATTATTTTCTAGTAAGTACTTGAGAAATATGGGGTCCTCCTTGTTTCATTAATCCCTATGGGAAATTGAAAATAAGTTAAAGATTTGACATTTGTTGCTGACCAATATTTACACATTGTTGACTAGTCATTGTCTGGTTTTGGAATGGTACATTAGTATATGAATGAAGAGGTATGTTTTACATTACCTAATGAGGTGGAACATTAATTTCCCCTTATTGAGGTGTCAATATATTTGGCCTTTATTGCATTGGTACACTAGATTATGCCTACTGTTGTGGAATAATACTCGTTACTTGTTGAGGAGGAGTAGGATTCATCACATTTAGTTTTTAAGGCATGACATTGGTTACTGGTTGACTACCTAATCCTGTTGGTTGCACACTTGAGGAAGTAACCTATTGGGGCTAGGAAATAAGTGGTGATGATTAGGGTATAGAGGCTCCTATTCTTTAGTATGATGATCCACTCATGGTATTAACTATAGGCACATGTTTTTGACTAGTTATTTTTATGTTAGTATCACTTTGATTTGGATTGGACATTGCTTGCACATTATCCACTATATTTTGATCATTATTCTACATAGAAGTAGAAGACACTTCTTAAATAATGGGCATATGAAGCAAGTTGTCTACCAAAGTGTTTTGCACAAATGGGTCTGAACTCTAATTGTCTTGACCAGTTAACTCTATCAAAACTCATATTTAAGGAACTAAGTCAATAAGAGGCGTGCTCACCATGATCATCTGATTGAAATTATGTGCTAGATTCATGTAGGTTTGATATGCCATCTATATTTGGTTAAAGTGGTCTTCTATGATGTTTTTTATTTTATTAGGCACATTAGAGTCTTGATACATTGTTTGGAATAGAGCCAAAGGATTAATAAAAGAATCATATTAATCATAAATTATGTTGTGGGGCATTCTTACTAGGCTTGGTAAATTCTCATGAGAGAAGTATACTAGAAATTTGGCCCCTACCTCTATGGCTCAAACCAAAATCTCATCTTTGTTCTCCAATAAATGATGTTCAAACCAAAATGGATGATATGTCAAAGGCATATTAATAGAGCATGATTGTGGAGGAACTGGTTCATCAACTACGAATATTGTAGCTAGGTATTGTGCAATTTGTTCTTGGTCTAGTTCTAAATAAGGTGGTGTATTAACCAAATAGTTATCTAATGGATCTTAGATTTGTGCCCCTAATTGATGATTATAATAGGGATAATGATCTATATCATAATAAATAATATCTATGTAGGGGTCTTACACCTTTTCTTCCTACGCAACCATATTACTAATCCCTAGATTTTACCTGAGTCCACTACGAGTGCAGGAATACATGTTGGGATCCATATTCAATGATTTGTGATAGAAAGAGAGTTATAAAAATAATGTCTAAAATAAATTATGTTCAAATTTGGTCTAGGTTTGTCAAAAGAATCAAAAGGTTTATGCAAATATTTGTGAAGAAACAAGCTAGTGTTAAGTATCTAATGCTTCACCATTCACACAAAGATGAGCAAGTAAATAGACCAAAAATAAAAATGCCAAACTCTAAGGTTGAAGTGTTTCAAATCAATTTAATCTAGGAAAATTGAAATTTTCTAGGTCTTTTGGCCAAACTCGGCATCAAAATCTAGGCTCAAATAAGGCATGTGCTAGGACTCTTGGCCAAACGGTGTCAAAATCTAGAGTTTGAAATAAAGATGATTTTTAATCTAATAGATTTAAATCACTTATAATAAATACTATTCATTTTTGTTTTGGATATAAACTTGACCATCTAAGTATAAGATATGAAATAAAAGGCACTTTAGAGATAGTTTATTTTGTCTCACAAATAATGCTATAAAACTTGGTTCTTTTGACAAATAAGCTAGACAAAAAGTGAATGACGTAACTGTGATAGATAAAGGTTCATAAAATGTACACTAAAATTAGTCTAAAAATGTAGGAAAACATTTGAACTCTATGCAAGAGTGTCTATGAAACAATATTTGAAATGTTTTGGGTAGTGTAACAATGCTAGACTACCCAAAATATGCGAAAAAATGTTTGTTTAAAAAACTCTCTAAGTTAAAAATAGTTTCCCATAAATTTGAAATAATAAAACTATCTTTCTTGACTAAAAATGTTGTGGTGTATAGACTCAAAGTGAAAGTGTTTAGTAAAAAATGGCTTAAGCCTATCAAGTGGTGATAATGATCATGAGTCTTAAATGACCTTCAACCCAAATTGGAAATTGTACCTAAGTTACCTCAAGTTTAGTGTAAATGGTGAACCCAATTAAAACATCAACCCTATAAATTTATAAAGGTGCAATTTTGAATTTAGATTATAAATGGACTTAAACAACTTTGGCAAAGGTATAGATTCAATTGGGCAGCATAACTACACCAAAGTGGATGATATGACTCCCAAGTTTTGATGAAATTTGAACAAGGAAAATTTGATGACTTCACATGGACAACATAACACCTATTTATTCAAAGGAAAATGAGGACCATGTGTTTTTGTTTGTATCATTTGTTTACACCAAGTTTTGACTTCAAACAAGACTTTAATCTAGGACAAAACTTAATTGATTAATCACTCTTAGACTCTAAACTGACAAGGTTGCTTGGTATTGTTAGAATTTGTCAATATATGCCATTTTGAGAGGATTCTAAGTGTTCATCTAAAAGTTAAATTCACATTATATATTAGGTTTTTTACACCCCCCTTCTCTCAAATGATATTACTGTGACATGGACATTGAGGCACACCTTGTGCCAACAATACTTATATGATAGGTCAGGATTTATCTAAGATCTACAAGCTTTCAAATGTTGTAGGGGAATAAATTGCATAATTACTTTCACATAAAATGATGCAAAGGACAAGTACAAAAATTGGGTGACCATGGTATTGGCTAGTTATAAAAATATCTAGTCCGTTTTACAACCACTACATCCTGATGTTCACTCAATGTAGTGCGATGTTCAAATGTAGATACATCATGTGTGTAACTCCACTTAGGATAAAAATGAAGTGAATACTGGGAGGTAAAACTCTAGGTCAAATCTTCCCTAAAGAACTTGTGGGAGGTGATGAAATCCCCCTCACAAGCTAAGTTTGCATAAAATAAAGAAAGAATAAAATAAAAATAATTTAGGGTCATTTTCAAGGTCACCAAACTTTGATGAGTTTTTGGGGAGTGCTTTAGATGAATTTATTTCTAATCCTTGGACTAGGAAATTTTCAATAGGAATGGCACTTTTCATTCCAAGGGTTCCCTAAAGGGGAAAAATTGAAGAGAATACACATAGCATCCCTCTCTTTGCCAAACAAAAATATAACTTTAAACAACTAATTGAATATATAAAAAAAATATTGAAAAGGTGAGTTGATTTTTAATCCCAAATGGAAGATGAGGTGGTGCCATTTTGACCCCTTGGTCTTAATTTTAACTTTGAATGAAAACCATGAAATTTGCTTAAGAAATCACCCTAACAAGATTTCATACACATGAAAAGAAAGATTTTTCAGTTAATTTTAAACATCTAAAAAGGTCTAAAAAGCATGTTTTAGAAAATCTTTGGCTTGGTATTACAACAAAAATGTTATTATGTCCTTTAGCCTTGAAGCTAATTTGAGTTTGAAATAATTAATTTTGAAAAATGAAGTCTCGAATTGTCTTAATGGTGCAATACCACCACTTCACAGAGCAATCTTGCTACTTGTAGGACAATCCCACAACTATAGGAGTTACAATATTTTAACTTAACTAAAGGTGGTTTAGTCAAAATATCATGACTCTAAATGATAATCCCACTAGTAAAAAGATAATTTTTCTACTTAACAATTCATGATATTGTCACTAATCGCTAATGGTTAGACAATATCATGACTCAATTAAGTAACCCTGTGAGTTGTAGAGTAATCTCGTGACTGAGTCAGTAGCGGTATTATCAACCCTACATGAAAATAAAAATTTAGTACCAAAAAAAATGACTAATCACAATACTGCTAGTCTAAATAATAATCTTGCTACTTGCAGGACAATACTGTGACTGAGTCAGAACAAACACGTGACTTCCAAAAAAATGTTTTTAACTTAATTTTTTCACTCTTTTTGGCTCCTTACTCAAAGATTATACAAGGAAAAGATTAATAGGTTGCTTGAAAGAGCTTTGTGACCATTCTTGTGAAGCTAGGAAGGGCCCACCAGGCATGCCATTATGTGAACTAGGAATTTGACTAAGAAGAGGAGATTAGTATTGTCTTAGTGAATGAGATCAAATAAAAAACACACTAAACTAACATATTCATGCCTAGTTACTATGGTGACATTAATGAAGAAATAAAAATGAACAAAGCACAACTAAAATGTAAGAAAACACACATTCCTTACCTTCCTTGATGCTCTAAGAGTATTCTTTGATTGGCTTGCATGGTTTGTGCTCATGAAGTCTTTGTCAATGGAAACTTAGCTATCCTCCACCTCTATTTGGCACCTTTTGATTTGTATTGGCTTGGATTGGAATCAATTTGTCATGGTAACACTATTTTCATGAAGATTTTGGAACCAATATTGCATTATAACTTTGCACAAATTAAGCTCAGAAATGACGTGGTAAGGCCTCCTATTTATAGATTTTTGAGATTCATCAAAATCAACTTGAATCATTCATATCAAGATTGAGATGTGTGGCTAAGGATTAATCAAAAATTTTAATTAAAATTGATAAATAGGCTCATCAATATTTGGGATAGAGGAACAACTAAGAGACATAGAGGGCTTTGATGAGGCATGGGAGGCATGAATCCTGATATTAGTGGCATTTATGTCTTCGGGATGTCTTCCTAAGAAATGAGGTCATCTGATGATGTATATATTCAATATTCATTTCTAAATACAATTTTTCAACAATTTTACATGGAATTATTAATTAAGTCTTGATTTGGATTAATTAGCTCTTAAGCATGGTTATGCACTTTGTGCACAAATTACTCAAGTTGATCAAAATGTCTTGTTATTGGTCCAAAATTTGACTAGATTGGAATTAGAATATGATGTAAAATATTTTGGATATATTATCCAATTTAGGATGTTACCAACACCAAATAACAAAGGCATGTATCTTGTGTAAGAGATTTGATAGGAAAGAGCAATTTAGAGCACCTAGGAGTAAAATTGGCATTTTGACTGGAAATGAACTGATCAATGTTACCTGGCCCATAAATTTCACTACCATATTTAATGATATTATAGCCAAAATGAGCACTTGAATATGTTAGTTTCACATCTTTTATTGTGTTTTAGTGTTTTTAGGCCAAATTGTACACTTTAAGTGGAAATTGGTCAAAAGCCTAATTAGAGGTTATTGGTGGCCATATTTAGGTGTCTACACTAAAAATGAATGAAACATATAAATAAACATCTAAGAGTGACTTCCCCTAAGATATCTGAACCATTTCGCCTTTTGAGCATCTTTAGATCTCCACTCACCATGAATAACTACCACACAGGCTTACTAGCTTTCTCTTTTCAAACCACCTTAAGGACCACCAATAAAACTTCATGCCACTCAAAAAATAGGAAATATGCACTAAACCAACCTAAAAAATCACATTGAAATATTAATTCCTTTCTCTTTTGGATAATTTGATTAAAAGTCACTCTTCTTCATCTTAGGCCTATCTTGTCTCTTTGTAGCCCTACCTAGAACTTGAAAAGCCCACAACTTTCTGTAAACATAACTTTAATACCTAAAATTTCATATCTAGATCATTATCATATGCCCACTCAACTATACAGACTTGCATCACCTATATCATCTTATGAAATATACTTCCTTCACAAACCTACTAGCTAATTAGACCTCCATTTTGATAAAATCTATAAGTCCAAAAACCTTTATATCTTTGTGAAGATTGATTTGATAACCCATTTGGCCCATTCAGCATATTAATAATCCTTATATCTCAAGTCATAAGGAAAACCACATTTATAGCATATCCCCAAACCCTAGAATCTTAAAATAAATGGAGTCAATAAACCTCCTTCTGATCAATGTCCACCTCTAAAAATTATTTTACACTTGGAGAAAACCATTACATAATTCTAAACCAAGATTTTAGTTTCCACATATTTGGGAACCCACACATCCTATAACCCATTTTAGGCATGCTTTTTCTTAAGCCAAAATTAAGAAAATTGAGAGCACTCAAAATATTCAATTGGCACAAACATGATCATGAAGACACAAAACTAATTGGAACACATCACAAGGAAGTTAATAGACCTCTATAATCATCAAACTCTTCTTAAAATTGCATCAATCTCATTAAGCCACCTAGAAACACTCATTTTAACCCTATATTATAGCTCCTTCACAAATATATAGAACAAGCTCATGAACTTGTTTCTCACCCTTATCTAATGACCTTATCAGATTGGCATTATGATATTAAGCACAAAAACTTGATTTTTCATGATAAATATGTCTTCTAAGAATCATATGTAGAGACACCCTACTTTACAATGTCCTCAAATAATGTGAAACTAGGAGTTTCCCATAACTCCTCATATTCCTTCTCCTCTTTGGTCATCTGATACTTTTATTTCTTATTCTTCTTCTTAGGCTCAATAGAATAAACATGCTCAACCACTAAAACATTCTTCTTTTCTTCTAGGTTAGGATTGACAATACATGGAGACAACATAAATTCATGACATACATTTTCATATAAAGAATCCACCTTGCAGTTTGGGTCCTCATCACTAGGCATATACAAATAATGTTCTCTACATAAAACATGCTCAACAACATCAATATGTTCACTTGAATCCATACACACCTCAAAACTATCCTCAAGTAGCACCTTGGTATTCTCTTTGAGTTTGGTCTCTTCATTCTCAATATGAATAGACAATGAGACCTCTTGGCACTCTTTAACTTTTATATCTTTCTCCACCATAGAAAACATAATAGTTGGACCAATAGACCCATCATGAATCATACTTACCACCTTTGGTTTTCATGAGTTAACTTGCCTTCTTCCTTGTACTCTAGGATCCTGATTGAACTCATTTTGACTTCGTGGGATTTTCTTGTAAAATATAGCAATGTGACCAATCTTTTCACAGTTGTAGGAAACAATACTCCTTGATGGAAACATAGTTTGTCTTACCTTGTTTGGATAGTAACTTGAAAGTTTTCCTATGTCATGATAACTGAAACAAACTCCTCTTTTTGAAGAGGACTTACCTTATCTAATATTATGTGGATAATGGTTTGCAAAGTGTCCCACATCAAGATAGCTAAAGCACTTGACTTTGTTCACACCTTTTGACTAATGACCCTCATCATAGTTCCTTGCAAACTTATTTCTAATAGGCATTTTGCATTCTCTAGTTTTATGCCCAATTTGATTACATGTGTAATAGTAACCATTGAAGCTTTCATACCTCATATAATTTCACTCTGTAATTTGATTTATCTTTATTCTACCAACATCTTCATTCATGTCTGATGATTTGTCTTCAAATTATGATTATCCTTGTTCACATTAGTCTTCATCTTGTCTTGAGTTACATTATTTTGTTTTTCTTCATATCCAAGACTAATTCTAACACTAACAAGCTCTTGACCAATTTTAATACTATCTAGATCACTTGATCTCTTTTCAAATCTCATAAATGAATTCACCTTACTAGATGTCTTCTCTAACTAAGATTTCAATGACTCATTTTTTATTACATAGATTGAACATTCATCTTCTTTATCTTTCAATCTTTACATAGAATTTCCAATTGACAACTAAGATACTTGACCATATATTCATTCTCCTTGGTATCTTCATTCATTCTTTCTTCATACACACTAAATTTTTCCTCATAGTCCTTAATTTGAGACTTCATCTTCTTCTTAATATTTAGTTCTTCAAGGGAATTCATCAATGCAATCTCATAATCCACATCATATTCATTATCATCTACATCACTCCAAGTAGACTACTTTTTATGTGAATAGATTCCTTCCTCAGTTATGAAGAGGGCTTTATCTTTAGCAAGACCATAATATTCATGATCATACTCTGAGTCACTATCTTCACTCTCATCTGATGAGTTGTAGTCTTTATTGGTGTAAATACCCTTCTTGTTCTTGAAAGACTTCTTCTTGTTGTTATAATTTTTGAATCCTTTCATTCTATATGTATTATTGTCTTCATCTTGGTCTTCACCATATTCTTAATCATCATGCTTATGAGGTCACATTCTATCAAAATTTCCCATCTCTCCATAATTGAAGCATTTGAAGGGTAGTTTATTATTATACTTACTTGAACCTATTTTCAATTTCTTTGTAAACAAAGTAATCAGTTCATCCTCATCAATGTCAGACATGTCATCTTCTTTGGGTTTCTTACCTTGGAACTTCTTCTTTGGCTTCATTTATGTCTTGAATTCCAATACCTTCTTTGGTGGTATATCATCATTTACTCTCATCTCATAGGTAGTAAGGGTGCCATGCAATTGATCTATCTTCAACTTAGTAAGATCATGACTTTCTTCTATAACAAAGAATTTTGGATCAAACTTGAAGGATAGAGAACTTAATATATTTTGGACTATAGTAGCCTCTTTAAGGTTATCTCTAAGACCTCTAATGATGTTCATAATCTCATCAACTCTCTATAGAAATGATGCCATAGAATTTTCTTCCTTCATCTTAAGACTCTCAAATTGTCTTAGATGAGTCCACAACTTTGCCAACTTAACTTGAATCTCCATCATAAATGATTTATAGTTTATCCCATATATCTTTAGCATATTTACAATAGATTACCTTGGTGAAATAAATCTCTGTAAGACCACAAATAATGGCAATAATTACCTTATAATTGTTCTAAAATAGCTTCTTGTATATAACACTAGATAGAGGAGTAGTACAAGAAACATAACCACCCACAATATATTGTCATACATCAAACCCTAGGGATATAATGTATGTCCTCATCCTTGTAATCCAAAAAGCATAATTATATACATTGAACACTAGTGCTTTCTTAGTAGAAAAATCTTCTTACATTTGATGAGTACTCATATTGTACCTTGGATCACCTTCAAGTTGTCAAGACATTACCAAAGGAATTATTAGAGGTACAATCACTAAGAGAAGGGGGTGAATAAATGAGCCCAGATAACCCAAATTCATTTTCAAACCTTTAAAATTTTTAATCAATTACCACAAAAATTTCATGAAGCATACATATCATTCATAACAATGAATAAGAGAGACAATACAAGATCCAACACATAACACATGACATATGTGGGAAACCCTATTAGGGAAGAAAAACTCACTAGAAAATGCAAATGGAATACTATAATATAAGAATAATAAAAAATTTAAACTATATATAACTGATAAAGGAACTACTATCCCTTATTTATTGAGACTATAATCCCACAAGGTGCTATAACATATGTTTAGTTGAGCAACCATAACAATTAGACTTTTAGCAAGTTTCACCTTGAAAAGAGGCTTCAACCCCATAGATGTTGAGAATACACAATAAAATATAAGAATAAAATATCTCCTAAACATTTATTTCCTAACAATATGATAAAGATATAAAGTATATCATATCTCTTCAACTCTACACACTCAATGCATCCAAATCCATCTTTTGGATCACTCTAGACCTCTTAGCTCATCCTCAACCTGAAAGAACACTATTATAACATAATAAACATGAACCATAGGTCATAAAAATAGTCATAAATCTAATCTGATCATAAACTCATCTACTAGGCACTTTCCCTCTCCTTCGCTCCATAACTCTCACATGCACACTCTCCTTCCAAGTCTAGAAACCATCACATTTGGTTTCACTATTTATAGAGAATTCATTATCATCACCATATTGGCTGTAAAATAGGAATTTATTAACACTTAATTCATCTATCACATTGAGACACAATACAATACCATGCACATAGGACATCCATAGCACTTATGGGTCACCCTTAAATAGCTACAACTTTCAATTAGGCCTTTGTAGCCCTTATAAGTCTCATGGAGGCATATTCACCCATTTATAACTCCATAGATAAAAAAAAATAACATAATACCACTTTAAATTTCATATTTTCACTCCACATTACCCCTTAGGCATCATCAAATGATCAAATTCATCTTGACTCACCTCTGTGTATGATCAATCTGCTCAAACATTGGTCTTTTACACATGAACATCATGAATGAACACATAATCAACTTATTAAGAATTGCTATAATCAAATTATATTTATCACACATAAAATATACATACATATTATCTTCATGGATTTTTAAAAACTCTCTAATAGCTAAGTCATCATGAAACATTGAAACAACATCAACACAAGCTCATTTATCCTTCTCGGGTCACTTCCAGTCCATGGTCAAACACATAGTCAACTTTAGAGAAAAAATATTTGTCTATAATTAAATTAAGATCATAAAATATATATTTAAATATTCACCTTGGATTCCTCTACAAATTCACTTTTTACACGATGCATAAATTCTATTTGTATCAAAATATATTGTCAAAATATAGAGCACTAGTTTTTCCCTTTACAAAATTCAAATGCCAACAATCATAGTTCAACCTCAAACATCATGTTATAATATGGTGTCCTTTATTCTTAGATAAATCACAAACCATAAATATTATTTTAAGTATCTTTGTCTTTAATGATGTTAATTTTCAAACATGTTGACCATTTTGACTCCACTCACTCTGTCAATCTCAATCACATAATTAAATATGAATTGTTAGATCCTTATCCTTTACCTTTTCTCAGCATTAAACCTTAAAAAATTCTTACCATATCAATAATTCTTGACATATTTTATAAAAAAAATATATCTATCTCATTTTTAGTTTTTTGAACTTTAACTTGTGTAAAATTGACTAAATATGGGAATCATTGTAATATGTCTAAAAAGACAACTTTGAACCTCAATAACTTTTCTTTCACTTAGACGCATGATCTAAGATTTGAACCATAAGATAAAATATCATATTATAATACACCAATATATAAATATTATATTTAAACATTCATATGTGTGATAAATAATTATATTAATCTACTCACTTAGATTTTTTGCCATAGAGCCAACTATGCCTAGAAATGCTTAGAAGGAGAACTTTGCACATGCATATCTTTTGATGCACTTCATCAAATGACATAAAATATAGTTTTAATAAACTAGGAACAAAAATAAACAAACCCATATTATCATTTTATCTTTACACCTTCACATGTGAAAAATATAACACTATCAAAATTCTTACTCATCTTTTTCTTGCCACATTGCAAATTTGGCTAAGTATGGGAAAACACTGTCAAACTATTTGGAAGCCCAAATTTTCACTTGAATATATTATATTGTGATCAATTTCATGACCTTAAATTTATTTCATAGTAAATAGTAACAAATTTTATCATAACCATATGACCAACTCCCCCTAACTCATCAACATGTATGAATGCTAACATCATCAATCTGCTCACTCATATTTCTCTACCACTAGACCCAAAAGGCCTAGATGAGAACTATGGACTAAAAAATCAATTAAAATCATGAATAAAAGCACTAAAATCATATAATAAATCTTATGGGACCTATTTCACATCCTCAAATCATCATAGTCATCCCTAATCATCCCTAACCATGCCAAAATAAAAGATTAACCAAGCCTCCTTTAAGCATACTAGGATAAGCACATTGCATACTTTGTAATTATAACTTATAATATAAATGAATTTCGTTCACTCACTTGGAAACCTCTATGACATAATCATGAAATCATTAAAAACTATCCAACATCTAAATCTTTAAGTATTTCATCTATGGTGTTTGAAATGTTAACACAATAACATAACTAGGGTATGTGGAAGGGATGGTCATAGATGGAATGGTTTATAGTTGTCTTATGAGTGTTTTTGGGTTATGTGAATGGGATGAGATATGAGATGTGGAATGTGGAGATGAATTTAATGGAAGGACAACCATTTTATTATTGAAGACCTTGATTTGAGGTGGAGTCCTTGTGATGTTGAATACATTAGGATACTCTTGAAGATTTTTAATAACTGGGGACTCTGTATGAGTGGTTGTGATCATGGTCGACACTAGTTGAGAGGATTAATGAACTTATATTTATTAAATTAAAAATATGGATTTGTAAACTAGGTCTTCAATATATAGACCTCAAGGATAAATTGAGACACGCCCTTCTGGGGTTGTTGACTCCACATTCTATGTAATGGAAACTTGGGATAGATTTTTCAAAAAATGATAAATTGGTGTAAATATGATAAGAAAAACATTGGTTTCCATAATTGTGGTAGTAGTGATATCTATAAAATATAATGAATCAATAAGAACTATTGATATAGAAATAATATAACTACCAGATGAAGTAGTTAGAATACTAGTTGGATCCAATGGAGTTGTATTAACTTTATTATTAGAAGTGGATCAATTAGATTGGAAAAATAATATAAATGGAATAATTATGGGATGTGACATGTATAATGTCCAATGATATAACAACTAGAGTAACAATAACACAAGTGACTGATGTGACCATTGGACGAGTATGTGGTTTATTTATTTTATTGGTAAAACTAGAGTTGCAAAAAGATGAATATACAAAATAATTTAAAAACACATTATAATATTATTTATTATACATATTTATTCTACTTAATTCCATATGGGAAATACATATTATATAGGAAGAGTCTTTCCTATGTTTTGGGAGATCAAACTTCCACCAATATCTCTCACAAACAAACTCCCAACTAACCAACCCATTAAATATGAATATATTATTATTAACAATATATTAAATTAACTAACACACACTAATAAATCAAACCTGTAAACTATTAATTTAAAATTGTTGTTAAAATAATATTTACATCATTATATTAATACTATGAACACTATACCTCAATATTCACTCCCTTGTGAACATTATTAATCCTATATACACCCCCTTAATGTGAACATGGGGAAAAAACTCTCCTATATTTGCACCTATACTCATGATTTAGTGATTTTTAGAGGATAATCACAAAACTTACATGATGGTATTAAAAATGGATGACCAACAACCAAAAACAATGTTTAATGGTTTTATAGATGGCTAATCAATAGCCAATAATAAGGGTTTTATAACTGGCTAACCATAAACCATAAAACAGTGGTTTTACAAGTGGCTTACCATAAACAACATCATGATGTGTAGTTATAATTTTTATCTCTCATCATTATAACATTTAAGAGAAGTTACATAGGAATCTATAGTTCACTTATGAAAAAATTAAACAAGTATACAACATCTGTTCTTATTTTAAATCACACTATAATAAAAATAACACACTACACAACTGAATAGAAAATTTTCACTAAATCAAAAAATGGACCCATTGTTAGTGGATAATGAGAGGCTATGAAACATCTAGCCTATATTTCCTCCTTCCTCTAGTAGTTAAAACTTCTTACCGAGCTGATGAATTCGTAAAGTTTAATTGCATGGCATTTTGAATGGAATGGGGTCCCCCCATAAGACTGACACATTTGACATTTGACTTAGGATATTGTATACAAGAGATAGTGCATCATTTACAAACATTTTTTTATTTTTAACACTTTGAATTTTAATATTGACATACAATAGGCTAAAAACTATTGACAAGAACCTAACATTTCAACTATACAATATGAATTTTAATAAAAAAATGATCTGACAACGTTTAATGACATATATTGACACTTTAAATTTTTATGATTTGTCTCTTTCATAAAGATGAATTTTGAGTTTTTGACAAAATTGACATAATTGAAAAATAACTCAAAATAGTTTTATCTTTTATGACATATGGACCAAATAAAATACTCAAAATGATAATATCTATTTTGATCCAAAATCATAAAAACTAGAGATATTTGGATCGAATATAAAATAATATTTAAACACAGACCAATAATATAAACTATTAACATATAAACTAATATTTCAAACTTAAAACACTATATGACTCAAATCAAATTTTAAATTATAATACATACGGGACAACCTTCTAAACTATAACCTAACTTGAGGATGCCAATAGAATGATGTGGATGAAGTAGATTGGATATGGTAGAATAGAATCATGCTTCACAAAGGAGTCATAGAAGGTGGTAGTGAGATTTCAAAATTGATTGGAAAATAGATTGTTAAATAAAAACAAACAAAGCTACATTGAATAATATTTAAAAATGTATTAGGAGCACAATTGATTACCTTGTATAAGCAACTAAACATAGAATTAAACCAGAAGTAATATGTAACTAGAATTCAAAAATAACATAGAATATGAGAGGTAACACACAATTGTATTCAACTCATCTAGAAGGAATTACAATAAAGAGGTCACACTCTTTTTCCCACACCTCTAGGGCTCCCACACCTCTAGGGCGTATAATAATCTTCCTCAAGAATTCTCTCTCTCAATTACAGTCATAACAAACAATTCAAACATAGAGTTGCTCACCTCCACCAGTCAGTAATAATACTACTAGTCCACCAGTCAGTAACAATACTGCCAGTCCACCAGTAAGTGATAATCAACACAACCGTTATTGCCAACTTCTAGTCCATTGAGTACTCAACATACTCTAAGTAGATCTCCTTTGATATTGATCCTTGTTGTGTTGTAGATCTCCTTTGATCTTGCCACCATGCAGATCTCATTTGACCTTACACACACACACCCCTACAAATCAAACCTGATCTTACTTACACATGTAGATCTCACCTAATCTTTCTATACCACAGATCAACCTAGCCTTCACACCTACTGACCTAGATCATACACACCCAGAAGAACCCTTGTCCTTGCCTCACCAAGTCTTTATGATTCTCCCTTAAATAGAACTCTGATTCTATAGAACTAATTCTACAGAATCCTTGAGAGTCTACCATCTTACAATATAGCCCATGAGTCTATTATATAGATCCCATACAAACAATAATTAGACTTCTAATTACAATAATTAGAACTACAACTCCAAGAATAAAATTAGTCTTTCACATGAAAACTATCCATCTAAAATTAGACCAATTCTAGAGACGCATGCAAATGCATGCACACACAGGATACCGATGTCAGTTCCTATCTGACCAATGTTGGCCGACCCATAATCGACGTTAGTTACTGTGAACATTAAAGATGACTGACATCAGTTGATCAGACTGACATTAATTGCCTGTAACTGAGCAACCTCCTCCATTTGCATTAGTGAAGCTTTTAGATCCACAACCTAACAATATCCCACTTGGAGATAAATAGCTACACCTGTACTTGTATCTGTATATCATCTAATTTGTTTCTTAGCTTGTATCCCTCTTCAAGATCAATCTTAAAGACCATCCACCACACATCTTGTGGTGCTACGCCTATCATCTATGTCCCCTGCCACATCTGAATATACATACCCATGGAGAGAAGTGCTTGACCCTGCATCACATGTATACCTGCTCCTGGTCCCTCTCAGATACCTGAGAATCCACTGAACTACTTTCTAGTGCTTTTTTCCTAGATTGGCTATGAACTTGCTGACAACACCCGCTACTGGGGCAACATCAAGTCTAGTACACATGTACTTAACCTCATCATGTGAATTGGGACACTATTCTATGAACTATCCATCCATAGGTGTGCTAACCGGCTCTGTATCCTGCATAATGAACCTCACCACTACCTTATTCACATAATCATCTTGAGACAACATCAACCTGTGATCTTCCCTATCTCTAGGAATACTCATGCCAAAGAATTTCACTCCTGAATCCTTCTTGGCATACCACTGAACTAATTTTACCTTTAGTTTAGCAAAACCCTATATGTATGAACCTGCAACAAGCACATCATCCACATACAGTAACAAGATAATGTCATGACCATTATCCACCTTGGTAAAATAAACACAATGGTTACAATGACATTGACTAAAGCCATGCTTTGTCATACACCTATCAAACTTGTACTACTGTCTTGGAGCTTGCTCAAGACCATATGGCCTAGCCTTCTATCTCACATGTCCATTCTCTTTCTTCTTTAACCAAGGAATCCATTTGTCTTTCAGTGCTTTTATCCTAGCTGACAACTCTACCAAATCTCCCATTTGGTTCTCATCCAAAGAATCAAATTCCTCATTCATGCCATGCTCCCACTATTTCCTGGATCCTACCTACTCTATAGTGAGAAATAAGTATAAAGAAGGGGAATAATGAATTTGAGGCTTACTTACCCTTTTAGTCCTCCATATGGGCATTTGAGACTCCTTGACAGCTTGCTGTCTGCCCAAAATCCATTTCTTGGTCGACCCTGGTCTGCACCTGACCGATGTCAAATCCTCCTGATCGCCGACACCAGTTCCCTAACCGACGTCGATGTCTTAGTTGCCGACATCAATTCCCTAACTGACGTCAGTCTCTCCTTACTCGACACCACTGACTCTAGTCTGCACATGACCGAAGTCGGTACCTACCTGCTTAATGTCAGTTCCACCTGACTGATGCCGGTAACTGTGTTTTCCTGTGAGTGATGAATTTTAACTCACGAGTTCACTTTGGATCAAAAACCTCTCCAAACTACCCTACTCAAAGTTATTTAGCCCCCTCAGTTGATTTCTATCCATCATCTCCTCCAAGAAAACCAAGGCTTTCCAGTTCTTAAGTTTTTCAAAGACATCTGACCTCCTCTTAAGAATATGCATCTCCTTCTTACTCATGTGACTGAGCCTACAAATCCACATCCTTGCAATAGAAGGAGAATCATTAATATAAGTAGATAGATAAAGAGTACCTACTTTATTACCACATGCTAATTCAAGTGCATCTGCTGTGAGAGTTACTATGCATCTCTCATCACCCAACTTTCCTAAATAAATTAGCCTCCTCTTCAGAACTGGGACCTGCATGACATCCTTCAACACCCATGTGTTGGCCGTCTGCAATTTTAGTGACACTTCCCCTTTGCCAATACTTTGACAAGGCTCACCAACCCCTAAATAAATCTTTCCAAAGTCTCCATGGACCTTAACATGGAAAAATACTCTATTTGGGGCTGCCTGGAAAGAGGCAACAAAATCTATAAACCAAGATTCTACTTTATCCAAGGAACATACAAGAGCAACTTGTGCAATAATACCTACAACACCTGCTTCTTTATTTCATTCATGTTGATCTTCTACCAACCAACAATCTTTCTTTACCTGCTCTTTCTTTCCATAATTTCATAATTGATCATTCTTGCTTTTGAATTCCTCCATTCTTAGTGTACTTTCTTCTGCCATTGTTATACTCCCACTCAAACAAAATCCCCTGTGAGTGACTTGTAATCAACAAACACTAACCTACTCTGAACCTTGACTCTGATAACTTGTAACCTCGCTCTAATACCACTTTGTCAGGATTAGGAGCACAATTGATTACCTTGTATAAGCAACTAAACATGAAATTAAACCAAAAGTAATATGTAACTAGAATTTAGAAATAAAACAGAATATGAGAGGTAACACACAATTGTATTCAACTCATCCAGAAGGAATTAAAATAAAGAAGTTACACTCTTCTTCCCACACCCTAGGTCTCCCACACCTCTAGGGCATACAATAATCTCCCTCAAGAGTTCTCTCTCTCAATTACGGTCACAATAAACAATTCAAACATAGAGTTGTTGTTCACCTCCACCAGTCAGTAACAATACTGCCAGTCCACCAGTCAGTAACAATACTCCCAATCCACCAGTAAGTGACAATCAACACAACTATTGTTGCCAGCTTCCAGTCCACCGAGTACTCAATGTACTCCAAGTAGATCTCTTTTGATCTTGCTCCTTGTTGTGTTGCATATCTCCTTTGATCTTACCACCACACAGATCTCCTTTGACCTTGCACACACACACACCTACAAATCAAACCTGATCTTACTTACACATGTAGATCTCACCTGATCTTGCTATACCGTAAATCAACCTGGCCTTGCACACCTGCTGACCTAGATCATACACACTTAGAAGAACCCTTGTCCTTGCCTCACTAAGTCCTTATGATTCTCCCTTAGATATAACTCTAATTATATAGAACCAATTCTATAGAATCCTTAAGAGTCTACCATCTTACAATATAGCCCATGAGTCTATTATATAGATCCCATACAAACAATAATTAGACTTCTAATTATTATAATTAGAACCGCAGCTCCAAGACTAAAATTATTCTTTCACATGCAAACTAACTATCTATCTAAAATTAGACCAGTTTTGGAGATGCATGCAAATGCATGCACACACAGGCTGCCAACGTCGGTTCTTGTTTGACTGATGTCGGCCGACCCATAACCAACGTTGGTTATTGTGAACACTGAAGATGACCGATGTCAATTGCTTGCAACTCAACAACCTCCTCCATTTGCATCAGTGAAGCTTTTAGTTCCACAACCTAACAATATAAACTAAGATTTCAAACTTAAAACACTATATGACTCAAATCAAATTTTAAATTATAATACATACGGGACAACCTTCTAAACTATAACCTGACTTGAGGATGCCAATAGAATGATGTGGATGAATTATATTGGATATGGTATAATAGAATCATGCTTCACAAAGGAGTCATAGAAGGTGGTAGTGAGAGTTTTAAATTGATTGGCAAATAGATTGTTAAATAAAAACAAACAAAGCTACATTGAATTAGATTTAAAAATGTATTCACATGCATATCTATGTGATATCAATAAATAATAGATTTTAGAATCATTAAAATGGGCATATTGGCATGTTTGACATAAAGGGTAAATGATGCAGATCTATCCAATTGTAATTCTATGGCAAAGTATGTGTATTATATCCATTAATTTTAGAGTAAGTTGTTAAATTTTAGATGACATATCATTTAATCTAGTTATAATGCTGAGTGCCTTCTAATGCTAAAATAATATTTCATTAGAATGAATAATAAGTTGAATACTATCTTTAGATACACTTAGAGTGATGTAAGTAGGTCGTGGACATGATTCATTTGAAGGTCTGAGCAAAAAAGATGCAAGAGGACATATTAGACTGAGCCCAAAGATAAAATGGTGAAGAAGTAATGTAGCTATAAAAAATGTAAGTAGTGAGCTTTGTGTTACATTTTCTACATTATAGAGATCAAATTTTCTTGATATAATACAACCAACATTCTCAAAACAAAACAAAATTTAATGCAAGATCATTTCCATATAATTTAAATGCTTATTGATGAAGTGAACAAGGGAGCTAATGAAAATAATGTAGAGATGAGTACAATGAGATCAATCCATCAATACCTTTAGTCTGATGGAGATATTTTACTCAATACTAAGCTAAGGTTAAAAATATAGATCATACTTCTATCCAAACACCAAACCAAAAATCAAAACATGGAAGATAATTCTAATTATAATGATACACAAATCTACAACCTTTAAACTCTATAGATATCTAATTATTCCTCATAACAAGCAACATCAAATAATGGTGAATGCCCATGACATACCCTTACAGTCCCATAGCCATAGCTACTCTGATACCAGATATTGGTAAAATTAGAGTTACAGAAAGTTGGATACATATAATAATTTAAAAACACATTATAATATTTTTTCTTCTTCTTTATTCCATATTGAAAATACATATTATATAGGAAGAGTCTTTCCTATATTTGGTGAGATCAAATATCCACCAATATCTCTCATAAACAAAATCCCAACTAACCATCCCATAAAATATGAATATATTATTATTAAAAATAGATTCAATTAACTAACACATACTATTAAATCTAACCTATAAACTATTAACGCAATATTGTTGTAAAAACAATATTTATGTCATTACATTAATAATGTGACACTATACCTCAACATGTTTGGTATTAAATATTTTCTATCATAGGACCATGGAATTTCACTTATATTATTTCCTATTTTATTTCATTTGTATGAGGAGAACTATAATATTCAATCCCAAAGTGTACATGTAAGGGGACTTTTAAAAAAAACATCAAGGTATGATAGATCTTTTATGTCCTTTTCTTTTCCCTATTGGATGTTCTCATACTAAGCTCTCATCCTCCATATTTTCATCAACATATTCTCCTTTTGTGTCTAAATATACCAAATTTAATGGTGTCTCTTGATACAAAGGCGGTCTTTCTTCCAATGTAACCTTGTGAGATTTGAAAGTGTTGGGAAGATTCCTCTTGGCCTTAATGACTACATAGGGTATTTTTTATTACTTGTATAGGAGGAGGAGGAGTTAGTGTATTGGATGCCAAAATGACTAGAAGAGTTATAGGAGTTACCAAAACTACATGAGGTGTCTATTGTTGAGTATCCTTTAGTGGTGGAATCCCTTTAGGTATAGTCCTTGTTAACTTATTTTTTATCTATACATGGGCATTTTATTCTTGCTTGTGTTTATATATTGGAACTACATCCTATATTTTTATAGTAATATCATAATAAATCCTTTGATATTTTTCCATGGTCATTTAAACATAATGAATTTTTATCCATAATTCATAATCATCTTCTTCATTCATGAATATGAAGTCATGTGTATACCCAACCTACATAACCATAATTCCTCTTGATCTTCCTCCAAAACTCCTTATATGTTTGGCTAGCCTACCCTTAGGGTCCAAATATTAAAAATAAGCCAAATTAAGGTTAAATGTTTTTCTATGTTTGTAATATCAAACCATTTGGTTCCAATACTATAACTATTGTCTACCTATGCTCAGGGGAGTCTTATAAAGAACCCCTAATTTGGATGCTGTGTAATTTGTATCAACCTTTTTGGATAATTGGAAAGATATCTCCTACTCAGCTAATTTATCTAGAAAACGTATATGGAGATAGAATGGTGCCATGAATTTTACCTTTATCCTAACAAAATTATGATATGTATAATACCAATAGTCACCAAATGACTTCAATGACCTTATGATCTCTTCAACCAATCTTGGAATAGGTTTGGCATTGATAGCATTATATATTGTAAGATAGAAAATGTCTATAATTATTTATATGTGATCTATAAATATATGAAAAAGAAACATATTAATTTAATCATATATCCTAATATCTTTGGTCCTTGGATGACATGGGTTTTCTATTGGAGGAGTGACTATGGCACTTAACTCATCTAGTAAGTAAGACATCATATTGAAATAGACATATGGTATATTTGGGGTCATTCTCTATTATTTCAAATTGAAAATGATAATTTCCCCAATTATGGGGATATTATTATCATCTAATATCATAGACAGTAAATAGAACTAGATCTCATTGACATGTGCAATAAAATGAGAACCATAAATTATATTTACAAGGACCATTACAGTTCTAACCCCATGCCTGAATTGTATGATTGGATTAAATTTCCTTTCTAAAAATTTATTAGGGTCATTTTACTAGGACCTAATTGTGTCCCTAACAATATTATTGTAAATCAAGTTCAAAAAAAAATGTTGGTCATACACTATGTTTACTTTAGGGTGTCCATAATATTTAAAGGCTATTCATGATATGAAATCTAGTGGCTCTTTGATATTACTTCTATGGAATAAATATATATATACCAACACTAAATAACTTATGAAAAATGTCAATGCAAGGAAATAACTTAGATTTTATAGCTACTTTATTTAGTCCCACTGCTTTGATGTCTAAGAGGTCATCTTTGTATTCCCTCTCATGAAATGGTAAGTTATCCTTATCAATGTATGGTTTGGACTTTTCCACCTATGTATAAATGGATAAGTAATGTTGAAACTTATTACCTAGGGCATTTCATTTGAATACAATGTCTTTAAGCTACACCTAAGTTTCAAAAGCAATATATTAATAGTGTAGGGATGTTAACTTTGGATACCATTTCCATAGTTCATCTAAAACTATATTTTGATTGCACAATTGTTTTTTTTTTAATAAAATTGAAGGCTCTGAATCTCATTAGAAAATTTATTATTTTTGAAAATGTCATTAAACTAAATTTGGAAGGATTTATACTATAAAATATAATTTCATTGCCATGATATGCCATCGATTGGAATTGATTGTAGAATAATAGTCATTTTCTGATCTGGAGGATATTTTTAAATTATGTGTTTTAATTATTTTCCTGCCTTAATTCCTCCATTTTCCCATTTTCAAAATAATCCTAATATCCCATTTTATTTTATTAATAATCATAGGATATTAATTATTTAATTTTTAATTTAAATATCCTATTTATTATTCCCACCTTTATTTCCACGTGGATGGTTTTTTTTAAAAACAAATACCATAAAATATGTTTTTAAAAACATAGGATATTGTTTTTTTTAAATAATAAAAAAACCCACTTTATCATTATCCTCCCACTCCCATATGGAAAGTTAAAGATTTTTGTTTTATATGGGATATTATTTAAAACAAAAACTTCATCCCATTTTAACCCTTTATCCTTAGCCTAAAGTCCAAAATATCCTTTTACCCTATGTTTGGCGTTAAAACTAAATAATTAAACATGCATACCTTTTTATGTCTTGACATGGAGGATCCACATAGTGGTCAGAAGTTTCACTTTGGATGGCAAGTGGAAAGTGGGTAATGGTTTGTTTACTTAATGCCTTTATTTTAATGCAAAAATCATTATTAATCATGCATGTTTTGTCATTATCCTTACCCACCTTACCTTTTGCATGGTCTACGTGGTGATCGATGGTTTTGCATGGTCGATGGTTTTGATCATGGTCTCCATCAAATAAAGCAAAAGAATTTTAGGATGTATGGTCTACGTGGTGATCGATGGCTTACACAGATAAAGTCTTTATTTGGATCATTTCATATATTAATAAATAGGTGGAAGATTAAATAGGGCATTGGAATCATTTGGGTAAAGTGTTTTGATAAATTAAATATGGTGTTTAACCTCCCATAAATTATGGGATTTTATTCCTTCTTATTTTCATGAAGATTATCCAAAGTTTAATCGTACTTTAGGGGATTTGGGGTTGTTAGCTAATGTTGGCTATATACAATCTTATTTCATTTTAAATTATATAATTTTTATATTTGATGATAGATAACAGAGGGAGATGAAGAATAGAGGAAATACAAATTGTATTTTTGTACAGGAGCAGAATTTTTGAATACCTTGATGAGCCTATTTTTCCTATTACAAAATCTTTTGTTAATCTATGTAAACTACATATAGGGATTTGTGAAAAACTAAGGGTAGTTTATAAATCTGGTAAGAGTGTTTGCCTCCTTGAAGAGAGATAAATTTCCTATTTTAGATATATATTTGCAGGTGATCATTTTGGAAATGAAGGATATTTGTGATCTATGATCAGAGTTATTTAGAGGTTGATCAACCAATTTCAAGTTATTAAAGGATGTAAGTTTTAATCATTGTAGTTACATCTTATTTAAATGGAATGGTTTGAATGAACTCGGGGACATAGCCAATTGGTAAATCTCATAAACAATTTCTAATCTCTATGTTATTATATTATTTTAATTTTCCATTAATATATCAATTTTTAATTATTATTGATATTTGGAATTTAATAACTAAAATTTAATTAAGAGACTATTTATAGAGGATGAAAAGGTGAATTGAATGTTTTTTTTAACTAGATAATAAATTATACGAGTTTATAAAACTACCCATTCAAAATTGTTTAGTTAATTTTACATTCAAATTAAAATAAAAGTCAATTCCTTTGATTTAAATAAATTTTGAAAAATTACTTATTTTTAAAAATCCATTTTAAATAAATAGTATTGATTAGTAGAGACTAATTACTATTTATGGATCATTTTGAATAGTCTATCAAAATTCAATTTGATTTTTATGATGTAAGATTTCATTGGGCTTTGATATGACACATTCTATTTTATCACTTATTTTAACTACTTAGTCATCTATTTAGGCTTTAATATGTATGTCAGAATTTATATTTGTCATCATACCACTTAGGCATTATTTATCTAGATTATATTTTAAAATTAAATATGTTATTTAATAATATGTGGCTCTTGACTATGTTATAAATCATACATGGTGGCTTCTCTCTTTGGGATCTATAGGATTGTAAGTACACAAGTTTCATATTATTGTGATTCTTTTACTATTGTATTTGATGATGTCATGAATGAATCATTGTAGAATTCACTTTTTCACTTAGATATGGCTTTAATTGTGCCTCTAAATTTTTTTAATGTACAAATGTTGCAAGGAAATGACACACAACATATGATTATCATATTAATGACATGTGGATGCATCTGTGAGTGAAATTTGGTATATGAATACTCTATAATGGACATGTCACAACATCCATGAGTGACACATGTTTTATAACTCTGCAAAAAATGACACATGATAGTTTGTCACTTAATTACTTGGTCATAATAGTTGTTTGTCTATTGACCTCTATGCTATGAGATGATGACATGGGATTAATATCACTTATTAGCTCTATCACTTGACTTTCTAATTTATATATTCATCCAATTCTATGATAAAGTGAGATAGAGACACATGGATTTATCTAGCTTAGTAAAAAGCATATAATGATTTATAACATTTGATAAAATGCTTGTGATTGGGCAAGATGTCAAAAATTGGCATGATACCACTTTATCACTATGTTGAGAGTATAAAAGAGCTAGTTTATTTTAGTCAAGAACCTCTGATGACCAAAGAAGATGATGCATGAAAGAACCTCACTCATTAGGATAGTTGGGATCTTTTAGGACTTATATCTTTGAACTAATTTGCAAATATCATTCAGTTTGATTTCTAAGGGTGTGTAAAATTATTTCCATCCTAGATGTTATCAAATAAAAACCTGATAACCTTGGAAATAAAAAGTGATTCGCTGGGTTAGTCCAAAAAACAAAATCAATTATAAACCACTTTTTTAAATTTACGATTGGTCATTTTAGCCAAATATATATAAAATAAAGTGACTTTTGAACTTAGGTCTTTGGTAAATTTGGGTATCTAAGGTCAATTATATTGTCTTAATGGGGACCAAATATAATGTTTTGATAATAAATGAGTCCCTATTTGAGTTTTTGAAAATGGTATGTGTGGTCACAATAAATAATGACTCAATGGGGAAATAATTTTGAGTATTTTAGAACCCATAATTTCTAGTTTAATTATCACACAAATTTTTAAAATTCATAAGAAAGAAATAAGAAAATCAACCAACTAAAATAGACTTCAAGATAATCATGTAACATAATAACCCTTCTTACCTTTATTATTGTGTTTATTCATGTGAAGGTTTTTTCATTCTTTTTATGAGAGTATTAACAAATATTATACAAAACTGATATCATATTGATCTTATTTTTTTAAGATATTTTAAATTTTAAGTAAGAGCATATGGGAAGTTGGGCATTGATCTACAACCATACAAGCATCCATATCCCCAACATAGATGACTTTGATTCCACTTTAAGCATTAATCTACTCTCATCCAAGTGTCCATATCCCTAATAGAGATTACTTGAATTATCCTCTTTCCATGATTTTTTTTAATTAATTCATTTATTTATTACAAAAACTTTCTCTTGGAAGGAGGGTTGGAAACCACCATTGGTTGGGTATATGGGAATGAAATTTATTCTAAATTATAAATTTATTTTATATTTTGTTTTTATTATTGTTTATTATCTCTCAAAAAAGTCTTAAGTATGTAAATTTATAATTGATCATTCAAAATGAGAAGTATTTCTAAATTTTACATCAAAATATCAAAGAAAATTCTAATGATCCAATAAAATTATTTGATTCAAATAAAATTTTCCATTCATTAATTATACACACCTTGATTCGAAGACTCAAATCTATCATGAGTAAATCCATGACTTTCCTTAAGTATGATTAACTGCTCTCTTAGATAGATTTTGGTAAACTATCTACAAATGGTCAAAATGACCTTATTTCTAACCTTAGAAAGTAATAAATCTTATTTATAAAAGTAGGAAATCTAATATAGGAAAGTGGGAAATATAATCAATGAAATCAAAAAATATTATCTACTCTTACTACTAAATCAAGACTCACATTCATTCCATGATGTTCCTAGTTGGAGCAACCATGAAAGATTTCTTTAAGAATTGTCCATTAACCTAAAATGTTAGGTCATTACATTGGAGGTCTTCTAAATGAAAAACATTGTTACCATAATTCTTATAATTCTGATTTGGTCCAAGATATAATGGATTGAACTTATCATGTTGTCCTTTCTTATCATGTTCTTTGTCCCATAAGAGTACTAGGCTTAAAATCCTAAAAACTATGAATTTTGGTATTTTTTTCAAACTCTTTTGATAATGCCATAATGTTTACTAAACTACTACAAGGATTTTGTTCATGCATCTTCCATTTGAATAATGTCTATCAACCTAGATTGTATTATGTAATCATCTTATGTGTACTCTTGCATAAATTGATATCTTAGAAACTTGATAGTAATGGTTAAAATAGGTTGATGTTCATATAAAAATAGGAAAGGTGTATCTCTAATGGCTTGTCTATGTCTAGTTTTGTCAGCTCATAATGAATGCTTCAATATTAGGTTTCATTCACTTGGTTTCATCTCTTCATATTTATTCATGGATTAAATCAAATTCTTGTTGGTAGATTCCATAAGTCCATTTCCTTGTGGATAATAATTTTAATAAAACATAATATAATTTTGATCGTTATAGGCCCATTCCATAAAAATTTTAGATTTAAAAATAGGATCATTATCACACACTAAGGAAACTAGTGTTCCAAACCTATTCAAAATATTCTCTTTGAGGAATTTTATTGCACCTTATACTCTAGAGTTTTTTAATGAAACAACGTTAGCCCATATAGTGAAATAATATGTTTCTATTAGTATGAACTTGTGTACATATTATTTGGGATTAATATCCCCAATAAAATCAATACCCTATTGTGTTAAATGTCATCCTTAAATCACATGTTGCATAGGCATGGTTGCGTGCATTTATATTTCCTAGACACTTAAAATTGGTGACAAGTTATGACATGAATGTGTGTATCCTTAAACATAGTAGGCTAGTAGTATCTAATTATTAATATTTTATAGGCTATATATTTTATTGAGGGATTCCCATTTATTATATTTTGATGAAAATTTCCAAATAAGTCCTAAGATTCTTCTTTGCAAACACCTCTCAAATAAATGCCTTTTTAGTTTTTAGACACACCACTCCATTTTTTATCATGTAATTTTTTGATTTGAACCTAAGTTATTTTATTTGTTCTCTATTTAATTTAAGAGGACATTTTTGTGTGAGTAGGTAGTGAATAATCTTGGTATACCAGTCACCATCAGTTATATAAGACTAGTTGACTTTCTCAATGGAGATGCATGGATCAATTTTTTTTATTAGCCAAATGGTTCCTTTTCCTTATACCATTTTGGTAGGTGTAATTACAATTAAAACTATTTTATTTTATCCATTTATTTTCCTTTTAATTTTCCTAACTTGTTTTGTCCAAGTGTGATCTTGATAACTAGGTCTTGTATAATGACATATGTCATATTTCATAGGATATAGTGCATAAATTTCCTCATTGCTTTGATCAAAGAATAAATATATTATATATGAGTAGATTGATGGCATTACAATAGGTTTTCCACTCTCATCGATGGTTGAAAATATATTTATGGAACATTTTGAGAACTTATCCCTCTTTACTTATCCTTTAAAACCTAAGTGGTGGAAGCATTTTGTTGAATACATTATTGCTAATTGGCCTCATGGTAGATAAAACTTGGAATGTTTTTTAGAATTTTTAAAAATTAGATCCGACCACATAAAACCTAATATGGAGGTAAAGGAAAGTAATTAAATTCCATTTTAGATGTCCTTATCATTAAGTACAATGATATCTCTTTATCCCACAAATTCTTTCAAAAGAAAACACATACTGATAAATAATTTCATGCAGATTATCATCACCATCGAGCTCATAATAATGACAATATTAGTACCATGGTTACTTGGGCTATGAGAGTCTCATATCCTAAACATATTGAATAAGATCTAGATCAGTTATCCACAACTTTTAAAATGAATGGTTATAATGATAGAACTATTAAAAAGGTGATCTAAAATGCCCGTAGAACTCCTCACCCTTCTCACCATAATGATGATAGTATTGGTTGGGTTTATTTTCCATACATTAAAGGTTCTATCGATGTCCTAGTGAATATTCTCAAGAAAAATAATATAAGTCACTTTATCTCTACATAATACTATTGGTAACATGTTAGATAAGGTGAAAGACCCTCACAATCCTAAGTGTTTTAAAGGTGTTTATTCTATTCCTTATAACTGTGGTAAGGTTTATATTGGTAGATATGATGTTCTATATAATTTATAATTAAAAACATTATTTTGAATTTGTTCATAATCATATCCAAAATTATGGTTTTACTGAACATTCTCAAATATGAGGCCTTCATATATGCATGGATATGATTAATGCCATTACAAAAGAAGATTTTTTTAAAAAAAGGAGGATACATGAAGTGGTTGAGATTGAAAAAAACCCTAATAATCTTAACAAGGATGAGGGATGGATACTTAACACCAATTGGAAGCCTATATTTCATCTTATTAAAAATAATAACACTCAAACATAACTTTAGTTCTTCCTTGTTGTGGCTGGCCAATTGCTGGTTTCATACTCTTTTCCTTATTTATGGTGTTTTGCATGTGCTAGTTTTCTCATGTTTTTCAATATTTTTTGAAGATGGGCTATTCTCCTGGATTGAAACATCGATTGTTAACTTTTAATGCAATTTTCCATTTCATATTTCAATAAATATATTTATCAATAGTATAATAATTCAGTTCTAACTCCTTCCTATTGGTACTTATGAAGGTGATATGATGTTCACTATCTTCAACCTTTTGAGTGAGCACCTCTATTATAGTGTGTTTAGATGTTAATGAATATAGGATGAATTCATTAGTGAAGTCTTAGATAATCTAAATGTGAGCTTAGATGATTGAAATATTAATGTATTTAAATGATTTCTTAACTTGAGTTGTCCATTCCAGTTTTATGTCATGTTTTAACATAGCATTCCATGGTTTTACAATCTCTACAAACCCAAATATGAAGTTTCTGACAAAATTTATCTTACCAAAGAAATATTTGAGATAATTTTAATTTTAAGATATAGAATTCTCTAAATATAATGAATTATTTTAGGGTAATTATAAATGCCTTAGTGATAAAATTTCCCATCAACTTACCTTATGTGACTCCAAAAATAATCTTCTTTGGGTTTAATGAGATTTCATATCTTCTGCATCTATATATATTATATGTAAGTGGGATAAATAATCCATTTTATTTTTAAATAAGATATACATATCATTCATATAAATTATTATGCAATTATACATGATCCATTAAAAATAAAAATACATGACATGCTAAAAATTAGCACCTGTATTGATTAGTCTAAAATGCATGCTCTTGTATGCAAAAGGTTCCAATTTATTAGTGAAATAAATTTTTGTTCAATTATAATTTTATAATAATACCTAGTTATATAATGAAAATCCATAAAAAAATGAAATCATCTCAAACACAATAACTATACTAATAACATCATCTATGTAAGGCAATGGATAGTTATCATTTTCTAGAGTTTGATCCAGGTTTCTAATATCTATGCAAATTTTGATTTTACCATTCTTATTTATAAGTTAGAAAAATAAGAATGTCTGACTGGGAATATGATTTTGGAATATAATAGTTTATGAACTTATTTTTGAATAAGATGTTATATAATTGGATTAACTCATCTATATTTATGTCTGAAAGGTTTATGTCCCTCTCTGAGTGGTATAATATGTGTTATGACTCTAAGATAAAATATATATTTAAATATTCATAGGCATAAGGAATTGCATCCTTATATTATGTAAAAAAATTATTTCAATTTATATTTATCTTAGTTAGGACAAATCACTCTAATATTAACATGTTTGGGATGTTCATTTATGCCTAAGTTTACTTTGGTGAATTCTAATTCACTTATTTTATACTATTTTTATTTTCCATCTTGGTAGTCCATGTCAAAGACTCATTAAAAAAACCACCCCTTTAGGTATTTTATTTTATTTTAATTGGATGATACCATAATCTTCAATTTATTCTTCATTCACTAGATCAAAATCATTCTCATCAATAATCTAAGACTCAAAAGTACCATAATTTTACATAAAATGTATGATCTATTGGTCATCATCAAATACTTGAATGTTGTAAAAATTATTAGGAAATGAATTACATGTCACTAATCCTACTAATAACTTCTATAATTTAGACTTGTATAGTGGGGCCAAATTTTCTATAGAAGTAACATCGATTCAACAATTTAGTTCTCTTCTCTTGGGATTGATTTTATATGAAAAAATTCAAATTATTGGATAAAATCCTAGGTTTTGTACTCGTATTTATTTAGATATGACATTTCACATTGATATCAACTCCTAACATGGTTGGAAACTAGATCTGAATCTCTAACCATTATTAGGTTTTTGACATTTTGTGTAAGTGAAAACTATAACCCTAAAATCAAGGCTTCATATTTTGCATGATTATTGTTTCATGGGAACTAAAATCTAAAATAAGTAAGGTTTTACTTCCCATTAGGGTCAACAAGAGTTATGATTACACCCAAGCATTCATTGGACTAAACACTATAAAAATATAAGGTCCACAACTATGAAGGACCTTCAAATTCTTAGTCATCTTTCTCAAGATTCATTGTGAAAGTGTAAAATCCTATATGTGATGAAGTCAATGTTAAAATTTTAATTTTTATAATTGTATACAAGATTTCATGTTTCATATTTGGATTTATATCAACTCTAATATGATGGGATAATCCTTTCCAAGGCATCCATATATGTGAATAGTTTATTGCCATATATTCATTCAATGTATTTGACCAATCATGGATAATAATCAACCACAAGCCTTAGGGATGTAAAATACAAGGATGCTAATGTATTTATAGACACATAGATTATAAGCAAGTTTAATGTGGACTTTAACAATTATCCAACACTTAAGATCAAAAAATTGTCTAATTTGGACTACTCTTTTGGATTTGTCCAGAGTAAACCCTAGTTTCTTACATGTTCTAGTGGGCATCATGTTGGATGAATCTCTTGAGTAAACTAAGTAATTATTCATATTTTCCCAAAATATTTTGACTATCAATAGGAAAGGTGGGACCTTAGGTTTATCTTTATAAATGACCATATTGGTATGCACATCCTTTAACCTATCAATAAATGGCTTGGTAGTCATAATTTCAAGAAGAAGATCTATCTATTCTTTAATCTAATTAAAATCATGAATGGTAAAATTTTCCTTGATTTTATTCATGTCCTCAACTGTATTATATCCACTTATTATGTGGATCAACCTATTTTTGATAATAATTTCCTTTAGGGGGAGGTGGATTACTATTAGACTTTGGATCAATAAGAATGATTTCATTGTTATTCATATGTATATAAGTCATGAAAGGATATTTATTCATGTTTATAAAAATTTAATTATTCCTTTGAAACTACTAAAAATCATGAATCTCATTTGTGTTGTCTTCAACTTCATTCTCATCCTTAACTAGGAATGAAAAATCATATGTTTCCAAAATAA
>JARHVA010008626.1:442500-450654 GCA_037957365.1 Torreya grandis
AGCTAAGTGGAGGAGTGACTTTGTATTGGGTAAGTTAAAAAAGGACTGGTAAACTAGGTATTCAAAACGTGTACCTTGAGGTTAAACAAAGACATTCCCTTGTGGAGTTATTATATCCACATGTTGTGTAATGGCATCATGGGTCAAATTTTTAAAAAATTGGGAAATTAGTTTAGATTTGATAGTAGTAACATTGGTTTCCATAATGGTGGTAGTAGTGCTAGGTATATAATTAAATGAAATAATAGGAAATCTTACTACAAAAATAGTATAACTACTACACAAAGTAGATATAATACTACGTAGATCCAATGGAGTTATATTCCATATAGTAATGGCAATAATATTAATTAGAATAATAATATAAAAAGGATAAACGGGGGTTTTGACCTATGTCATGTCCAATGATGAAATAATTAGAGTACCAATACCAAAAGTGACTGATGTGACCATTAGATGAGTATGCAGTATTGTTTGTTGGTCTACAGATTTTTCCATCTCAAGACCTTGGTCTTTCACCTCTACTATTTCCTACTCTTTTTAATATGTATGAGGGTAAATAGAATATGTAATCCCAAAGTGTATATAAAAGGGTACTTTTAGAAAAATGATAATGGCAGTTGTTTTATGTCCTCCTCTTATACCTTTATTGGATGTTCTCCTTTTAATCCATCATCTACCATGCTTTTCTAAGTATATACTCCTTTTGTGTTTGAATAGACCAAATTTTATGGTGCCTCTTGATATGGAGTTGGTATTTATTCTAATGTGGCCTTGGGTTTTTGAAAGTGTTTCTTAAATTAGTCTTCGCTTGAGTGACTACATAAGGTTGTGTTGTTGTCTATATAGGAGGAGGAGGAGTCTATAATATAGGAGGTGGAGAAGAAGATGATGTAGTAAATTCCATTATGAATGGATTAGATAAATCAATACCCATAGATACTAGAGGTGTTTTATATTGAGTATCCTTTGGTGGTGGAATCCATTTTGGTATCTCCCTTGTTAAATACTCATATATTTCTCTATGAGCCTCTTCTTCTTGATTACATTCCTTTGGTAGAACTACATCAGGATCATATTAATTCTATTAAGATATTTTTGTGGTTATTTTAGTAGAATACATTTTTATACATACTTTAGAATCATCCTCTACATTGATGAAGATCAAGTCATGTATATACCCTACATGACCATAATCCATCTTGAGTCTTCCTCCAAAACTCCTTATATGTTTTTCCACCCTACCCTTAATGTTCTAATATCTAAATTAAATGAGACTAAGGTGAAATGGCCTTATATGTTTATAATATCCAACCATTTGGTTTCAATATTAGATATGTTATTTTATTATGTCTAGAGGAGTCCTATGAAGAACCCCTAACTTGGATGTCCTATAATTTGTATCAACACTATTGGATAAGTAGTAGGATATCTCCTTCTCTATTAATTTATCTTGGATAAGTCTAGGGGTATATAATTTTGCCACAACTCTCCCCTATATATTAATTAAATATAATATGGATAATACTAATAGTTACCCAATGACTTTAATGACCTTCTGATACTGCATCTAGTAATTATGACATCATATAGAAATGACCGTCTGGTCTATTTGGGGCCATTCTATATTATTTTAAATTGAAACTAATAATTTCCCCTATTATGGGGATCTTATTGTCATCAAATATCATATATAATATAGGGACTTAGATCTCATTGATATGTGTCATATAATGAGCACCATAAATTATATTTAGAAGGGCCATTACAATTCTAACCCTAAGCTTTAATTTCATTATCGAAGTAACTTTAATTTTAAAAAAGTTAGTAGGGTAATTTTCCCAAGCCCTATTGTGTCACTAACATGGTTTTTTAAAATCCAATTGAAAATTGTTTGATGGTAATTCACTACATATACTTTAAGCAGTCCATAATATTTATCAAGGGTTATTCCTACTATGAAAGCTACTATATATTTTCTAATACTTATATGGAAGATATCATAATTATAAATACCAAGAGTAAATAAATTATTCAAAATGTAAATGATTGGAAATACATATGGTTTTGTAGATGTTTAGTGTAGTCCCATTACTTTAATGGCTAAGAGGTCATCTATGTATTACCTCTCATAAAATGGTAACTCATCATCATCGTTGTATGGTTTGGCTTTTTATACCTTTTTATAAATAGCTAAGTAATGTTGAAATATATTACCTAGGGAACTCTAATTGAATAAAGTGTCCCTAGACTCACTTGAGTTCCAAAATAATATAATGATGATGCAGGGATGTTATCATCTATTTCCATTACCATAGTTCATTGAACTCAGTATTTTGATTGAAAATTTCAATTTTTTAGAAAATTGAGGAATCTTTTTCTCATTATGCAAGTTAGTTTATTTTCAAATGTCATTGAATTAATTTTTAGAGGAATAATATAGACTATAAACTCTAAATTAATTTCCATGATCTTCCATCCATGAGAATTAATTGTAGAATAATAGTCTTTGTCATTTGTCTATAAAATTTGAATTTGATATTTATGATGTAGGCTTTCACTAGGTTTTGGTTTGAAACATGTTGCTTTGTCAATTATTTTTATTTATTAGTAATTTCTTTGGGATTTAATATGTCTATCAGCTTTTAAAACTATCATCATATTATTTATTCTTAATCTATCTACCTTATCTTTTGCAATTGACTATACTAGTTAATAATGTGTGGTTATCAACTATGTTTCAAATCATACATGTAAACTTTTCACTTTAGGCTCCATTAGAATTTATTTACACAAGGGTCACATCTTATTATTTTTATTATATTATATTTGACTATGTCATGTTAAACATGTTGTAACATATCACTTTGTAATTTGGATATGAATTTGATTGTGCCTATGAATTTCATTAGTGTAAATATGTTATGAGGAGATTACACATGCCATGACATGTGTTAGATGAATATCATAATAAATACACATGGAGGCATTTGTGAATGTCACATGACATATTAATATTCTTTAATGAACACTTGGCACTATACACAAATGACACACATTTTCTTAATGTTTAAAGGATGACATGTGGTAGTATGTCATTTCATAATTAGGTCATTATATTTGTAACCTATAATTTTTATATATTAACCTTTGTAATATGATATGATGACAAATGGATTTATATCACTTAGTCACTATGTATCTTACCTTTGTAATTTAGTTTTTCACCCCAATGTCTATGATACATCGATATGGTTACACATAGAGTGGTCTCACTCACTTACTTGGTCACAAGTATAGAATTAATTATAAAATCTAAGTAAAAGTTTATGATAGGTAAAGATATTGTAATTTTTCATGATCTCACTTTGTCACTATTCAAGGAATATAAAAGAGTTATCTGATTTTAAATGATAACATGTGATGACCCAATTCGATGACACTTGGAGAAACCTCACTCTATCAGGTATTTATAAGACTTTAAGACTTTTAGCTTTGAACTTATTTTTCAATATGTAGTGAAAGAATGACACATATAAATATCATTCAATCAATATGCCAAGGGCATATAAAACTAATCACATCCTCAATGTTATTAAATAAAAACTTGGCAAACTTACCAATAAAAATGATTAACTCGATCAATCCAAAAAAATAAATTGACTATAGGAAACCTTTTTTATTTAAATCTTATAATTTTAGCCAAATACCTATAAAAATAAAGTAACTTTTGAACTCAAGTCTTTGATAAATTTGGGTCTCTAAGGTTTATTTTTTATGTAATAATAGGGATCAAATATAATATTTTTAGAATAAATGGGTACCTTTTTAATTTATTTAAAATGAGGTATGTTGGTCATAAGAGTGGATGATAATGGGGATTATAGAGATTATTCTAAATAGGAAACTAGAGGTGTGATCAAGAAAGAATCTAGGGAAGGATCCAAAGAGTAATCTAGAGATGAAACATGAGGATAGTCAAGAGGTGTAACCAAATAAGATAAAGGTGAATCCAAGGAGGAGTATATAGGTGTTAGAAAAGGGTAATCAAGAGAGAAATATAGGATATAATCTAAAGAGGAATATAGGGGTGTGAACAAATATAAAATAAAAGAAGAAGCTAGAAAAGATCCCAAAGGGGAATCTAGAGGTATGATCAAAAGTTAATCCAAAGAATACTTATAAGAGGTTTCTAGAGGAGGTTATAAATATTAATCAAGAGTTGTGTCTATGAGAGAATCAAAAGGAGGATATAGAGATTCCCAAGTGTCACTATAGTCACCTTGAATATTATACACTACATGAAGATCAAAATCATCATCATCAATAAGTTTTTGATTTTAACAGTTTATCCATTTGTCTTTATAATAAATAAAAGTCAACATGAGTATAAAACATTTCATTGAGGGGATGAATGATTATCTCTCTCTCTCTCTCTCTCTCTCTCTCTCTCTCTCTCTCTCTCTCTCTCTCTCTCTCTCTCTCTCTCTCTCTCTCTCTCTCTCTCTCTCTCTCTCTCTCTCTCTCTCACTCCTCCTCTCCCTCTCTCTCTCTCTCTCTCTCTCTCTTCTCATCTCTCTCTCTCTCTCTCTCTCTCTCTCTCTCTCTCTCTCTCTCTCTCTCTCTCTCTCTCTCTCTCTCTCTCTCTCTCTCTCTCTCTCTCTCTCCCTCTCTCTCTCTCTCCCTCTTTCCCCCTCTCTCTCTCCCTCTCTCTCTCTCTCTCTCTCCCTCTCTCTCTCTCTCCCTCTCTCCCCCTCTCTCTCTCTCTCTCTCTCTCTCTCTCTCTCTCTCTCTCTCTCACACACACACACACACACACACACACACACACACACACACACACACACACACACACACATTGTGACTATACATGAGATATAAAATTAATATAAATATAATTAGTATAATAGAGACAATTCTAAAAAGTAACAAATAATCTAGCATGTATGAAGGAACTAATGACTAAACATATAATGAAAGCAAAAATAAATGTATAATGCGTAACCTATGAAAGGGTCTTGATTGATTTATAGGTTCTTAGTTATAATTTATCATTGGTTTATTAATGTTATCCCAATGTTTCAAATCATTACATACATAGGTAGAAACATGTATGTAACATGCTAACCCTAGTTTCGATGGGAAATTGAGAGTAACATCCCTGGGAAATAAGCTCCTCTCAAGTACACCATAAATTAGATAGATAAAAAAATTCTTCCTATTTATGTAATAAGGGGACCCTAGGTATTTATTATATACCATGAGGTCTGGGGAAACTGTTGGGAATACGAAACACCGGAAGCACACAATTGATTACCAAATAACAAGCAACTTAATATGCGGAAATAACCAGAATCAACAAGTAACTAGAATCCAGAAATAACACAAGATATGAAAGACAATACACAACTTGTATTAATACTCATACAGAAAAGAATACAATAAAAAAGATGCCACTTCTTCTCCACCACCTCTTCAGAGGCTTCCCACACCTCAAGTGAACAATACTTCTTTCCTCAAAGCTCTCTCTCTTAGGTCCCAACACCCAACTCACACACTGAGTTGGTGTTCACCTTATACCAAGTGCTCCACGCACTCCACAAGTGCTCCATGCACTCCACAAGTACTCAAACGTACTTCAAGTAGATCTCCCCTGAACCTGCATCAACTTGCACCTCAATAAACTTTACTTATGGAAGGATCTTCCTTGCCTTCCTCTATGCTCTGAGTACACACCTGTACTCCAAGTAGATCTCTCCTGATACTACTCCCTATTGTGTTGCTATCCTATCTGATCTTCCACCTACAGATCAAGCTGGTTCTGCACACTTGTGAACCTTGACCTTGCACACACACACACACCTACATATCAATGATCTTACTTACCATGTATATCTCCTATCAGTAGCCATGCTCACCTGATGACCAAGATCATACACTCCTGAAGAACCCTGCTGATTCTCCAAACTAGTACCCACCTTGGTACTGTGGCACTAGGAGGAACACACCATTGCTCTACCTCACACACAGAAGGAGCTTATAACAATGCTCTCTTACTCTCTAGCTACAATGCAACCATGAGTCTATTATATAGATCTCATCCAAACAATAATTAGACACCTAGTACAATAATTAGATCCATAGCTCTCAATCTATAATTAGTACTAAGCATGCAAACACTTGGTTCGTCAACTAACTGCCTGTAATATACTCACAGTCGAACCACATAGGCGATCGACGCCGGTCCCTGTCCGCCTGGGGGTCGCTGATGCCAGCCGATCTCTGACCGACATCGGTTGCTCTCCTGCCTTATTCTGTCGACGTCAGTTGGCCTGACCAACATCGGTGTCTATGACACTCAGCAACTCTTCTACACCCTCCCCCATGTCTGCATCAATGAAGCTTTTAGCTCCACAACTTAACAATCTCCCACTTGGAGATAAACAGCTGCACTATACCTGTACTCCATCTAATCTATTTCCTAGTTTGTATCCCTCTTCAAGCTGAATCCTAAAGACCACCCACCACATAACCTATGATGTACCTCTTGTCATCCGAGTACCCTGCCGCATTCGCATCTACAAACACATGTAGTGAAGTCCTGACCATAAATAACATGAATCCCTACTATTGGTCTCTCTCAAATACCTGAGAATCCACTTCTCTGAATTGGATCCTAACTCTCTGACAACACCCACTGCTTGGGTAAACTCAGGTCTATACTAGACCTCATGTGATTTCTAACACTAAACTATCCAGCCTTGGTGTGCTTCGATTCTACATCCTGCATCTCGCCAACACCTGATTCACATCAGCTCCCACTGGAAACCAAGTCACCCTGTGATCTCCCATGTCTCCCATGCCGAAGAATTTTGCTGCTCCAAATTCTTCATAGCAAACCACTGAACTAATCTTACCCTTAGCTCAGTAAACCCCTATATGTCTGAACCTATACCAAGCTCATCCTCCACATACAACAACAAAATGATGTTGCGACCATCATCCACCTGGTAAGTCAAACACAATGGTTATACTAACATTGACTAAAGCCCTGCTTTGTCATCCTCCTGGTACCACCTGTCAGTCCTATCCCACTATCTTGCATCTCTCTCAAGACCATATCCCTGGCCTTCTATCTCACATATCTATTCTCTCTATTCTTCAACTAAGGAATCCATTCATCTTGTAGTGCTAACATACCAGCTGGCAACCCTACCAAATCTCTCGTCTGATTCTGCAATCTCTCCATGCCACGCTCCCACTGTTTCCTGGATCCTTCCTGCTCTGCAGTCAGCAACTAGTATAAAGAAGAGGAACAATGAATTTGAGGCCTACTTATGTCTTCAGTCCTCCATATGGGTGTTTGAGACTCCTTGACAGTGTGCTGTCCACCCAAAATCCATTACAGTGACCGACCTCGACCACCCCACAGTCTGCATCCGACCGACATCAATTCCTACGCCTATCCTGACTACCAACCTACCATCGTCGGTGTCCTCCTACTGCTGACGTCGGTCCTCATGACTAACATCAATCTTACTTACTGCTGATGTTAGTTTTCCTACTGACACCGGTACCTGTGTTTCCTGTGAGTGATGACTTTTTACCCGTGAGCTCTTTTGAATCAATCCCCATGTCCAAACTTCCGTGCTCAGAAGTATCCAGCCCCATCCACTGGTCTCTATCTGCCATCTCCTCCAAGAACACCAAGGCTTTCTAGTTCTTAAGCCTGTCAAATATATCTATCTTCCACTTAAGAACATGCATCTCCTTCCTGCTCATGTGACCAAGCCTACGAAGCCACGTCTCTGCACCAAAATAAGAATCAGTAATATAAACAAGTAGATAAAGAGTACCTATTTTCTTACCACCAGCTAATTCAAGTGCATCCGCTGTGAGAGTTCTCATACATCTCCCATCACCCAACTCTTCTGAAGAAATTAGCCACATCTCCAAACCTGGGCCCTGCATGACCTCCTTCAACACCCATGTGTTGGTTGCCTACAATTTTAGCTTCACTTCCCCTTTGCCTATTTTTTGGCAAGGCTCACCAGCTCCTCTATCTGGGGCTACATGGAAAGAGGCAACTGAATCTATAAGACAAGATTCAACTTTATCCAAGAAACCTCCTAGAGCATCCTGTGCCACATCACC
>JARHVA010008627.1:5000-15000 GCA_037957365.1 Torreya grandis
AAGTATGAGTATCAGTGTCACTAGATGATGTAGATACACCTGCCCTAGCACCTATGCCACCAGATGTGGATCTCTCCACCATGTATAGTGCCTTATCACCTCTCTTCTCTATAGTATTGGTCTAACTATGTGCCACCTCTCCCATGTAGTCACTAGCTACTCATATGGTCACCACACTATGTCAATTCATCTCACTATCTATAACACTAAAATGTTGGGTATGACCCATACTACCTATTCTTCCCTCCATCTCCTCACTTGAGGTAATTGATTATTGACTATATGGGGAAACCTAGCTAACCAATACATAATAAATCTCTAATATATCCATGTTGTCAGTAGTATGATTAGTCCCATGGTCTTATGTCCTCTAAACTACGTATCAAATAGATCATGAACATGTTGGACATAGATGAAAAATCCCAAATCATATAAAAACTCCCTCCTCTAACATCATCCTTCTCAAGGTTGTCACATATAGTCGTACCTTACCATTCAAACTGTGATAGAGTACTCATTATATCATAAGACCTATCACCGCCTTCCAAAGATCTAGAATCTATGATATATATACATCATCCATACTCACTCTCCTCCCCAACAATATCATATCTAAGCTTATAGCCCACATGGATAAGGCTCCCCTCTCCTCTATGTTTTCTAATAACTACAGTCACTGATGCTCCTACTATGGGTAGTCTGAAGATGGTAGGGACATATTTTAGTGTGATAGCCACCACTATCACATCCCCATCCACCTCCCATCTAAAGGTGTTGTTTAACCATTCCCAACAACCAAAGAACATGACCAACACATCTACACTCAGGGGGATCCTACACATATCTACTATACCTCTTAGACCTATGACTACCAGTCTAGCTTTGTCTCTATCTATCAACCTCTCTACAAAATTTGGTAAGCATGACACATCTATCAATCTCTAAAACCAATGTTGTCTCTGCAATCAAGAAACAACAAAGGATGTATTAGTTCTTCCATGTCATGTATAATCACAATACATTCTTTAAACATTCTATATTTAATAAAAAAAATAAGAATACTCTACTCATTTATATCCTAATTTGTTCTTTCTTGCTCTTTTTTGGTCGTTTTAGGCCATTTTAGCCCTCTTTTGGCTTTTTGCATGCTTTTTGTGCTTATTTTAGCTCCCTAGTCAGTTTGACTGAAATTTCCTTATTTTTATCTTATTTTATCCTAAATTTCCTTTTTTTCCTCTGATCTTCTTCTCCGCAGTGTTTAGGCTCTATTTTGGCCCTTATGGACTAACTACACACCTTTTCACTTAGTTTCAACTGTCAGAATACAGTAGGTGGACCTACACTTACTAGGTAAACCATATGGATTTTTACGTTGATTTAACCTACTAGGTAAACCTAGTAGGTCCAGTGTGTTGACCTAGTGTATTTTGGTAAAAAAACATTATCTTTTTCTTGCTTTCTCCCTATTTCTTTCCAACCCATTTCTTATCTTCTTATCTATTACCCTTAACATATAATTTTATTCATTATTGATATGTATAAATTATTAAAATCAAAATTTACTCAAAATTAACTTAAATCAATTCAAATTTTAAAAACTAGTTTGAGATTCTTGGTTGCATACCTATAATGCTCTTGCTCTCATTCTTGGGGTTCTCTCTTGCTTAGCATGTCATTCTCTCACCATCCTAGCTTATTTTCTCTCCAAAGTTATTTTTATCCTTTCTTACAAATAAAAATAACAAAATGATTTGTCTTTTTCCTATTTAAAACCATTTTTTAAAAAATTCAAAATTCTCAATTATTTTTCTTTAGATTCCTTGTTTTGTTCATATGTTTATTTCTGCTCATCCATTTTACATACCATAAAATACATTGGATTCTTGGTGATATATATATATATATATATATATATATATATATATATATATATAAAATTTTCCACTATAATATTCCTATCTTCCAATTTTTTTAAATTTTTGGCTATTTTTTGCACTAACTTCTATAGGTTCGCCTAGTGTGCTTTACATTGGATGCCTTAACTTCCTTACTATCTTCTTATTTATCTTCAACACTAAGGTAAGTTAAAGGTATGTGTTTTTTAATTCTATCCTTTCATTTATATTATTTTCTTCCTATTTCACCATAATTAGCATCATCATTATGTGTTATCATGTTCTATCTCTGAAGCACCATCTCATATTGCACTTACATGACACGTGATGAGCTTTGATTGGGGTTTATGTATACACATAATATTTTCAAAATTTTCTTGATTACTAAAAATTTGTATCTTGTAGTAACCTATAAAATATCAATCTCTCTATGTTCATGCCTTAAGGGGTATACTAAGAAAGGGGTGGGCAGACCATTGATAGTTCATAAGATTGTTGTTCCTTTTTCCACTTGTTATCTACACACTAGCTCCTTAAAACCATGACCTATTCTTCTCTTTCCTATCCATTATAGTCATTATCAAGCTTTATTTCTTCATTTCTTGCCTTATTACCCTTTTTACCTATTCAATGCACTATGTTGACCTAGTCAACCTAGTGTGTTCTAGGGACATCTTTGCTATTTTGACTTGTTTGCATCCCGGCCAACCTATCAAAGACTTTAAGAATTATCACAAGAATGTACTAGGTTGAGCCAATCGACCTAGTACAATCGACATGTCTAAATGGTTTTTACTCAAGTTACTAATATATATATATATATATATATATATATATATATATATATATATATATATATATATATATATATATATATATATATATATATATATATATATATAAGGTCATTTACCACCAATTTGTAAGAATATAAAGAGAGAATAATTAAGCAAATAAGTGCTAACAAACATCTACTTATTAACCATTCTACTTGAAGATAAAGCTTTACGGTTCAATACTTTCTTTGAATCTATGATATTATGTTATGGAGAAGTCTTTTGGATGCTTAGGTAGATCATGTATCCTAAAGCTACTTTATCATGGTTATCTTAAGAAGCCACAATAATATCTTGTGAAGCACCTTGGCCAACGGAGATGTTGAGACTTGGCAAGTTAGTCTTCAAAGGTAAGTATTCCTAACTTTATTTTTCCTTTATAAGTGTAGATAGACATTGCAGTATGTATTCTTCTCTTCCATCTATTAGGATTATAAATACATTGATGTAAGTGTATGTCTCCTATGCATGTTTAATTTAGTTATTTTTTATTTATTTTGTTCTAACCCCTACTTTATACCACAAGCTTTGGTGTGCACTAGATTAGTTTACTTTCTTTTTTATTACATAAGTGAATATCAAATCATGGGACTCTTTCAGGGTTGTTGAGAGATTATGTTAGAATGTAGGATTTGGAACCTTTCCTAGCTTGATGTGTTATGACAAGTGATACAAGTGGTCCCCTAATCGGGTGTAGTAGATCCCAATATTGGTCATGTTCCTACTTAATAAGTGTATACCCAAATAGAAGCGTAGGTGTGCTCTATCTTATCTAATCCAAGATTAATTCATTATGCATCATACAATTCAAATAGGATACATGACACACATCCACTTAGTTAGCTATATGGATCCAATATATTAGGATAAATGAGAAACTTGTTGAATTAGTAAATTGGGTAATGATTGACCTACATTGGCAATATGAGGTTAGTTACATGAATTATTATTCATATAAAGGATATGAATATTATTATAAAGGATATCAATCAAGTAAGTATTGAGTCTTCTATTTGGTATAAAGATATTGGTGATGTTCCCCTCAAAGTGTTATTGTGGAGTTATTCCTTCCTAAAGGAGTATTGTATGGTGATTCCCTTACTTAATGGTAATTATTCTATTTTTGCATATGTTGAATATTTGGGCATCTTGGCCCACAAATATATATTATGTTATGTTTATATAAATTATATTTTACATACTTAAAAATGTTATAAATGTGAATAATAACACACTTAAGTATGATATGTACTAATTATGTCATTCAAATTATGTTGTGCCTTTAGGATGATACAACGTTGCTGAAGGGTGTGTATTATATATATATATATATATATATATATATATATATATATATATATATATATATATATATATATATATATATAATACACCTTTGATTTATTTGTTGTCACTTGATTTTTATCTAAAGGAAATTATTTATAAATATCTTAATTTTTATATTCTCACTTTCTTGTACCTTTGTATTTATGGTATATTTACCCATATCAACAATGTTATAATCTCTCAAATCTTTACTATTATGTCTCTAACTAATTCTTCTATTGGTAGAACAATCGAGTGCTGTATGAAATTCATAAAAATATTTTTTATAGAATCCTCTTGGAATAGGCTTACTCATATCATCCTATTTAATTTGAGGGAGTGATATGAGTTTTAATTACAATAATTTAGTAACACTTTTTATGGACCTTCTAGGAAGTTGGTAAACTATGTCCTTGGTGAAGCTGATAATTCAATTCATGGAGTAAGTTATAAAATAGCATTCACTATTATATTCAGATCATTTTGATTTTTATTTGATATCACCCTATTATGGTGTATTACTAAAATTATTTTCATGAGAATTAAAAAAATTTTAGGTTTCATACATTAGCTTATTCATTTACGACAACTGCACCTCTCTTTCCTTTAATATGTGACCTAAATCCTTGAAAGATAGATTTTTTAGAATAATATATTAATGTATATGTATAATTAATTTCAATATGTCTTCAATTTTTTTTTTAATCTTTTTTAGGATTCATCATCATAGATATCATGGTATTATCCCATAATATTATGCAATAATATCATTGTATTCTTTTTTGAGGTAAGTAATATGATCATATGAAATATTTTCACTTAAATTGATAATGAAAATTTCAAGGAAAAACTTTTACATAGGATTTCACACATGCACTCACTAATGTGGTAAATCATAAAACCATATTAGAGCATACTCTTTTTAAAAATTTAGAAATAACTTGGTCAACACCCAATTGTTTGAGACATAATCCAAGCACGCTACGTGAAATGCTCTCATTGTTGTTTGGGGTAACATTTTTCATTATAAAATATAATCTTAGGTGCCAAAAAAAGCCTTTTCTAATAGATATGTTCAAATATGATTATCCAATGGAGTATATAATATATTATGAGAATCAAGTGCTTGATTAGGTTTCAAATCACTTTGTTCCATTTACCACACCTTAATTTATAGAGATAGAAAAATCTACATAAGGGATTGTTCATCAAATATAGAATGTGTGCTAGCCACTAGTGTTGTCTCTAATGAATTTACATGAATTGGAATAATGATATGATGAAACCCTTGTGTTTCCCCCATAGAATATAGTGGTATAAAATATATATTTGGTGATATCATAAAAGGAAAAGAACCCATAGTATTATAATTTTAAGAGGATTATCCTTTAGACGTTTTCTTGATTTCATCTCTAACAATATTTATAAATATTTTCTTTCATGTCTTGATTATTTGAAACAAAACCTTGTAATTTTATTTTATTCATGTCACCAAATATAGTAAGTTATTTTTCTATTAATTTTTTCTCAACTAAAATCTTAAAAAAAAACTTTGAACAAAATTGTCTAGCACTTCATCTAAGATAAGTACAAAACAATCTCTTAGAATGAATAAAATATGAAATATAAACTTGGAAGATTACTGCTAACAAATAATTCACCAAAACTAAAAATTATGATATAACAATTGGATATAATAAAAATAAGGAGAGAAACCATAATATAATGTATGATTAGGGTTTGTAATATTCATTCAATATATGGGGCCACCTTTATATTTTATCAAAATTAGGATAAGGAAATGAATCTAATCCAGTTTAGTTAAACTAATGAGTAAATTAGAGTGTATAAAATATGGAATAAATCACACATTGATATGGAACTTAATATTTTTTGAAATATTCTCAAAAGGTAAAAGTACTAAAGAAGGATAAATTAGAATGGAATAATACATGTAGGATAGTGATTATTACTATGAAACTTTTTGTTAGGCTATGAAATACCACTATGAACTAAGAACACAGCTTCAATTTATCTTTAGATAATGTTATAGTGTTTAGGCTAGGTTTCATTGTGGTTTAGTTCAAAGGTTATGTTGATGTCTAATAGGGTTTTATACCTTTATATAAATTAGTATCAATTTGTATTTACATATATGTATTTTGTATGTATTATGTGTTACTTGATCTATTGTGTAATACATTGTGTACCTTATTATTCACTTGGAATCCTAGCTCAATAGAAAATACATAATAAACAAAATAAAATGGGGAAAAATGGTTACTGGCTAAAGTTTTGCTTCACCTAAACACCCCTTGTGTTGAGTGCTTCTTACATCCAAAGAGGGATCAAAATCAGTGTATTTATCCCATGCTATAATGGTGTGTGAGAAATATTAGAGTAATGATATATGCTAGTGCAATCTAGGTGTAATTATGTGCTTCAACAATGAATTTTGACATTATGGGTGTATTTAGACTTAACCCATGGATAATAAGGTTATGTGGAATCAAAATTGGGAAGAATAGATTATTTCCTCTCATTGTGCAATTAGATGTTCATGTGCTTTTTTAACATGTGAGTGTCTAGTGAGAAAATGGATAGAAAATGTAGCTTGATAGTGATATATAGGAAAATTAATCAAATTGGATTTTTGAAATGTATTGGAATATCCCTTAGTTGAATTTAAATGGGATAAATTATCTATAATTTTATGGGAGGATGCGACAAAAAATTTAAAGCACTACTAACAAAAAAGATAGTCCTGAAGGAACAACCCTGTTTTATGAGCATAAGAAAAACAAAATGGAAGTTTGGATCAATCTAACAGTGAGGTTAGGATGTTTGGAATTAATAATACAAGGATTCAAAATCATAATGTCATAAGGATGAGGATCATATGCATAAAAGTATAATAATCTAGATGTTTAAGACCATAGAATTGGGTGTGAACTAAGTATGTATAAAATAATGGTCAAAAGAGCATTGTTTTAAAATTATATGTTAATTTTATTGAATACACTAAGCTAAAACCTTCTAAGTAATAATACACACCTTAATTAGATTTTTATTTTTCATAGTCTAATTTTGACCTTGTGAGTAAATATTTCAACTCCTTATTTCTTCAAAAATATTAAGAATACAAAATATATAATGTCTATCAAATGTTAATATTATTTTATTTTAATTTATTATTTTTTATTACTTAAAATTATAGATACATAAATTATGATTTCATGATATTTCTTGTTCATTAAGTTACATGAGTACAAGGTTTATCTAAATTAGGTATAATTTATTCCTTTATCTTGTAAAGTTGTATCCCTTTCTTTCTTTTGGTCATCTTCTCTATTATATCTCTTTTTTAGGACATGTTATTCAAAGTTAAATTGACACTCTTAGGTTTATAAAAAAAAAATCATGATGATATTATTATATATTCTTACAACATGTATCTAATATAACTACCTATAAAATAGGAAAAGGTGGAAGACCACTCTAGATCAAACATAACCACAATATGCCAATGGACAAAGTGGTCCATGTTAATAAACATGATTAATCTCAAAAAAAATTATATCAGATGTCAAAGGATCATATACACACGTAATCTACAAGGAGATATAAGGTGAAGGAGCTTACTAAATTTTTTTTTCACTAGATGGTGTGCTTACTAACAAATTTCTACGTGTTAGAAGCTTACCAAAGAATTTTTTTTCTCTAGATGGTGGGTTTAATAAAAGATTTCTATGTGCTTCAAGCTTACTAAATAATTTTTTTCACTAGATTGTGGGTTTACTAACAAAATTCTACATGCGAGAAGCTTAATACTAATGTAAATTTGTTGAGAGTAACATAATGCTACATATAATAATGTAAATTTAATGAGATTAGAATAGGGCTACCAAAATAGTAGAGTGTAATTGATGGGCACCTAATTGAATTTCACTATTTTGTCTTTTGCATATCTTTTTATATGTACTTAGCCTTTGTGAGCATAGTAATATACTTAAGATTTTGAAGAGTCCTTCCTTTGGTTAGACTGAAATGATGGAATATGAAGTGGAAACACTTTGTAAAACTCTATATAACACTCAATTGTGCTTTCATGTGGTTTCAATGTGATAGAAATTAATATATCATTCTCAAATGGTTTTATTATGTGTCTTTTTCATTTTTTTGTGTCCTTTGAATATTTAGTTTGATTAAATATATTAATCATATAGTTTATATCAGTTTTTATGATTCTAATAAGTCTATGATTCTTAGCATAACAATCTCTTATTTTATTCTTAATGAATATATTTAGTATGAATTACCATCTATTTTTTGCTTTTATAACTTTTTTCATAAGTTATCTTTAAATTAACATGTTTTAAAGGCTTTTTAAAAAACCTATTCTAAGAATGGTGTGGTGATCATGGGTTTTATATTTGTACAATGTGATCTTTCTTTCACAATAAATCATAACAAATCTTGGTCAATAAAAATTATAGAGAATGATCTATATACAAATTTATTGAGACAAAATAAAAGATCATTGTGTGTGTGTGTGTGTGTGTGTGTGTGTGTGTGTGAGAGAGAGAGAGAGAGAGAGAGAGATTCCCTCAACATTATAAAATATAATAAGGATAATGAATTATTATCCTTATGATTAAAATGATTTTTTATAAAACTATGGAGAGTGGGACATTTTGAGCCCCTAAAAGGAAAAGAACCCATAGTAGCATAATTTTCATTGGATTGGCCTTTAGAGGTTTTCTGGATTTCCTCTCAAATAATTTTTATAAATACTTATTTCATGTCTTTATTATTTGAAAAAAAACCTTCTAATTGTATTATATTCATGTCATCAAATATATTAAGTTATTATTATATTATGTTGTTGTGAACTAAAATCTAAAAAAAATTAAACTTGTGTACAACTTAGTATAGCACATCATCTAAGATGAGTAGGAAATAATTTCTTAGAATGAATAAAATATGAAATATAAACTTGGAATATCACTACTAGCAAACAATTCAAAAAACTAAAAAGTATGATATAATAATTGGATATGATAAAAATAAGCAAGGAAACCATAATAACATGGATGGTTCGGGTTTGCAGTATTTAATCAATATATGGATTCACCTATATATTTTATAAAAATTAGTATAAGGAAATGAATATAATATAATTTATGAAAACTAATGAGTAAATTAGAGTTTATAAAATATGGAAGAAATCAAAAATTGATATGTAACTTACTATTTTTTGAAATATTCTCAAAAGGTAAAACTACCAAAGAAGAATAACTTATATAGGAATCATAAATGTAGGATAGTGATTGTTACTATGAATTTTTTTGTTAGGCTATGAAATAACACTATGAATCAAGAAAAATGCTTTTTTCTATCTCTAAACAAGGCTACACTATCCAGGTTGGGTTTTGTTGTGGTATAGTCTGTAGGTTTTGTTGATGTCTAGTAGGGTTTTCCACCTCTATATAAATTAGTATCAATTAGTACTTGCATATATGTACTGTGTATGAAGTATGTGTTACTCAATCTAATGTGTAATACATTTTGTACCTTATTATTCATTTGTAACCCTAGCTCCATAGACAATGCATCATAAACAAAATAAAATGGTAAAAAGGGGTTACTAGTGAAATTTGTGCTTCACCTCAACACCCCTTGTGTTGAGATCTTCTTACATACAAAGAGCGATAAAAATCAATGTAAATCTCCCATGCTATAATGGTGTGTAATAAATATTGGTGCAATGATATATGCTAGTGTAGTCTAGATGTAATTATGTGATTCAACAATGAATGATGACAATTTGGGTGTATTTAGACTAAACTCATGGATAATAAGGTTATGTGGAATTAGTATTTAGAAGAATAGATTATTTCCTCTCAAAGTTCAATTAGATTTTCATATGATTTTCAAAATCTA
>JARHVA010008627.1:22500-107500 GCA_037957365.1 Torreya grandis
TATAATCCCACATCATCATGAGAGGAAAATTTGATGGAGGCATCATATGGATTGTAATAGAATCAATCACATTAGCTATGCATGGAAGCCATAGAATAAATAATATGGTCATGCATGGAATAAGAGTAGTGTAACAAAATATGGAACATGGAATTAGAGTAGCACAATAGACTAAGGAACATGGAATCAATGATGGAATCATTATGCATGGAAATCAAGGAGATATAGTTATGAGAATGAATGGAATTAGAGTAATAAAATGTAAGTTGGGAAATTTTTTAGATGGATATCACCTACCAAGATCACATATGGGTATTTGAATGAATGAGCATGAAAATAAGTGAACAATGATTTGAAGCACACTCATTATCTACTTTTTTCTTTTGTTTCAAGGATGAAACATGGAAAGGAGGGAATATATATTACGTACCTAAGGATATGATATATTAATGTATATCAGTTGATGGAGATGTTGACATGTGGCACACATCCACTTAGTTAGTTATATGGATCCATTATATTAGGATAAATGAGAAACTTGTTGAATTAGTAAATTGGGTAATGGTTGGCCTACATTGGCATTATAAGGTTACCCACATGCATTATTAGTAATATAAACATTTATATAAAGTAGATGAATATGATTATAAAGGATATCAATCAAGTAAGCATTGACTCTTCTATTTGGTATAAAGATATTGATGATGTTCCCCTCAAAGTGGCATTGTGGAGTCATTCCATCCTAAAGGAGTATTGTATGGTGTTGCCATACATTAATGGTAATTATTCTATTTTTGCGTATATTCAATATTTGGGCATCTTTGCTCATAAATATATATTGTGTTATGTTTATATAAATTATATTCTGCATGCTTAAATTTTTTATAAATGTGAATAATAACACACTTAATTATGATATGTACTAATGATGTCATTTAAATTATGTAGTGTCTTTGTATTAGGATGATACAACACTGGTGAAAGGTGTGCATTGTATATATAATGCACCTCTGATTTATTATTGATCACTAAATATATTAATGTTTCTAGACACACTTGCTTGTTCCTTTGTAGTTATGGTATATGTACCCATATCAACGATGTTATATTCTATCAAATATTTATTATTATGTATCTAACTTATGTTTCTATTGGTAATATGACAGAGTGTTGTATGAAATTAATAAAAAAGAATTTAGATAGAATCCTCTTGGGAGAGGCTTACTCACATCATCCTAATGGCAGGGAGTGATAAGAGGTTTAATTACAATAAATTTTTTAACATTTTGTATGGATCCTATAGCATGTTGGTAAGCTATCTCCTTGGTGAACCCAATAAATTAATTCACAATGTGTGTTATAAAACTACATTCACTATTATATTTGGATCATTATTATTTTTATTTAATATCACCCTTTTATGGTGTATTACTCAAATTATTTTATTGAGAAGTAAAAACTAGTTTGGTTTCATAATTTTGTTTATTAATTTGCAGCACCTTGACCTCTCTTTACTTAACTATGTGACATAAATCTTTGAATGATATATATATTTAGAATAATAGATTAACATATATGTATAAGTCATTTAAATATATCTTGAAATTCCTTATCTTATATAGGATTCATCATATTAAATATCATGCTATTATCCAATAATATTATGCAATAGGATCATTATATTCTTGTTTGAGGTAATTAATATGATCATATGAAATATTTTCACTTAAATTCATTATGAAATTTGTAAGGATAAACTTTTAAATAGAATTTCACACATGTAATCATTGATGTGGTAAATCATAAAACCATATTAGAGCATACTCTTTTTAAAAATTTAGAAATAACCTATTCAACACCCTATTGTTGGACACATAATCCAAGAACACTACGTGAAATTCTCTCAATTGTTTTTCAGGGTAACATTTTTCATCTTAAAATATAAGCTTAGGTGCCACAAACCCTTTGGTAATAGATATGTTTAAATATGATTATCTAATGGATTATGAAATAGAATATGAGAATCAAGTTCTTGATTAGGTTTCAAATCACTTTATTTCATTTACAAGACCTTAGTTTACAGAGATAGAAAAGTCTACATAAGGAATTATTCATCAAATATAGAATGTGTGCTAGCTACTAGTGGTGTCTCAAATGAAAGAGCATGAATTGGTATATTTATATGATGAAACCCTTGTGTTGTCCCCATAGAATATAGTGATATAAAAAATTTATTTGGTGATATCATAAAATGAAAAGAACCCATAATAGTATAAGTTTTAGAGGATTGGCCTTTAGACATTTTCTTGATTTCCTCTCTAACAATTTTTATAAATACTTATTTCATGTCTTGATTATTTGAAAGAAAACATTTTAATTGTCTTCTATTCATGTCATTAAATAAATTAAGTTGTTCTTATATTATGTTGTTATCAACTAAAATCTTAAAAATACTAAACTTGTGTATAAACTAGTCTAGCACTTCATCTAAGATAAGTGAAAAACAATTTATTAGAATGAATAAAATATGAAATATAAAATTGGAAGATTATTTCTAACAAATAATTCACCAAAAATTAATAATATGATATAACAATTAGATACAATAAAATTAAGGAGAGAAAAAATAATAACATGTATGATTAGGGTTTGCAATATTCATTCAATATATGGGGCCACGTATGTATTTTATCAAAATTAAGATAATAAAATGAATCTAATCAATATTTAGTTAAACTAATGAGTAAATTAGAGTGTATAAAATATGGAATAAATAACACATTGATATGGAACTTACTATTTTTTGAAATATTCTCGAAAGGTAAAATTACCAAAGAAGAATAACTTAGATAGGAATCATACATACAAGATAGTTATTTTTAATATGAAACTTTTTGTTAGGCCATGGAATACCACTATTAACTAAGAACAAGGCTTCACTTTATCTGTAGACAAGGCTATAGTATCTAGGTTGGGTTTCATTGTGGTATAGTCCTTAGGTTATGGTGATGTCTCATAGGGTTTTCTAATTTTATATAAATTATTATCCATTATTATTTTCATATATGTATTGTGTATGTATTATGTGTTACTCGATCTATTTTTTAATACATTGTGTACCTTATTATTCACTTGGAACCCTTGCTCAATAGACAATGCATAATAAACAAAATAAAATGGGAAAAATTGATTATTAGCTAAAGTTGTGTTTCACCTCAACACCCCTTGTGTTGAGTGTTTCTTACATCCAAAGAGGGATCAAAATCAATGTAGTTCTCCGATGCTATAATGGTGTGTGAGAAATTTTGGAGCAATGATATATGTTATTACAATCCATGTGTAATTATGTGCTTCAACAATGAATTGTGACATTAGGGGTGTATTTAGACTTAACTAATGTATACTAAGGTTATGTTGAATCAGAATTGGGAATAATATACTTTTTCCTCTTAATGTGCAATTAGATGTTCATATGTTTTTAAATCATGTGACAGTCTAGTGAGAAAATGGATATAAAATGTAGCTTGATAGAGATATTTATGGAAATTAATCAAAATAGATTTGTGAAATGTATTGGAAGAACCCTTAGGTGAATTTTAATTTTATAAATTTGATATAATTTTATGGGAGGATGTGACAAACTAATTAAAACACTACTAGCAAAAAAGATAGTCCTGAATTAACAACCTCATTTTATGAGCATAAAAAAATAAACTAGAAGTTTGGATCAAATTAAAAGTGAGTTTACGATGTTTGGAATGAATAATACAAGGATTAAGTATCATAATGTCATGAGGATGAGGATCATATGTATAAAATTATAGGAATCTAGAGTCTTAAGACCATAGAATTGGGTGTGAACTAAGTGTGTATAAAATAATGGTCAAAAGAGTATTGTTTTAAAATTAAATTTTAATTTTATCATCTACACTAAATTAAAATCTTATAAGGGATAATACACACTTTAATCAGATTTTTATTTTTCATAGTGTAATTTTGATCTTGTGACTAAATATTTCAACTCATTATTTCTTCAAAAATATTATGAATACAAAATATATAGTCTATAAAATATATAATATTATATTATTTTAATTTATTATTTTCATATTAATTAAAATTTTAGATATATAAATATACTTTCATGATATTTATTCATTAAGTTACATGAGTATAATGTTTATCTAAATTAAGTATAATTTATTTCTTTATCTTGTATGGTCATATCCCTTTCTTTCTTTTAGGTGTCTTCTCTCATGTCTCTATTTTTTATGACACATTATTAAAAGTTATATTGACACTCTTAGGTTATTAAATAAATATCACGGTGATATTATTATATAATCTCAAAATATGTATCTAATATAAGGACCTCTAAAATGGGAAAATGTGGAAGATCACTCTAGATCAAACATACCCATAATATGCTAATTGACAAAGTGGTCCATGCTAATAAACATGATTAATCTAAAAAAAGTTTATAACAGATATAAAAGGATCAGATACACATAATATACAAGGATATATAAGGTGAAGTAACTTACTAAATAGTTTTTATCACTAGATGGTAAGTGTTTTAATAAATTGTTAAACTAGAAGGATAATACTAAGGTAAATTTGTTGAGAGTAGTGTTGACCAATTTTTGACCCCAAGTCAAAAATTTTCAACCCCTATAAGTTTAAACTTTCATAGGGTTATTAAAACTTGTATACAGTCTTGTAGTGTATTAAAAATGGTCTACATGTGGTCATATTTTTCCTTAACTAACATTAGTTGAGGTTTGGTCTCATATGTGCTTGTCTAGTCTTAGGGGTCATTTAAGGTCTTCATTTTTTAAAGTGTGGACAAATTTTTGATATGGTATTGATTCATTATAACTTTTTTTCAATGTTTATTTAAAGATATGTTGTCATGTATTAACCTTTTACTATGTTAACATGCACCATAGAGTCATTTTGATCACCTTTTCACCTAGTTTTGAATATTTGTACATACCATGCAAAAGAGAAAAAATTTAAAGAATCATAATAACACACCTAATGTCAGATATGAGTTATATAATGGTTATCCCTTGAAAAACATGTAGTTCAATCCCTAAAATAAGAAAAATGCTCCTTTTCAAGATCTTTTGAGCACTTGTATGGCCTTGAAAGATCAACTTACAAGTGAAAATGGTTTAAAATAGGATATTGGACTTAAAAATTTAAGTTTGAATATTTGGATCAATTTTTAGTTCCAATAGATGCATTATCCACTCTCTCTCCTCTATCATTGCCTTCATAAGCTTAGAAAGGCAAAAATCAAATGCATGGTACATCTAGGAGAGAGAAAGTTAGAAGATGAAACTTTGTAAAATGGTATGGGTCCTAATGGGATTAAATTTAGTTAATTTCTTTTGTATATTCATGGCCCCTCCTTTATGAAGAATCGTTAAGACTGATAATAGGTCATTATGCCTTATCCATTCAAGTAGGGTTTGGTTTTGCTCCTGTTTTTTCATACCAAAGTTTAATGGATGGGAATAATATTTTGGGATGTTTTCATAGGTAAAATGGTTAATTTTAGTTATATTTTAATAAAAAAATAATTAGATTCACGAAGTGCCTTAATCAAGGAAAAAATGTCTTAAGTATATGGAGTTTCAATCACCCCTGATGCAAGTGTTTGGTTATTTTAAAGGACTGCCAATTTCAAAGGTTTCAATTAATTAATTTTTAATATAAAATCTCTCATTATATTATGATTCATGTTATCTCTCTTTTTTTAAATGAATATTTTCAAGTATCCTTTCAAGGGGCATCCTATTTTGCACACTTTGGTAACATGGTCTGTTATAGGTATAAATGCAATATTTTCCTAATTTTCAAAGAACATAAATGATAAAAAAATGAGGATATCACTAATAAAAAAAATTGAAACTCAATAATGATTATGAGGCTCAAATTCACTCTTGAAATGGACTTGGGTATGTTTCATCCACCCATAAGTATGCAAACCTCTAAGTGGATATCCATGGACCTAGGTTTCATTTTGAGAGTCTTTTAGAAATAAATAGATGAATATAAAATCAAAAAAATCATGTGACCTTGAGTGGTCTCACCACACTAATATAAACCTAACTGATTTGAGAGCTAAAAAGGGTTGAGATGATTTGGTATATAAGCCTAATAATCATACATAAGTTTTTGTATGGAAGTAAGAAGGCAAGGTTGAAATCATCATATAAGGTTAATGAAATATTTTATATAGTAAGAAAGAACCTCCCATGAGTTTTTTCAATCTCAAATTGTCCATTCATAACGGCAAATATTAATTTCAAAGAACAGGTTTAGATTCATTTCCAATAGTCACCTCTAACCATGTATAAACATGAAACACATGAATAATATTTTGAAGATACAAGATCATTTAAAAGGTGAAAAAAATTTCAATCATGTATCTAATTCTCAATACAGTGGAAAAATGTTCTTGAATTCCATGATTTTCATCAAAACCCTACGAACATAGTTGACCTTCATGATCACCTACAACCATACTTTGAGAATGCAGAAGGAACAAGTGAATGTTTTTGAAAGATATAGTGTTTTGGGTAGTTTTAAGAAGCGTTTTAGGACTCTAAAGTATTAAAAAATAAAATTTAAAGTTAAATAATTATTATGGAAGTCCTATAACACATGATACATTCAAAATCTTCCAATAACCACCTAAATGTTGTTTTGAAGAGGAGACTACTTTTAAGCCTGAAGAGAGAGAGTAGAGAATACTTGAAGAGTATGGGATTTTGGGTGAGATTATATATTTTTATAGGTAATTTTAATATAAAAATATTTATGGAGTGTACAAGGAGATTGGCCAAAACAAAGTACTAAACCTTGCATACACAGCTAATGGGAGTTACAGGCTTGCTTGCCTAACTGAGTGAAAGTTGCTTGTTTAGATTGAAAAGAGGAGGTGTGAGGGAAGGAATTATATTGAGAGTGGTTTCATAGTGATAACATATTTCCATAAGACCTTCACAATTAATAACAAATGATGGAATGATGATAAGCCATGTCTAGGCCTAACAAGCTTAAGACTAAACACAAGCAAACCATATGTGCAGTCATGAACAAAGTGGATTTTTGGAGGTAAAGTGATGGTTTGAAGACTTTTATAAGTTAATAAACAAATAAAATACCATATAAGACCATAAAAAAATATGGGAAGATAATAAAAGTGAAATTTAGGCCTTTATTATCACCTCAAGTTCCTCTCATCTAGTATTATAACATAAAGTAGACTTTCCACTACTTATTGAGGTCATGACACTTTGTACAAAGATTTTTTTTTAAGGATAGTAACTATATCCATGAATTGTAATATTTTAGAACCATTTTTTATATTAGGTCTCAAACATGCATAAACAATGGTTAAAAACTCAAACCCCTCTCTAATGGCCTATTTGTAGACTAAGAGTCATCTTCTTTCACCCACAACTGTAAAAAAAGGATGCATGAGAATATTATCACCTACAAAAAAATTAGGATGGTTTTCCACTAGAGAATATTTCCATTGGTTTGGGAGTTAAGGCCCTAGGATTTATGTACAAATGGTAAGAACCTATGTCACTCTAAACCCTCATAAAACCCTAATAGAGACCCAATGTGAAATATTGACTTAATTAGTGAAATAAATGACCTAATTTTATACTATAACCTCCTAAACATTGTTCTATACTCCAATTATATTCTTAATATGTACTTTATATATAATTGTAGTTGTACAAACTAAATTAAATTCATTATTTTGCAATGTTTTTAGGTGTTTCACAAGGTTTTAAGCAAGGAATAACTTGAAAATTATTAGAATAGGTAATTTTGGATGTATTTTATCTATTAAATCCTAAAAATATTTACCAAACTTCATTTTTAAAGACAATCTTCAACAAGCTCAAAATGAGACTAGGTTTCAAGACCATTTCATGGTTCTCACACTTTCATAGAGTCTCCGGGCCTCAAATTTTGCATGGAGGTTGGTTAATTTCTAATTAAATGAAATTAACATATTTTTTATATTTTAATACATGTGGTATAGATCTTAAGTATAAAATCATTCTTCTACGTAAGGAGGCCTAATTGGGAGAAGAAAAAAGCATAAAAGGTCAAATACATTCACTCTCAGGACATAAAACTTGGCATGGAGTTGTAAAGACATAATAGGTCATCAAATATGTTTTTTTTTTTTTTCCTAGATAAAATTTTGACAACCCTACTCAAATAGGTTTACATGATTTTAGGGATATAAGGAAAAGATGCCTAATGAGAGATCGAGGAGTCAAAAGGAGTTTTAAGACATGTTCTATGAACCAAAAATGGATTTATTTAGGTATAATAAGGTATTTTAATTCCTTTCATGGAGATATATTCCCTTTTAATAATATGAACTCAAATTTTAAACCAACTGGACAAGGTTAGGCATGGGAGATGGAGGGGTTTCAAGACACCTAAGCATATAGATGATGATTTCCACTAAAATGTTAGACCAGATAAGTTTCTAAATGAATCATAGGTGTTAAATGAGATGTTTTAAACCATCTTGTGGTGAATTATTTATGAAAATTTCCATTTTCCACTTCTCATATGCAAATAAGGGTAGTTTTTAGGAGTTGTGTAAGGAGTCAATCTAAGTTTCTAACTCCTACACCAATTAGATGATGGATAATTTTAAAAGGAGATAAATATTTCCATAGGGTAATATTTAAAAAATTTAAAACTCCCTCTTGTTTGTAACTCTCATGTGGAAACTTGTCTCTCTCCCTCTACTATGTCCCCCTCTTTCTTCCTCATTTCTCTATATAAGCTACCACTTTTGGCCTTATAAGATATCCACATTTGGTATGGTGAAGCCTTGTTAAATTGAATGCTAATTTTTTCCTTTGAATAAATGTTTCATGATTTATTTGTGTTATAAATTTTTTTATCAATTGTGTGAAGTAGTTCATGGTTGAATGGAAGGTGATGGTTATCTCTCCTTTTGTTCATATCACTCTTTCATGCTTGGAGCAAGTAATCTGACTTACAACAGGTTATATGATGTTTAATTGGCTAATTTTTATGTATTTAAGTGTAAATAATACTATTATTTTATATTTTAAGACCTACTATTCATATACCCTTAGAAACACATTACATTCTACCTACATGTTGAAGCACTTTTGTTAGGAGAACCTTGGGTATTGAGATCAGTTTTACAAATTTCCTTTCATAGTGTAGGTTCAAGTAGAGTTGCAGAATTAATATGGTGTATAATATATTATATATTAATTTTTTTATCCTTCTATCCATTTTCATTCAAATCTAGTAGGTTAGCGGTTAATTTTAGGTGTTGTGCAAGGGAGCTAGCCCTTGAATATAGATATTCACCTCTTCAATAGGTCACCCACAACTTGAGAGGTTTTTCAATGTTACATAAATTTTAAGGAGGTTGGATTATCCCTCCTTAGGGTACAAATTTGATTTATAATATTTTTTACAAATGTGGTGGGACCTCATGGCCCAGGAAGTTGTCAAAGGTAGATATTGATCTTAGCAAATTTAAAGTTGTAAAGATTCCTTCATGTAGTATCTGGCGACTCCAACACTCATTAGCTATTGGTTGTATACTAGTACCTCATTTTCATGCCTAAGGTAAGGATAAGAAAATATAATAAAGGCATTCAATTTGAATTTTTAGAGTTGCCTTATTATTCAATTAGAACAAAGATGTTTGCTAATACACATCCATACTCCAAGAAATTTTTTCCTACCCATATACCTATTACAAGACTTTTCTTGAGTATAATTGGAAATATGGTGTTGTAATAAATAATAATTGGGGGGAATTAATTAGTTTCTCAACATTAACTGATCAATTTGATTCAACAATCCATGAGCATATACAAAGGATCAATGCATAAATAATCAACTATGCAAGCATAACACAAGAGAACATAAAGGCTATGTGGGAAATCCTAAAGGGGAATAAAAAACACTAAAACATGCACATTGAATAATATCCTATAATTACAATATTTAAAATTTAATTAAGCACCCACTTTAAAAAGAGCTCTAACCCCTATCTAGTTGAGCACCAACTCAACTAATCTTCTACAAGCTCAATCTTACAAGGAGACTCCAACCCCCTTAGGTAACATAGAAAAAACCAAGTCACCTTTGATGTCTGGTCACCTCAAATGTTTTTTCCTACCCCAAATTTATATTAAAAACTTTTCATTCACTTTTTACACTTCAATCTCACTCCACCAGCTTCTTATTCCCTTTAGCTCAATTAACCCTTTGTTTGGCTATATTAGATCAATTAACCTTGCTCAACACCTATAAAAACATATTCATATGTTCATAAAATATTTATCTTAGTCATATAATGATATCAAATTTCTCAACCTATTCACAAAACTCAATATCCTTCACTCAATTAGCCTAATATTCCAACTAGTCAAAATAACATAATTAAGCCTTGTCTTTATACTCAATTCTTTATTTCACCCATCATGGTTGGTATATAACCTTACCACTCTTGGATTAGGTTTTAATTAGATCAATACACATGTTTCATGAGTAAAAAACCCATAAATTTGTTGGTAATAGTATGTTGACTAAAATTTTCACACCCTGTTTTAAAAAATTTCAAACCTCAAAAATTATGTCATCTCGTTAAAACACCTAGCGGGGGCCAATGACTCAAAATATTTTGGTATTATTATACCTTTTACTTTTTTTTTATTATATTAAATATGTATATTAATTTTTTTGTCATTTTCATTACTTTTTCATTTCATAATTAGTTATTTCAGGAGACTCTGGTTATCCATGTCAACAACATGACTGTTGTCATAGTTGTCTCCATTTGGTATATTGAATAATAGGGAAAATCAAGTTAGTAGATTATTATTTGATTTTTCATCATGAGCTTGTGAAATATTGTAATTTATTTATTTTTTAGAATTGAGCATCAGTCACACATGTCGTTGCATAAGGGAGTGGTGGCAGTTTACATTTCTTACCATGATGTATTTGGTATAACAATATTTTTATAGCTTTATTTCACATAATATATAGATTAAATTTTGTGGCCAAAAAATATTATAGTAAGGTCTTAAAAATATGCTTCAATAATTGGAAGTATTTATGTGTGTAGGCTCTAATTCATTTTATAATTTTTTAAAGCATAGCCTATACAATTAAGCTTCATAAATGCATGATATTGAGTAATGGGTTTTTTCTCTTGATTGAAAAGAACAAAAAAATAAATTTTAAATATCCTAGCATCATGTCATTTACAAGGATGTGGACATAAAATGTAGATAAAAATAAATTACTTGGCATAAAGATACCCCCTCTTCATTTTCATAACTCAACCAAGATGTCATCTATCTTTTGTGCTAAAGTGAATAAGCATTTAAAAAGGAACATGTTTGGATTGGAGATAATAGTAGCATTTAATGGGATTTATTTCACTATGAGAGGTTGTCCAATTTCATATTTATCCTCTATTTAGGACCTCTAAAGTTGAGTATCAAATTAAACAAGTCATAATTTGTGTCTAAGCTAAAATAAAGATCTACTAAACTTGGACTTAGCTCAATTGAAGATCTACTAAACTTGGCCAAGCTATTTGGCCAGCATATGAGTACATTTGTATTTAATGCTTGCATCCTTATTTAATTTTGGAACTATATCTCTCCCTTGGAATTCAAACACAAAAAATTCTTCTTCCTGGTTTTAGTTTTTGAAGGTCTCCTTCAAGGTTTTAATGCAGATGGTAATGAAGCTGAGAAACACACTTTCATGAAATTTTGATTAAATTTTTGAGCCAAATTTATATAATAGATATGATATTATTATTTAGAGTTTCCTTGGATCTACTAAGGCACATTTTTAGTGTTGATAGGTGAGTTTTATTAACATCAACTTACTCAAAGGGTTTGATTTTTCTTTACATTTTCATAATTTTGTCATGTAATGAGATACAGTTGGGGTTATGTTGGGTTTAGCTCCATTTATTCCTTTCCCCCTCTTTGAGTCCATTTTTTTGAGATAATGTTGATATTTTCAACTTTAGATAGTGAAATGTTTGGGGATTGACAAAATTTCAATTTGGGTATTTGAGAAATTAATTTTTGGGTAGTATTTCATGATGTCATCATTGAGTGAATCCTAGATTTGTATAATTACATGCTGAAATGAATTTTATTTTTGTTGGTTCCAACTCTTTGTTGATATTATGCTCAGAATATTTGTATTCTTACACTTGGGGTTTCATAAATATTTTATGATTGAATCACTCGTTTTCTAAGATAAAAACAATAATACTTTTGTGGTGAGATGATTTGGATGTACTTTTAATTTCAAAGCCTAATGGTTTTAATCATAAAACTAAATAATTTATTTTCTTAAACAAATTTTCATTCCAATTGAAGACATATCATTTGCCCTTGAAACTATGATGATTTTTCTCACTGAACAGTATTTTTAAAACTCTGATTACTTGTTATATAAATATATTTCGTTATTTAGTATTGGCAAAGGGAATGTATTTAAAGATTAGGGATAATGTTTTGATTTTTGATGTGTATTTTCAAATTTATTTTATAGTGAGACCACATTTGATTTATCTGATTATTTGATATAAATATCAATGTCTAGAGTAAATGAATAACAATGAAGCTGGGCATAAATGGATGACACATGGAAGAACTTTTGAAATTTCTTGTTTGATCAATTTTAAATCATTTTTTTGACAATACCTTGCTATTTAAGCATGCAGACTTAGATTTATTTAGCTTTGATGATATTTGGCACAATATGTTACATGATGTATGATTTATTTTAATTGAATAGTTTCAGTATTACATTAACTAATACAAATGTATGGTCTAGGTAATTTTATTTTAGTCATGTCATTATGGATTGGTGCTCTAAGACTAGTTTATAAGAGTGATTTCATAGCGGGCCCCCACACAAGTGTTTATTTGGTCTTTATAAAATAATAATTTTAAATAGGTTGATAAAGTTCATTATGAGCTTAAAGTTTGTCTAAAATCTATAACTTTATTTTATAAAGTTCTTTTTCAAAACTTAAATTATAATTTTAAACAAAAGTTAGTTGTTAAACCAACTAACTACTTGGCAAAGGTTATTAAATGGAAAGCAATCTCATTTTAAGAGGAACTCTTATAGGAAAATGTGAGAACTCTCACTTTCATTTTTTCATATTTTTCAAGAATAAATCTTTGAGATGATCATTATTTGTAAAAGATCGACGCTCACTCAATCTGATAGTATAGCCCTATCTCATTTATTCTAAGTATATCTAGGTTTATTTTTAATTATTTTCTGATTATTTAATTAATATTTGGGAAATTTAATGCTTTGATGAATATAAATTTGCATTCATATACGTTCAAATTTAGCTATCACCTGAATACTATTGAACACATCATGCTTTACATGATAGAATTTTTATGTTTGCACATGCTACAATGTCTCTTTTCAAAACATGTAATTCTTGTGATTTCTTTCATTAAAAAAATCATTTCCTATTTTTTTTTCTTAATCATTTTTTATTATTTGATTTGGATTAATTCCTCCCCTATGTATCATATCTTTAGTGTAATTTTTCTTTATTTATTTATTTTCTATTGTTTAGTTAATTATTTTTCTTAAATTAGTCATTCTCCTTTGGTTGGTTTCATTTGTCTCTTCTCATTGCCTTCTTTCTCTCTCTTTGTTTAAAGCAGCCTGGTTTTCATTTGGAGAAACATTTATGATATTTAAAATTGAAACATTATTTTTAGACATAAAGTATGCATATGTTTCTAAATACATGCTTATTTTGATTCACACTTCGCTGATCATCTCTTATCTTTGATCTATTTCTTTATATTTTTGGTTTATCTTGAGGTTATTTGGAAATATTAAAGCTAGAATATAGGACATTACTTGAAATATATATTTATTGAATCAATTTTCTATTTTTAAAGAGATTATCTAGTTAATATATTTTCTCTATCATATATAATATATTATATTTTGTTATCTAAACTAATTCATAAATTAGTGGATTGTTTATTTTATATAATAAATATGTTACATTTAATGACTTATTAGAAACATGCAGTTTATCTACTATTATGAAACTCAAATGCATCTTTAATATTTATGAGTTATAATTCAGGGATATTTGAATACAAGTTTATTCATAAAATCATTATCCTAGACCATATTCTTTGTGAAAACACTTCATCCACCTATTACTCACATCAACTAAAACAATCCTTTTTAATAAAGATATTGTTTTCTTAGAGCTTGGTCAAGTGTGTAACCCAATGCAACTTTACTTTTAAAAACCCATTATGTGCCTTGCATTGATTTTTTAGTCATAGGACTCCCATGATTAGACTAGTACAATTCAGAATTAACCTTCATGATAGGTGAAAGGGGTGATTCATTGGCATAATAATTTTTGGCATCAACAAATTTGGTGACTCCACTGGGGACACATTTAATTTTTTCTTTAGTGATTCATTTTATTTTTCTAACAATAGTTGGTTGCCAATTTATACTAATGTCTCCTTTAGTATCTACTTATTATTCAGGCTTCGATTCTTGTTTGAATGACCTTCTTTAAGTAGTGTTTGTACTTAGATTTGATTCTGATGATGTTTTCAAAGAATGGCATTTTCTCAATGACATTGTTAAAAACAACATCCACCCTGATCTAAAAACTTAGCTCAATCCAATCCATAATGAAGGTGAGCCTCTTGATATATTTTTTCAATGTTATTTTATGGATTATATTGAAATTCCTTTTTCATCCAGGCCTAAAATAAACCTTGCTCTTATTTTCTAGATGAGATTGTTACCAAAAATTTATAGACCTATTGCTCTACAATAGAAAACTACGATTATGGGCTTATTTCAATATTATAAATCTAATTTAGATCTTCATTAAAAAATTAAAATGTCTCTTATCTTCTTGAATTGAATAATCTCACTCAATAATGTGTTATCATTGATTTGCTGGTCAAAAATCAAATTTACTTAGATCTAGTAACTTGGTATAAATTATCCTACCAAAAAGATGAAGCCATTGGTGAATATATATTATTCTTCTTGTCTAAGTACCAGGATATCCCACCTTTTTTCAGAGCTAGCAAATAATTTTTTTAGTCTTTGGATGAATCATCTACCTAATAATCATGAAAGGATTACTAAAAAGATTGGGCTCATAGACTTTCAAATAGTTTTATAATTTGCCCATATTCAAAAGTAAAGTAAAAAAAAATTATCATATTTGTTTTTTGAATCATGATCTATTCAAATGTAAAAAAAAATTTGAATTAATGATTGATTTTGAAAACAAATTTCCTATTGAGTTTTTTGTTTTCTTAGTTTATAACATGATTATCAGTTCTCATGAATATTCTATTTACCTACAATCAAATCAAGAATCAATTTTTTTTCCTAATCATGATGTTATTTTAGTTGAGTCTATTATTACTCATTTTAATTGTTTTCAAAATAAAAATGATAGTTTTGATTTTTATTTCTCAATACATGAGAAGTCTTTGACATCCCTTCTAAGTCTTGATAAACCTCGATGCAAAAAATAAAATTTGTATGATAATAATCCTCCAAAAACTTCATTATCTAATTCCTCCATAAATGGTTCTTCTCTTTTTGATGATTTAACAATGCAACATATAAGAAATCCTACAATTTTTGAAGTACATATTTATGATTTCATTAAAGAGGTAGAAATCCAAGGCTATAAAGTTCCTAATCTTCTAGATATTTTTGAAATGAATATACTTGATTCCATGAAACACAATTATTTTGAGACTTTTAATTTTCTAGACATTTAGATGGATGATAACATCATGAATTCTAAATTTTGTAAATTTCAATCTGCTCTACCTAAATCTGAATTCAATAAATATTTAGTGAAGTTTGAACAAAATTATGATCTTAGAAACATATCTAAATAAAAAATATTAGCCTGCAAACAAGATATGAACATTCAAAATATTTTATATGAAAATTTCTTGTTTAAAAATCTACAAATTTATCCAAAACTTGTTAATCACATACATTTTGATTTTCTTTTTCAAAAAACAAGAGAAAGGCAACAAGTGAGAGATTATTTTTTTTGTTTTTAATTAATTTCAGTGTGCTTTTATTGCTCTATTTTCTAGTTATTTAGTTGTTTGTAGGTGTTTTATGTCATGTGATGTTAGCCAAAATCCTCTAGAACATGATAAATCATCTTGGATCCTTTTTTTTGTTATGACTTCTCATGTAACTTGCATTCTATGGGTTTTGAATCATATTTTTATTGTCCTTCATAATATTTTACATTGGAAGGTTTTTGATAATGACTAATTCCCTTTTTTCTCATAGATATACATAATTCTATTTTTGTATCATAGGTTTTCTTTTTCTCATTTTGTCTTGTCAGTTGCTTTATATGGTTTTCATTTTGGTGATTGTAACTCTTGGGTTCTACCAACCTTTTGAGGCTTTCATCACTATTTGAGGTATACATAGATTCTTACATAAATGAATGCAAGTTTTCTTCATCAAAAGATTGATTTATTGATCTAACAAAAAGATCATTTGATAAATGAATTAAATTAGGTAACTAGCTAGGTGAAAGGTGCTTACTTTCACATTCTATGATTTTAGACTATTGTAACATGATTCATCCAACCCACATTTCCCATTTTAATTTTTCCCTTTCTTCATACCATGTTGAGAAACACAATTCATTCCTTATATAAAATAAATATTTAAGGAGTCTATACATAATGATTTATGAAAAATATTACCTAGGTTGCACTCCCAAACTACTCATTTTAACTAATCTTGTGTTGCATCCCAATCTTGCTATCAAAACCAGCCAGGAAGGTTGCCAATGTTGACTAAAAATTTTCCACCTTGTTTTAAAAAAATTCAAACCTAAAAAATTATGTCATCTTGTTAAAACACTTGATGGGGGATAATGACTCATAATATTTTGTTCTTATTATACCTTTTCATTTTTTGTGATTAGATTAAATATGGGTATGGAAGTGTTTGTCATTTTCATTACTTTTTCATTCTGTGATAAGTTATTTTAGGTGACTCTAGTTATTCACTTCATTAACACAACCATTATCATAGTTGCATCCATTTGGCATATTAAATAATAGGTCAAATCAACTTGGCATCTTATCATTTGATTTGACATCATGAGCTTTGAAAATATTGTAGTTTCTTTGATTTTTGGAATTGAGCATCTTTCACACATTTTGTTGAATAAGGGAGTGGTAGTAATTTACATTTCTTACCATGATGCATTTGGTATAGCTAGATTTGTATAGCTTTATTTTGCATAATCTATAGATCAAATTTCATGGCTAGTAAATAGTAAAGTAAGGTCTTCAAAAGATGATTCAATAATTGGAAGTATTGAAGCATGATGTCTATAATTCATTTTATAAGTTTTTAAAGTGTAACCTATATGGTTAAGCTTCATTAATGCATGGTATTGATTAATGGTTTTTTTCTTGATTGCAAAGAACAAAAACATCAATTTTAAATATCCTAGCATCATCTAATTTGTAAGGACATAGACATCAAATGTAGATAAAAATAAATGACATGGCATAAATCTTCCCCCTCTTAATTTTGATAGCTCGGCTAAGATGACACATATCTTTTGCGCTAAATTGAATAAGCATAGAAAAAGGTACACATTTTATTTGGAGATAATAGTAGCATTTAATAGGATTTATTGTATTATGGGAGGTTCGTTAATTTAATATTTATCCTCTATTTTGAACCTTTAAATTTGAGCAATAGATTAAATAATTCATGATTCATGTCTTAGTTAAATTAGAGATCTACTAAACTTTGAATTAGCTAAATAGGATATCTGCTAAACTTGGTTGAGCTATTTGGGTGACATATGAGTACATTTATATTTAACACTTGAATCCTAATTTAATTATATAACTCTCTCTCTCTCACCTTTGGAAGTTAAACACAAAAAAGCTCCTTCCTAGTTTGATTTTTCAAAGGTCTCCTTAAAGGTTTTAATATAGATGGTATTGAAGCTAAGAAACACACTTTCATGAACTTTTGATTAATTTTTTTAGGCAACTTTGTAGTGTAGACATGATACGCTTATTCTAGGTTTCCTTGGATCTAGTGAGGCACATTTTTAGTGTTGGCATGTGAGTTTTCTTAACAACTCACTCAAATACTTTAATTTTTATTTGTGTTTCCAAAATTCCATCATGCAATGAGATACAATTGGGGTTTTGTCGGGTTTAGCTCCACTTGGTCCTTTTCCCCTCTTTGAGTCCATTTTTTTTAGATAATGTTGAGATTTTCATATTGAGATAGTGGAATGTTTGGGGATTGACAAATTTTCAATTTGGGTATTTGAGAAATTGATTTCTAGGTAGTATTTCATGATGCCATGGCCGAGTAAATCCTAGATTTGTAAAATTACATGCTCAAATGAATTTTCTCCTTTTTTGTTCCAACTCTTTGTTGATATTTTTCTTATAATATTTGTATTTTTACACCTCGGGTTTCATAAAGATTTTATGGTTGTATCACTAGTTAAAAATAAGAATAATTTTGTGGTGAGCAGATTTGGACATAGTTTTAATTTTAAAACCTAATGATTTTGATCGTAAAACTCAATAATTTGTTTTTTTAAACAAAATTTCATTCCAATTGAAGACATAGCATTTTCCCTTGAAACTGTGATGATTTTTCTCACTTAACAATATTTTGAAAACTTTGATTATTGGTTACATAGATAAATTTCATTATTTAGTATTGGCAAAGGGAATGCATTTTAAAGATCAAGGTTACTGTTTTGATTTTTTAAGTGCATTTTTAGAATTATTTTATTGTGAGACCCCATTTTATATTTATATATATATATATATATATATATATATATATATATATATATATATATATATATATATATATATATATTGATATATATATATATATATATATCAAGGTTTAGATAAAATGAATAATAGTGGAGTCAGGCATACATGGATGACACATAGAATAACTTTTGAAATTTCTTGTTTTGATCAATTAAAATAATTTATTTGACAATATCTTGCTATTCAATCATGAAGATTTAGATTTATTAAGCTTTGATGATATTTGGCATAGTTATCTTATGTATGGTTTTTTTCATTTGAATAGTTTGAGTATTCGATTAAGTAATAAAAATGTATGGTCTAGTTATGTTTTTTAATCATGTCATTAAGGATTTGTGATTTAAGCCTAGTTTATAATAATAATTTCATAGCAGGCCCCCACCTGAGTGTTTATTCAGTCTTTATAAAATAAATATTTTAAGAGGTTGATAAAGTTCATTATGATCTTATAGTTTGCCTAAAATTTATAACTTTATTTTATAAAGTTAACTTTAATTTATAATGTTCTTTTTCAAAACATAAATTGTAAGTTTAAACAAAAGTTAGTTGTTGAACCAACTAGTTGGCAAAAGTTATTAAAGGAAAATAAATCTTATTTTCAAGAGGAGGAACTCTTATAGTTAAATGCAAGAACTCTCACTTTTGTTGGTGCTTCTTTTCCAAGAACAAGTCTCTGAGATGATCATTGTTTGTAGAAGCTCGATACTCACTCAATTTGATGACATAGCCCTATCTCATTTATTCTAGATATATCCATGTTTGTTTTCAATTATTTTTTGATTATTTAGTTAATATTTATGAAATTTAATGCTTTGATGAATACATATTTACATTCATATACACCATAATCTACTTATTGCCTAAATATTGATGAACACATCATGCTTTGTGTGCATAAGTTCAATATTTACACATGCTACAATGTCTCTATTCAAAAAATGTAATTTATGTGATTTATTTCATTAATAAAATCATTTCCTATTTTAGTTTCTCAATCATCTCTTATTATCTTGTTTGGCTTAACGCCTCCCTTATATATTATATCTTTAGTGAAATGTTTCTTTCTTTATCTATTTTCTACTATTTAGTTAATTATTTTTATTAAGTTAGTCATTCTCCTTTCTTTGTTTTATTTTGTCTCTTCCCATTGCCTTCTTTCTCTCTCTCTTTGTTTACAACATTCTAATTTTCATTTGGATAAACATTTATGATATTTAAAATTGAAACATCATTTTTAGACTTAAAGTATACATATGTTTCTAAATATAGGCTTATTTTGATTCGCACTTTGTTTCTCTTCTCTTATCTTAGATATTTTTCTTTATATTTTTGGTATATCATGAGGTTATTTGGAACTATTAAAGCTATAATAGATGACATTACTTAAAATATATATTTATTGAATCAGGTTTCTATTCTTTAAGAGATTATCTAATTAATAGATTTTCTCTTTTAGATAGAATAAATTAAATTTTCTTATCTAAACTGATTCATAATTTGGTGGATTTCATAATTTTTATAAGAAATATGTTACATTTAATGACTTATTAGTGACATTTAGTTTATCTAGTAATATTAAACCCAAACGTGTCTTTAATATTTATGAGTTATAATTCAGGGATATTTGAATACAAGTCTACTCATGAAATCATTATCCGAGACCATCCTCTTTGTGAAAACACTTCATCCACCGATTATGCACCTCAACTAAAAAAATCCTTTTTAAGAAAGATTTTATTTTCCCAAAACTTGGTCAAGTGTGTAACGCAATACAACTCAACTTTAAAAAACCCATTGTGTACCTTGCACTGATTTTTTAGTCATAGGACTCCCATAATTAAACTGATATGATTTAAACTTAATCTTAGCAATAGGAAAAATGGGTGATTAATTGGCATAATAATTTTTATGTCAATATAGTCCATAAGGACCAAATCCTTCATTAGGCCTAATGGAGACCTAATGTAATTAGGTCTTTCCTATCCACATGTTACCACTCAGAACCTTAGGAACACTTTTTGAATTATAAAATGGATTAAAAACTTCATAAAATCCTCAAATATACCCCTAATAAGTTCACCTTGGCTCCCCAACTCCATTTACCCCATTTCACTACTTGGACCTACCAATTAGGTCACCTTAGCAATAAGCCTTTTCATTGCTTGTAAGTTTGTCTTGTAATCTTGACTCACATACATAAATATCTAAAATAACCTATGAATTAAATTAAATTAATAGAATATTTAATACTTAAATAAGTTCCTAACAATCTTTAGTCTCCATCACATAGTCCAAAAGACCTTAAGAACACTCTTGTAGATAACTCACTTAGAAACATTCAGTACTATCAAAGCACAATCAGAATCACTTGAATTTTAAAAATTGATTAGGAGCTTCCAATGAGAAAAAATTAATTAAAATGATCCTAATATTCATTTATAAAATAATTGATAACTTTGGATCATCCATCTAGTGAAAATACACTCAAAAACATATTTTTCACACACAAAGAAAAGTTGCCTATAGGATCAAAAATACAATGAAGAAAAACAACTTATGGGACACCTATGGGGATAATTTTATGATATTTAAATGTATTTTTTATAATATATATAATCCTCATAACATATCTAGATAAATATTTTTATGTTTATTTACTGAAATTACTCTTACAGACTAATCTCACTATGTCATACTACATAAACACCATTGGACTAGATAGGTCAGTTTGATGACAACATTTTTCATGAATGTAGGCATTATCAAAACATTAAAATAAATAAAATAAGATTAATATACCTTTAATTATTACCCCATGCATTTTTATCCATCATTAATATTTTGCAATCAATCCCTAAACTCATATTCATTCTCACCTAGTTTTCTCATTATTCTTCTCAATAGGTAATTTTAATGATAGGCTACCTTCCTGACTGATTTTACATAATTTTGGTTTTAAAAATCCTAAAAAAATTTCATGAGAATAAAATATTATTTTTTAACATAATCCTCTAATTAATTTCATGCTTTGACCTGGTCAACCTTGCCTGTAGCATCAAAAACCCTAAAAACTAGGGTTTTTATTTAGCTTGTGTTCACTGTCAAGACAAACCAAAACCACTTGGGGAGATATTGAAGAGTCATTTATATGTTAAAAACACTAAACTAGGTAAATTTAACCACTATGATCCAAAATTTATTATATATTTCCTATTGGGTATGTGTAAGGGTTTTAAGAGGGTTTTGACTGCCTTACCTTCTTAGCAATCATTTATAAAAGATTGCCCCTCAATCCTAAAACCAATGCCAAGTATTTAAATTTAGGGACATTCCCTAACTATAATGAATTGATCAATATCACATTTAAAGGTTTCACATTCCAATGATCATTAGAAACTTCTCCTTGGGTCTACAACCCTAAATTTTGTGCACATAGTCATTATTTTCATAAAAAATCTTGGTTTCTCCTATAGGATTATGAATTCAAACTTTGTGAACATGCTTTATATCAATTCTCAGACCTATGTAAATTATTTCAATATATATATCATCTTTTTAAAGTAATTTTAACCCTCAATAGGCCTCTATATGTCACCTTGTGAACTTTAGGCCTTATACTGGTAGTCCTACATGGACTATGAGCACAACTTGAAACCTCTTGTAATGTCTTCAAAAATTCAACATAATGTCTTAAAGCATCAAAAGAAATTCTCAAACTAATATATATTATCACATAGATCTATAATGGCTCAAATCACCATACTACTAGGCTTATCTCATTAAGGCATCAAGCCTGTAACTTCTCACTAGGTTCCTCCATTAAGGATTTAGAGATACAATATCAAGAAAATCTCGAAATGACATTAGTGACACTTGCATTACATAAATTAAAACTTCATGCATACCTTATGACACATTCCTAACAATCTCCCACTTTGTCATTGATGGTAACACCTTATTGATGGAATCTACAAAGATATACTTCTCTTACTAGGCAACATGATTTTAAGTAGATAAATCATCCCCTTTGACATTAATGATAAAGTACTTACCTATTAAAATGAAAACATATTAGAAAACTTTCCACTTTTTCAGACTTGATATGACTCCCCCTTTGTGCTCACAACTTATGCACTTCTTTTCTTATACTTGGAGCTAATGCACCTCCTTATAAGCTCCCCTTAAGAATTCATTTTGCTCAGTGGCTGCTACGAATAGGAATCATACCCAATTCCTATATAAAATGTTCAAAATTATCCATTGGAAGAGGCTTAGTTAGTATGTTTGGAATCTAATCCTTGGTGGACATAAATTTAAGCATAATACTTTTTTCACTCACCTATTCTCTTAGAAAATAATATTTGATAGGAATATGTTTTGTCCTTGAATGCAATACAAGATTCTTGGAAACACTTATGACACTAGTATTATCATAGTCAATAGGGATAGGGCCATCAAATTCCACCTTGTATTCTCTCAAGGTTTATTTCATCGACAAATCTTTAGTACAACATGAGGTTGTTGCAATATATTTATCTTCACAAGTGGATAGAGACACTAAAGTTTGTTTCTTACATAACCATGAGACTACACACTTGCCTAAGAAAAAGGCTCCTCCAATAGTGTTTTTTCTTTCATCTATACTCATAACCCAATCTGCATCTGTATAGGCTACTTGATCAAACATTTTATTCCGTAGGTACTAGAAACCATATTCTAGGGTTCCTTTGAGATACCTTAGTATTCTCTTAACTACTTATAGGTGAACTTCCTTAGGATTTGCTTGGAACCTTCCCACAAGATCCATAGCTTGCATGATATCTAGTCTATATTTATTAGTATAGAATAATCTCCCAATGATAGATCTATACTTTGTTTGATCTAGCCTTGAGGATTCATCCTCCTTGCTCAGATTGTATCCAGTCACCATAAGTTTACTTACATCCTTATAGTCTTCCATTTCAAACTTATTTGTCATCTATTTTATGCATTTGACTTGTGAAATAAACATACCTTTTCTAGTTTGGTTAATTTGAAGTCCAAGAAATAAGGATAGTTCTCTAATCATAGACATCTCAAATTATGATTTCATTACTCTTACAAAAGCTTTGGTCATGTTCTCACTAGTTCCACCAAATATAATGTCATCCACATAGACTACTAATATCAACTAATGATCATTTTTAGTTTTAACATATAGGTTACTATCTACAACTCCTCTTTGGAACCCTTGATCTAGAATTTACTTGTCAAGTCGAGCATACCAAGCTCTAGGAGCTTATTTTAGACCATAAAAGATCTTGTTAAACCTATAAACGTAGTCCTTGTTATCATTTAAGTAGTATCCCTTGAGTTTTTCTAAGTATAACATTTTCTTCTAAGTTTCCATTTAGAAAGGTTTAATTAACATTCATCTGATATATCTTGAACCCTTTATAACCTACATAGGTAATGAATATCCTGATAAGCTCTAATTGTGATATAGGAAAAAATGTTTGTTCAAATTCCACTCCTTACACATAAGCATATCCTTTTCACACAAGTTTGGCTTTGTTTCTAGTCACCTCTCTAATATCATTCAAATTTTTCCTAAACACCCATTTTGTACCATTGATATTTTTGTCTTTAGGTCTTGGTATTAACTCCCAAGTTTCATTATTCTCAATCTAATTTAGCTCCTAATTCATTGTATATAACCTGATTCATTTTATATAACCAATACTTGTCTCTACTTTCATCTATATAGTTTTTAGTTTCAATTTTTTAATGTAAATCAACATTAGCCATCATTCCTCTCCTTGTTTGTATACCTACATTTTTGTTCCTAATGATATAAGATTCAGCATGATCTATTTCAATTTTTTATAAGGACCTTTTGAGTCCTTTCTTTCTTCACTCTCTTCTTCATCCTCATCCATCTCTACTCTTCCTCCATCATTATTTGATTGATAATATGGGTTCTTTATCTCATCAACCTTTACATTTGTCATTTCCACTATATTGTGTAACCTTTTGTTATAGCATATGTATGCAACACTCACTAATGAGTATCTTAGAAATAAATGTTCATCATATCTTGAGACAAATTTGCCTATGTCATCATGATCTCTCTTAATACAGTACTTGATCCCAAAAACCTTGAAGTGTTCAACATTTTTTGGTCTACCATTCCATAACTCATATGGAGTGTTGTCACTATTGATCCTAATTTGACTTATGTTCAAAGTGTAGATTACATTACTTAAAACTTCTCTTTAATAACCATATAATAGTTTAGACAAATTTAACATGGTTCTTTCCATCTCTTTAAATATTATGTTCTTTCTCTCAACCACACCATTTTTTAAAGGTATTCTAGCAGCTAAGAACTACCTTTTTATCCCATTTTCTACATAATATTCATCAAATCAATTTAAACAAAACTTTCCTACATTTTAAAATATATGATACTTGATCTTAAAATTCATTTCATTCTCAACCAAAGCTTTGAAGGTCTTGAACTTTCATATAGATTCTAACTTCTCCTTAAACAATGCTACCTAAGTCATTCTTGTGAAATAATCTATGAACAACATGAATTAACTATCTCCTTGAGTGCTTTGAATCCTTGTAGGTTCATATAGATTAGTATGAATTAATTCCAAAGGTATAGTAGTGGAATATTCTTTAGACTTGAATCTTCTCCTAGTTTGCTTTCCATGTTTACATTCCTTACAAATAACATCTATAGGTTTGGAAATCATGGGCATATTATTCATAGATCATTTGGAGCTTATCTTCACAATTTTTTCAAAGTTCATGTGACCTAGCCTTCTATGCCACAACCAACTCTCATCTAATTTTCTCAAGAAGCATTTATATTTAGTGATCTCATTTAGTTCATAGAGGTTATTTTCAATTCTCTTGTCTTTCACAATTAGTATTCCTATTTTATCTCTCCTTATTTCACATATTTTTGCATGGAATGTAAGAGTATGTCCTTGGGTTCACATTTGAATCACACTTAATAGGTTGTGTTTTAGTCCAGCTACATATATCACATTTTTTGTTCTAGTCTTTTCATTGTCCAAACTCAAGTCACCATTCCCAATTATTTTATAAGATGTGTTGTCCCTAAATCTTACTGAACCCATTGCATTATTATCTAAAGTGATAAATTTTATCTTATCTCCTCTCATGTGAATTCATCATCCATTGTCTATGTACCATTTAAAATATTTATCTTGAATGTGAAAAGTAGTTTGGGCTATCATAGATTCATCTCTATTGTTTTGTTTCTTTTCTGTTGGTTCTACATTCTTAATCCATACTTTAGTGTGATGGTTCCAAATCTTCCCTTCTTGACTATTTTTATTGATTATTTTACACCCTCTTACAATATGTCCTCTTTGATTACATCTAAAACATAGAATCTTGAACTTCAGTCTATAGTTGACAATATGATGTCCAAATTTGCCATAAGAGAAATAATAACACATAAAGGAATTATTATACAATGATTATTTGACCTTTCTTGTATCTTGATGAAGATAGGATAAAACATAATTTCCTTTGACCTTTCTTGGTAGAGAAGTGACCTTGTGGTCTTGTTGATGCTTTACTTTAGATCTAAGAACTTCTACATAGATCTTGGTTTTATCACTCCTTGATAAATAAATGTATATAGAATTTATATATATATTTACTACCTTTTGTTTTTATCTAAATCCAAGACCTATCATGTCATGTAAATACCTTTGACTATTTATGGTGTTGTTTAGTTTTGTAGTACTTTCCTCATACTTCTGGTTAGTCCTCATTTTGATAGCATCTTGCTCAACGTATGACTCTAAATTTTTTATTTTAAATCTAAGATGAGTAGATTCATCTATGTTATCATTATCTTTTGATAAAAAATCATAAATATTTTTTCTCATTATTGATATATTTTCATGACAACCATAAAAGACTATTTCATTGCTAAGATCCATATCTATGTTCCAAAGATCTCCCTTACACTTTTTTGGTATGATTAAGGGACTAGGATATAATAACAAATGTTTGAAGAAAGAATAATTAGATGGGGCTGAATAATTTTCTTGACATTAACTAATCAATTCTATTCAACAATCCATGAGCATATATAAAGGATCAATGCATAAACAATCATATATACAAGCATAACACAAGAGAATACAAAGATTATGTGGGAAACCCACTTAGGGAATAAAACCCATTAAACCATAGATAGGTACTACTATAATATAATTAAACTATTCAAAATTTATTAAATCACCCACTTTTCAAGGAGGTCCGACCCCTATCTAGTTGAGCACCAACTCAACCCTTAGGTAACATAGAACCAACCAATTCACATTTAATTTATTTTCACCTTAGGATGTATATTTATAACCCAACTATAGATTAAAACCTTTTCATGCACTTCTTACCTTCAATCTCACTCCACCAACTTATTATTCCCTCTCGCTCAATTAGCCCTCTCTTTGGCTATATTAGATCAATTAACCTTGTTAAAAACCTATATAAACATAGTTATATGTTGATAAAATATTTATATCATTAATATTATTATATTAATTATCTCAAAATGTTCAAAAAACTCAATATCCTTTTCTCAATTAGCCCAATATTCCAACTAGTCAAAATAGCCTCATTACACCTTGCCTTTATACTTAATTCGTTCTTTCACCCATCTTGGTCAGCCAAGATACTTACCATTATTGGATTAATATTTAATTATATCACTAAAAATTCTCCATTAGTTAAAAAACCCATAAATTATTTATTCATAGTCCATAAGGGCCAAATCCTTAATTAGGCCTAATGGAGATGTAATGCAATTAGGTCAATCCTACCCACATGTTACCACTCAAAAACATAGGTATATTAATTATGAATTATAAAATGGATTAATTTTTTTTATAAAAACCTAAAATATACACCTAATAATTTCACCTTGGGTCCCAAAATCCATTTATCCCATTTCACTACTTGGATGTACCAATTAGGTCTCCTCGCCAATAGGCCTTTTCACTACCTGTAAGTCTATCTTGTAATATTGTATTATATAAACAAATATCTCATTTAAAATATTTATTTAATTACATTAATATTATATAAAATAATCAAATAACTTATGAAAAATCTTTAATCTCCATCACATAGGCCAAAAGGTCTTAATAACACTCCTATAGACAACTTACTCAAAGACACTCAACACTGTCAAAACATAGTCAGAATCACTTGAATTTTCAAGATTGATCAAGAACTTAAAATTAGAAAAAATAAATTAAAATTTTCATATTATTTCTTTACAGCACCTTTGATAACTTTTTATCATCCTTATTAGTGAAAATAGACTCATAAACATCTTTTTCACACGCACATAAAAGTTGCCTGTAGGATCAAAAATATAGTCAAGAAAAAACACTTATGGGACACCTATGGGGATAATTTTATTATATTTAAATGGATTTTATATAACATATATCATCATTATAACATATATGGAAAGATACTTTACATTTTTATTCACCAAAATTGGTATTGTAAACCAATCTCACTATGTCATACTACATAGACTCCATTGTACTAGACAGGTCAACTTGATGACAACATTTTTCATGAATGTAGGAATTATAAAAAATTAAAAATAAATTAAATAGGATTAATATACCTTGAATTATTTCCCCATTCCTTTTTATGCATCCCTAATATTCTATAACCAATCCCTAAACTCATATTCATTTTTTGACTAGTTTTCTCATTATTCTACTCAATAGGTCATTTTAGCAATAGGCTACCTTCCATGATCATTTTTACATAATTTTTATTAAAAAAATACTTATAAAAATTCATTATAATAAAATATTATTCTTTAACATCATCCTCAAGTTAATTTCATGATTTGACCTGCTCAACCCTACCTATAACATCAAAAACCCTAAAAACTAGGGTTTTCCTTTAGCTTTTATTCACTGTCAAAACAAACCAAAACCACCTAGGGAGAGATTCAAGATTAATCTATTTTTTAAAAAATAAATAGGTAAATTTTACGATTTTGATCTAAAACTGATTATATCTTTCCTATCGGGTCTATGTAAGGGTTTTAGGAGGGTTTTGACTGCCTTACTTATTAACAATCATTCATAAAGGATTGACGCTTAATCCTAAAACCAATTCCAAGGATTTAAATATATGAACCCTCAAAAAATACCATTAAGTTCTTAATATCACATTAAAATTTTTCACATTCCAAAGATCATGAGAAACTTGTCCTTAGGTCTACAACCTCAGTTCTATGCACATAGTCATCATTTTCATCAAAAATATTACTTTTTATTATATGTTTATGAATTAAAAATTTGTCAACATGATTTATATGACCTCCCATACCTATTTAAATTCCATCAATATCTATTGAATCTTTTAAAAGTAACTTTCCCCTCAACAGGCCTCCATAGGTCACCTTGTGCACTTTAGACCTTATAATGTTAGTCCTACTTGGACTATGAGCACAACATGAAACCTATTGTCATGTTTTTAACACTTCAACCTCATGTCCTACATAATCAAAACATGTTCTCACACTAATATTTATGCTCACACATATATCAAATGGATCAACTCACCATGCTATTAGGCTTATCTCATTAAGATATCAAGCTGCAACTTCTCACTAGGTTCCTCTATTAAGGATTTAAGGATATAATATCAAGCACATATGAAAAATACATCAATGACACTTTAATAACATCAATGAAAAATTCATTCTTACCTTATGACACACTCTCAACATATGGAATACCCAAGGAACCTAGACTTTGTTTCTTTTAATGTCTATATTCCTTTATCACTTTATCACTATAATGGCATCCCTATGTTAGCCCCCAAAATTGTGTATTCATACATGGGACAAGAAAAAACTACTCTTATTAAACATATAATAAAATTATCCAACTATTACAACATGCATAACATCATTGAAGATAATGTTTCCATTAGGTTGTTGGTTATATCCTTCAAGGGGAAGGAACTTTATTTGTATCGTACTTTGGATCCCAACTCTATCACTACATGGGATGAATTTATTTATGGTTTGAGAATTATATTTTAATAAAAATATGATCACTTGTCTTTTGATTGAGTAGTTGAATACAACAAAGAGAGCACATCAAGAGGCCATACAATACTTCCACACAAGATTTCAAAATATTTGGGATAGGATCCTAATCTTGGTAAGGCATATTGCCTAACATGATTTTATTTATCACCTTAACTATTTCAATAGTGACATATTTATGATGATTGAATCCATGGGAGGGGATCTTTTTCCTAATGCATATGACATTGTTATAAGGTCTAAAAATTACCTTATTTAAGATGGGAAGATAGCCCCTAGACATCCCATGCCTTTGTTTCCTAATGTACAAACACTTATGCCCACCATTTCTCATATTACCACACCTAATCATATGCAATATACCTCTAATCATCCAATCAAGCAAAAAGAGGATGCTATGATCAAAACTCTTAGAGAAGAGAATTAAACTCTTATGAGGAAACAACAAAAATAAAAATGTGGGTATAATCAAGGTCTTTTCCATCCCTATCAATATTATCAAGCTCATAGACAACCTTTTAAATATCAATACCAAGGACAAGGTTAGTTAACTCAAGTGAGGAAACATAATGGACAAAATCAAAATGCTCTTTCTACTTCAAAATCACATGCACATATCAAAAAAAATCTTATAGAAGATAATGGAGAATAACCTTCATGGGACCATCCTCATGACTCTTCCACTTATGAAAATGATACACATAATCAAGCCTATATCGATTAATGGGGAATAATTCCTTCTATGAATCAAAAATACATGCATAGTGGATGAGAGAACAATGGAGGAGATGCTCAATAAAATGCTACCATGATGAACTATTATTAGGAGGATTTATGTGTAATACATGGTCAAAGAAGAAAGAGGTTGAGGAAGTAAAAGGTACAAGTAGTGGTCTAATATGAAATATCATGTATCCCCTATGGCTCAGGTAAATCAAAATACTTATAATTATAAAACTCCTTCTACGCCTTCTCCTCTGCATCAAGTGACACAAACTAGTGGTAGTGTTATGACTCCTAGAACACATGATGAGGTTGGTAACTCTCCTACAAATATTGTTGAAAAAATGAAGGAATTTAGCTTAAACATCACAATGTGGGAAACATTATCCATTAATAGAAAAAATACTTTCTCTAAAATGATCTCTCCAAGCTCAATACATCATCTAGGTAGCCCATTTAAAGAGGGGCAATTTTGATAAATGATTTGAAGACCAAGGATGGGAAACTAACCAAAACTTAAATAAAAGATAAACCTCCTCCATTTTACCTCTCTATCATAATTGGAGACTCATTAGTCCATAATTATTTAATTTATAGAAAATCAAGTACATTAGTCATGCCTAAACAAGTAGTAAACAAGCTAAACTTGAAGTATGAGTCACACTCTAAGGGGGTGATACAATTAGATTGATCAGCTACAAAGATAGTTAGTCTTATCAAAGGTTTAAACCTCACCATTAATATTTTTCCCACATTTTCTATCTCTCAAGGTGTTTTGGTTTTATATATGCCACCTCACTTTTCCCTTTGCTTATCAAGGGACTTTACTACTAAGATTAGGGGATACTTTACTTCAAACTGATCCTACATGGCATTTAGGACTAGTTATGGTGCTAAACTCGCTATCAAGTTTGAACCTTTGGCTAAGTTTCATGTAGATACTTATGTACCTAACACATAAAACATGAATTTCACCATCAATGAAGAGCAAAACGATCCTAGTGACCAAGAATTTTTTACAATTCTTGATGGCATAGCTGACCACTATCTTATTGAGTGGGGAGCAAATCAACATGGGGTTGATCCATACAAGCTAATTGAAGAAATAGGTATGGGCACATATATAATACATTATGAATATGATGAGTTATTTTAGGTATGTTTTGATGATTACCTTTAACAAGATACATGGGATAACTATTTTTTGCATATGTATGCTGATGATGAGGTTCCAAGTGTGTTAGAACATGGTAATGAAGAATAATATGTAATTATGCCTTCCAAATAAGAAGAGATTCATGAGGATGATAGTCAATAAGGACATAATGATGATATGTGGTAGTATTATCATGTCATAATGCAAGATTATTAACAACTAAGTTAGCCTGATCTTCTTCAAAAGAAAGATGATCTTGATGATAAGGTCAATGAGGGACCTATTGAGTACATAGAAGAGTGTGAAGTCCCTATCAAGCAGGTTGAAATCTTGGAAGAATGTGACCAGGTCAAGGTAGAAGTTAATGTTGATGAGTAGTAACATAAGCATAAAGTTGATCTTGATGCACTTATAGATGTATTTGGAAAACAAGAAGACAATATTGATGTTCCTAAACATTAAACATATCATAGCTCAAATGAAAGTGAAGTTAGGAAATGTTTCATGATCCCTCAAGAATAGATTGAGAAGTATCAAATGAACACAATAGATACCGGGTAGGTTGAAATGTTAAATAGGCATTAAAGAGAGCTAAAGGGGCCATTCAAAGGAGTTTATGTTGATGTACTTGTAGTTCTAGAGGTTATGTGAGTGGTAAGTCATTTGATCACCTTCATAATCAAGTTTTCTTTGACAAACATCCACCGTATGGTTATTTATTCTCATGGATCAGTTTTGACTCTATAAATATTATTTTTGACCTTGGTTGAATCAAAGAAGAGATGTTTCATCACCTCAAACTTGTTTTGAATTCTATACATAATCAGTTAGGTGTGTTGTCTTTGAGTGTTTATTATTGTGTTTTTCTTAAATTCCTTTGGCATAGTGTGTTTGATCATTGTTTTGTAGTATGGTATGATTTTGAGTCTTTTAAAGGCATGCTAGTTTTAATTTTTAGCATAAGAGTGATTATATTTCCCAAAGGGAGGATAAGGCCATTGATCTATAAGCATTGTAGGCATGCTACCCTTATTGATCTCTAATTTTATGACCAATTTCTGACTTCATGTAAAAAATTATCAACCCCTATAGGTTGTGTTTATATTTTTGTGCCAAAATATATCAAAACACCTTATACCCTAAGGGAGACCCATGATTTTTTGAGAAAAAAATTTAAAAGTGACATAAATACCTTTTTTTAAGACCCAAGTTCAAACCATAGATTTTAGTGTAGTTTGAAACTTTTTAGAGTTTTAAATTACACCTAAACCTCCACTTTATTTCCTACCCAATGCCTAACAAAAAATAGAATTCATGTTGCACTTTGAAGCATTTCATGTTACAAATTGTAAATGAAACTCCACTTTCTGATCTTAGTTAATATCAATAGGAATCAAAACTCCAGTTATACTCTATAAATTTTAAAATTTACAAAGTATAACATGAGCTCCATTTTTGTTGATCACCATTACCCCATAGGAATTAGAAGTCTAGTTATACTTTAGAACTTTGAAAACTTAAAAATCACAACATGAACTCTACCTTCTACTTTTTATCCCCATCTAATGGGAATTAAAACTTTTGCTACACGTTACAACTTTACAAAGTGAAATCAGAGTTATGATACCCACTTCCATGTCATTTCCTACGTCAAATCACATGAATCAATGGAAATCAGATATTTAAAATAAAATTACAATTTTACAACTTGAAAAATTGCACAATAACTCTAAAACCCTATGTTCCCACTATTTATCCATCTATCACCCTACTTAGCATTTATTGCATGCTTTATTAGTATAAAATTAGGTTTTTTGAATCATTATTAAAATTTGAAAACAAAAGCATGAGATTTAATTCCAAATGAGATCAAGAACTAGATATCCAAGAAACACCAGAGCCATACATCAAATCTACCATTACCATCCCCTATGCACACAAAAAATGGTATTTGTCTTGATCACCTGACATTTACTCCAATCCCTCCCATTTGATTTTATCAATAAGCATAAGTTATTTTTCCAATGTTTAGGGTTTTATATTTTATCTTTGAAATTGTCAAAAAAGTCATGCTTAATAATATTTCTTACATTTTCCTATTTTCCTCATTCACATGTGTATTAGTCTAGATTGTTCTTTACATCTTTTTTCAAATAAATCTAGGGTTGTATTTTACTATTAATCTAGAATATTCCCCATAAATCCCCTATGTAAATTATGGTAGAAATCCCTCCTAATTTTTCAAGATAAAACCCCATCAAAATTGTAGTTATAAAAACACATAAAAGCCCCAATGGAGATTCCCCTTGGTCTAACAACTCTAAGTTCCCATTATAAGTCGAACTTACCTCTATAGACAAATTTTCCCACTAGAAATTTCATCAAAATTTGAAATTGAAATTGAAATTCAAAACCCCATTGGAGATTTTAGTCAAAATTTACAATTTCAATTACACATTATACCTCTATCAAATTTTTAACTGCAATTACAAGCCAAAACCCAACTAAGATAAAAGTAGAATAATAACCTATAATAGCATGTCTAAACCCCCCAAAAAATCTATATTTAGTTTTTCCATGCCAATTTTCCTAGGGTACATGTCTATAAATCAAATTAAGTTCATGTCAAAGGTACCAGGTATCCCAACCAACCTAAATTCATACCCTAATGAGATCACTAACATAGATCTAGGTCACATAAACCTAGAAATTTTTTGGAATAGAGTAAATGCATAATTCAAGAATGATTGGATTCATAGAATATATTACATTGATTTTAGCTAGGTTGAAACCTTCCCACTCTCAGTTTAAATCCCTGAGCTTATGCTCACCAAGGAAAAACACTATGATGTTGAGAAGAGGGAAGTGGTGAATGATAAAGGAGAGAAGACTCTAAATATTGATCCTAATTTCATTTATACTATGCTCCTAATCTCAGAATATAAAAGCTATATATATAACCCCTGACTCCTCTAAAAAGTTCTATTAGGATAATAATGTAGCTTGTCTATGAGTTTTAAACAAATAGTGGCTAAAGACCCCTATACCTATAACCACAAGAATGCCTTAGACACTGGCTAGGATAGACTTCAAGGATGAAGTAGGAGACATTATTATTCTCTTGCATAGAGTTACAAGGAACCCAAATGCCAAGAATTATTATGATTGGATATACTAGTATATTTGGGTAATCCATCAGAATAAACAATACATCTATTCGGCCTAATTGATTAGTGATTCTATTCACAAATAGTTAATGAAGGTCCAAACTACAAAAAAAAATTATATGATTTCATACCTTGGCTATATCTTATAAAAAGGGAGGTCATTCCCAAGATTAAACACAATACTTGGTTAGATCAAGAAAGTCTTTAACTACTTCCATGATCTCACCTTTGAGGCAAGAAAACAACAATTCATAATGGTCATTGATGATTTTATCTATTGCATCATATCATGTTTGAAAAGTAACTAGGGAAGAGAAGTTTTTTTATGTTTTAGCAACAAAAATTTAAAAATGGGGGTCATATTTCATCCAGTTCCCAACATATTCATATATCATAGTGGGTGGTTTTAGTGGTTATACTTACACCTTCCCTAGGTATGTAAGTAACAAATGGGCCCTAATGGAAATTCTATGGAAACATACAAGTTTCTATGAAACATTCATAAGATAGGGATACACTTCCCTATCATCATAGGGAGATACACCTACCCTTCCTTATCTAAGGCCAAATATGTGGGTACAAATATAACTCAAATGAACTTGAGAGATATCGATGTTACACCCTTTTATGATATAACTAGATATGTTACTAGTCTAGTGGGTGCCACATATTCCCACATTACTTTCTATGAATATTATTGGGAGGATATGCAGGATGAAGAGGAAGTTATGTTAAGAGATTATTCTAGAATGACCCTAGAATAAATCAAAACCTACAACATGGCCCCAATCCCTATATATTTTAAATATGATGAGTAGCCATTATATAAGGTGTATTATGACAATCAAATATATCTCCAACCTCTTCCTTTGCTCAGGTGGTCTATACCTATATCCTTCACTTTGATGGGTAGGATCACCCAGGTTATAAATAAACCAAAAAATTGATTAAGTTATAAGGGGGTCAGAATAAATAAAGAGACCATACATATTATAGATAGGTTGAGAGAAGTGAATGATAGAGATGTAGTGGAAATAATATTATAGGGTTATAATAGTAGATCCCAAGTAGATCTGGTAGTGGGTCCATTTATATCACACAAGAAGAAGTAGAAGCAGAAGGCAAAAAGGGATTCTTTCAATAGCCAACAGCCAACAACCCAATGAATACATCATCCACTATCACTTTCCATGGATGAGACAAATACTACTTAACCAACTAAAATAATCTCTCCTCATGTCTTGATTGTCCATTTCACTTAAGTAATTACCCCTCATATTTCCACTAGACCACTAGTGAAAGTAATTTCACCTTCATCTGACCCACCTACACAAGTGACTCTCTTGGCAATAATCTAATCAACATAGTTTGATACTCCAACTCGAACTTCACCTCCTTATTATACAATAACTTCTACTTCATCCCCAATATCCAATACCACTCCATTAATCACCAATAACACATATAAGTACATGGCTATGGACCCAGTCATTATAACTATAATCCCACAGGCCATCCCAACAACTAGGATAAATATAAGTTCATTTTTATCTTCCATCACACTACCCATTTCATCTAGTCTAAGTGTTCCCACTATGTTGATTGATTCATTTATTACCTTGGATTCCATACTTTCATAGGTTCCCCTATTCCAACCACATGTGCCTACCTTTCTACCTATGTCACTTCTAGCTTCTACACCCCTATTAATCACATCCACATCTATTTCACCCATTTAAGTACACACTTACTCCACTCTCATAGTAACCAATGTACCCACCAAGGAGGAAAAAATTGAGATACCCACTGATAAAACTATGGCTACTCAACCCACAAATGGGGAAGGGATAACCAAATCATCAGTTGAGGATTCAACATAAATATTAGTGATAGATACAATAGTATTCATGGTAACTAATAGTGTAGTAGTTTCAACTATAGATTCACATATGAAAGTGCACATTGGAGAAATAAAGGATTCATAAATTACCACTCCAAATTGGCTAACACAATTAGTATATAAAAAAAAGAAAACAAATAGTATCTCCTAACATTCTAGACTTTGGTCTATTGTAGGTATCGAAATGAACAAAGACACACCCTAGGACCATTTCTAGAGTATCATAAGATTCATCATGGGAAAAATATGTGGAGATAGTATTTCCCTAATAAGACAAAAAAAATGAATATTTAATGCTGGGGGATTATCAAATATCCAAATTACACCTGGATCATCAACTAATATAAGGATTAAAGCATGATATTCAGTCAAGTATAAGCTCTCTTTTTGAGAAAATCGATAGTGACAAGGTCACTAAAGATGAATTGAGGAATAAATTTGAGTAGTTGACAACTACCTTGAGAAATTTTATAGAGCTAGCAACCTAGCTAACTCAATCTCATGCTCAGTTCCCTAAAAAATAAACATTTGAGGAAATGACAAAGATTAGTACCATAGAAAGGGATATGAAAGACTAGGATGATGAAATAATAATAAAAGGAAATAGATTAATAGAGTTTTCCATGGAATATTATAAGACTCTGAAGGATGATTGTACATATCTAAAGGTAGAGATAAGTAAATATGAGGAAGAGATTGAGACACTAAACCTATACTTTCCAAATTTTATGATGTTGACCTAATTAAGACTAACACCATCATGTTAGAAAAGATATTAAATAATTTTGGATAGCATGAACAGTTGGATAGGGAAGCTAAATTTAGAATCAAGATACTCATTGAGAGTATAAATAATGCCAAAATTACATGTCACAAGGCCACATATACAATTTATGATATTGAAGATTTACTTTATAAATTGTCATGTGATGCAGCAAATCACCAAGATCAATCATTTCCTATTCAATAGGTCTTAAACAAAATCAAAGGGGTAGTTAAGATAGAATCAACACATGATATAAATTTTAACTTGAATTCCATCCATCAATTCATCAATTATCATAATACACTAGATCAAATGGGAAAACATACTCAGGTCTAGAGAACTATTTAAAGTAATGGTAGAATGTGAGATCAACAACCTGATCAAGAGAGCCATCAAGAGATATTCAACATCTTCAATTCTTATATCGAGAAGATAAAAATAAAAATATAAGAGGAATATTCATAAGTCATGGTTGTGGATTGAATTTTCAATTAGTTATAAAATACATTTGTTGTAAGAAACATTATAAAGTTAAAACTTGTAATTCACATTTTTCCTTTTTACAAGTTTTAATTTATTTATTTGTAAAAACTCTTGTGTAATTTGCACTTTACTTTTTCTCAAGTTGAATGACTTAAATTTTGTAAAAGTCTTTATTGAAAAATACAAATTAGGTTTTACACGTTATAATTTTTTTATATAAAAAAACATTCAATTTTTACCAATTCATGGTTCATTTTGGCACCGCATTTTTATGGAGAAGCTTCCTCAAACTAGACTAAAGAAGAAATGGTTCATCTAGAAGAATATAATGGATTTCTCTCCTCTTTCAACACATGGTGAAGTTTCCAACAGTTTCATAGTTATTTTACACCATATAATTGAGTAGGTATGCCATTTTACACCATATGGATTTTCTTGTTGTAAAATTGACTGTAAGGTTTTCTTAACTTCCTCTCTCTCAAGGGAGTGATTTTTTTATAAATATGGTTTCCCCACATATCCCATCTATCTTTTTTTATAAGATAAATTATTCATCCTTTGAAGAATTGACATACATGTAGTAACCTAGAGAATGCTAATAGAATAAAATTTGCCTTCCTTGTATTATGTTTCCTTTATGTATGTATGAATATCTATTAAATTTGTGAATGATCTAAGTCTTGTTTCAATCATATAGATTCATTTGTGGTATTATTTCTTCCCTTTTGAAATCTTTTTGATAAATAAATAAATAACTTTGTTCCTTATATGATAAATGCCCAATATTACCTTTGATCTCATTTTTTCAAGTTTGTGATTTAATATAAATTTCAATAGATTATATATTCAACAGTGTTAAAACAAATAACGCACTAATTTTCACTATACTATTTAGTTTAGTCACCATTTTCCATTTTTAAAAACCCTTTTAAAACTCTTTTTCTCACAATTTAACATCTTAGTTAGGAGCAATATCACTAAGACGTAGTAGTTTAATGTGAATTGGTTATATACCCATTGCACTAAGCATACTAAATAGAAGCCAAAATTCTTTGGAAGTTTACCTCAATTCTCTAAAGTTACATAGATTGGAGGTAATCCCATTATGTCATTAGACTTCCCATCTACTACAGCTCATGTAACTCATAATACTACAAATACAAACAGGTGAAAAATCTAATTGATAATAGTTTTTGGCACGCCCGATGGGATCATCCAAAGATCATATCTAAGAGATTGGTGATATTCTCAAAAATCATTGTGCAAATTTCATACACATTTCAATATCACCTAGAAAACTGCATTGACATACAAATTTAAGAAATCCAAGTTTATGTATGCCAAAGATAAAGACAATATCATCTACTAAAGGTAAGATAACTAACTTGGAATAACAATCATTTCCATATAAAAAGGAATCAAGATCAGTTGTACCTTATACTAGAATAAATCCTAAAAACATGTCTACATCTCCCAAAAATATCCATAGTTGTTCCATACCTACCATAATGGCCCTAATAAATCAGAATTTCATAGCATTCAATGGAGGCAACCCACTTATCTTGGCCTAATATGATGATATACCCACCTCGGCTCTAAATAGCCTTCCATATTTTATTGGTGAAAATTACACCACACTAATTGAATATATTTATGTTATTACTAACTTTTAGTTCATAACATAACATAAGAAAATTTTGCTATTAAACTTTTAGCCTCCTCATTTAAGGGTAAAAGATTACAATGGTACAAAATTTTGCTTCCCAATTACATGCATGTTCGGGATGATATAGTGTCTTACCTATGCACACCATTTTGAGGATAAGAGTGACCACCTCTCACTAGTAGAATAATTAACCACTAATAAATGGGCTCATCATGATTTCATGAGTGATTTCAATTTCTACTTTCAAAAGACACGAAATAGAATCCCAATGTTGGACTAACTAGCCCTAAATAATACCTTCTTATATTAATTAAGATATTTATATAGTGATTTATCTATCATGAGTCATTCGATGGGTGGTACCATACTCCCTAATTTTTATGACATAGAAAAAGGAGCAAAAAATTGTCCCTTGGCTTCCAATGTCATTATTTCTAGAATTACCTCCTATGCAACCCATTGTATCCCTAATTCACACCACAAATAATGCACCAATTTTGTCTCTTATCCCTTCTAATTATTTGTATGAGTTTAAGCCACATCTTAAAATATTTGGCAATAATTTGGTAGTTTTGAAAAGTCAACAATCCCAAAACTATAGGCTTAACAACAAGCTTACCAAACATATCAACCCAATAAGCATCTATACTAAGGCATCTCACAACCCTAAAGTCAAATCATATAATAAAATCCTCCAAATATCCATACTCTACTTGCATCAAGCACTATTAAAGCCATCGTACCTATTTAGAATAATTTACCTCAAGAATTTGAGTGGTGTTATCCTTGTTCTCAACTGTATAATTAGAATGCTTTTTATCATGATGTCATTAGTCAAGCCTTGATGGTAAAAATAATATCAAACCCCCAAGGATAAAAATAAAAAGATACTTCTCAACAAGAGGATGTATAAGTGCCTACTCAAAATCAAACCTCTTTTGAATTGGCAAAAGGAGGATTTTTGTGGTGTGAATCAAGAGGAAGCCATAACCAATGGTGTTAGTTTGGTGGCATAAAATACATACTCTAATAAGGGAGTAATAAAATGTGATCAAACCTCTAGGGTTGACTAGGCTACAATATCTAAATTTTTACAAGAGGTCTCAAAAGGAAACATAGTTTAGATACCACCAAATATGTCGATAAACTAACCAAATTTGAAATTACTAACCTAAAATCTTATGAAAGAAGATGTAGCTCTCACAAAGGCACCAACAAAGGTTGGTAACATTCCATTACGTATGTTAGAACAAATAGATAAGACTAACTTTAATATTATCATGTTAGAAACATTATCTATCATAGAACAAAGAGGCTTGCTTTAGGAAGCTCTAAAAAACTTCCAAATAACAAATAAAGTCTCAGCTAAGGGACATAATATTGTGGTTAACTTATGTCAACCCCAAATGGACATAAAATCAGATAAAAATGGTAATCATAGCCCTTTATTCCTTTCACTCATAGTTGTGAAAAATATTTTCCATAACTACATGGTAGACTTTGAGGCTAATAGTTCTATTATTCCCAAGAACATAGTGGATGCTCTTGGTATCAAATATATGCCTATCATAAAAGGCATGGTTCAATTGGATGGGACTACTATCCAAATAGTTAGGAATATAAAAGGTTTAAACCTTACCATCCATTCATGTTCAATATCATCCATATCTAAAGATATCTTAGTTATTAACCTACCCATATTTTTCTATATACCTTTCCTGAGACTTCACTAGAAAAATGGGAGGGTACCTATCTATTGATTGGTCCCATTTGTTCCTCAAGACAAGATATGGGACTAGAGAGAGAATAAGAGATTAGATAATTATTAAATACCACATTGAGCTATACACTCCTATCCTTGTGGATATGAATTTTACATTACAAGATCAGTAGGAGGAACTTGACCATGAGGTTGCAACATCTAGGGAATAAATCCCAAACACTCATCTAGATGAATGTGGATCAACTCTCCAATTTTGTCCTTATGATATTTTTAAGAAAATAGGGTTTGGCATGTATTGCATTCATGGTGATGATGCAATCATTCCAAATCTAATGAAACTAGCTAAGGATCTCAAGTGAATGTGGAAACTATACTCTAATAGATCGAGGAGTAAGAATGGTGCAAGTGCATGTATTATTTTAATCTCTCCCCAAAAGAAGAGTTATTTATATTCTTTTAGACTTCAGTTTAACTACACTAAAAATGTGCCTGATTATGAACCATTGATTCAACCTCCTGTTGGCCAAAAAAATGGGAATATAGTCACTCCAAGTATTCAATGATACTGAATTTATCATTTATCAAGTACGATCAAAAATCACAACCAAGAATAGCTTGTTAAGATCTTATAAACATAGGTTTTGGGACCTATTAGAAGATTTTATCACTTTAAAAATTCTATTACGATAAACATAGAACAATGATGTTGATCACATGGCCTCAATGGGTTCTCAATATAAACTACCTGAAGAGATTAATAAGGATAATATCCAGCATGTAAAATTAATATTGAGATCATCTATTCCTGAAAATACAACCAACTAACAAGTTTTTGATAGTGATAAGTAAATTATTAATTTTTAGTGAGATGAGGTTGACTTATTAGAAAAAAATTAGTCTAGACTCCAAGAATGATATGGGGATCAAATCATTCAGTTGAAGATAAATAAGTTTCCCATGGCTCTTGTTACTTTGGAAAGTATCTTCAACTTTGATGATCATCTAAAGGGTGAGAATAAAAATATTGATTTTTAGAAGGATCATGTCAATAATTTGATGATAGCTTCACTTGGAGTTATAAAGATCTAAGTAATTTTGAATGTAGATTAGCCTAAAACATAAAAGAAATTAATCGAAATACTAATAATTTTAGAAAAAAATAGAGACCAATAAATCCAAAAATAGAACCCTTGATGAAGAGTGAGATATCTAATTTGATATAGGCTAACATCATTTTCCCTATCAAACACTCATCCTAGGTTGCTAACTTGGTCCCTATTAAGAAAAAGAATGGTGAAATTAGTATTTGTGTTGATTTCATGGACCTAAACAAAGCATCCTAGAAAGATCATTATCTCCTTCCATCCATGGAGAAATAATCCAAACTATATCGAGATCTAAAAGGTTTTCACTTCTATGGTTATACTGGATATAACCAAATCCTAGTTTAGGAATCTAACCAGTTCAAGACCACTTTCACTATAAAATGGGGCACATGTACCTATAAAAATATGCCTTTTGGTCTAGTCAACACTGATGCTACATTCCAAATGGCCATGGATATGAATATCAAAGGTTTGACAAATGAGATGACTATGATGTATCCATATGACATCACTATTTATTTAAAATAGGCTAGTGACCACCTAGATCACCTTAGAAAAGTTTTTAAAAGGTACAAATAATTCATATTTTCCCTCAATCCAAATAATTGCATTTTCATAGTTCATGAAGGGAAGCCATTGGGACACATAGTTTAAGAATGTCATGTAATAGACCTAGAGAGAGTATGTGTTATATCTTAACTAGCACTTTTGAGCCATAATAAAGGGATACAAAGTTTCCTAACAAAGATCAAATTCACAAGGAGGTTCATTCTAAATTTTACCTCCATGGTGAAACCTCTTATTTCCATGCTTACGATGGGGGTCAGTTTCAACTAGACAAGGGAAGGAAATGATAGTTTTGAAGACATCAAGTAGGATATTTATCAAGTTCCTACTTTTATAAAACTTAATTATGATAATGATTTCATTGTCTATGATTTCATAAGAGAAGATAGTGTATTATTTATTCTAACCCAACAAAATGAATAATAGTTGGAGTAGCCTATATCCTTTTTCAGTCAGTCTTCAAAATATTATGAGGAAAAGTATAGTTTTTTCAAGAAGAAAGTATATGTAGTAATAAAATATCTCAAAAGTTTTAGGTACTTGATCTCAAATAAAAAAATTCATCTGATGGTTAGTCACTAGAGTTTCAAAGAGTTCTTGTTGAGCCGATAAATAAATGAGGAGAGAGTAGGTTGGATCACAAAAGTCATGGAATATGACATGAACATCAAAATAACTAAGATCATAATAGGAAAGGGCTTATGTGAACATATTACTTATGATATAAATATTTTTTATGTATTATCTGATGTAGTATATATTCAATAGGCATTCCAACTAACCACTCTACATTTGATCAATAGCTAGATTAGTGACATTACTATCTTCATGTAGACTAGGAAATACCCACATGATCTCTAGCAGTCAAAGAAAAGGTACTTCAGGCTCCAATTTCCTTATTCTCTTGTTAATGGGATGTTTTTTAGGAAGGATATTAATGAATTTATGTTGAGGTACATCAAGCATCATCAAATTCCCAAGGTGCTCGAGGAGTTTCATGATGGTTCATCAGGTGGCCATTTCTTTGTAAGGACCACCAACACCAAAATAATGAGGGAAGGATAATATTAGCCTAACCTATTAAAAGATGTGCATAAATGGATGGAGAAATATGAGAAATGTGCCTACATTTTAGGTAAGTAAATATTAGAAACTCTCCCTCTCAAAGTAATCCAATTTGACCGACCATTTTCTTAGTGGGGAATGGATTTCATTGGCATGATCCATACACCATCAAGTGTTGGACAAAAAAGGGTCCTTACAGTAATTGATTATTTATTTAGATTGACTAATGTGATTTCATTTAAAGATGCCATAGAAGCATTTATCTTCTAATTCATGGATGGCATTGCCACTAGATCTAGTATTCCTTACACCATTATCTTAGATAATGCGAAAGCTTTTATGGGCACTTAGGTGAGTAAATGATGGTAAGACATAATGTATACCTAAATACCTCATTCAATTATAACTTATAATGTAATGGATTGGTCTAATCTACCAAAAAAAATCTCATAATGATTATTAAAAGGACAATGGAGGATAACCAAAGAACATGGAACACTAAGGTAATATTAGCACTTTGGGCTAACATGATCACTTTCAAGAGAGACATTGGTAATTATCCATCCATGTTGTTCTATGTAAAGGAATATAGACTTCCATTATCAATTGATTTACCATCACTAGAGCTCAATCATTAGTTGTAATTGATTAAAAATGATGTAATGACCATGTAATTAGTAAAACTAATCGATCTAAAAGAAGTCAAGATCTAGTCAATGCAAGTTATAGAAGCAAATAAAGCTCAAATAAAGAGAACTTTTGACAAAACATAATATAATAGGAAATTAACTAAAGGAGACTCTTGAGTTGTGGAGCTAAAAGATTCACCAAATGAGCAAATGCAAGGTTGTTATATTTACACAGTTGTCGACGTCGGTCAGGGATCAACTAGAGACTACCGATGTCAGTTATGGATCTGCCGACGTTGGTCATATGTAGGCTGACAGGGACCGACGTCGGTCACCTATGCATTCAAGAAGTCTATTTTCATGGGATGAACAGATTGTTTACATGATAAGTTTAACTGTTAGTGTTAATTCTGCATTTCTATTTTTGGTAGGACTGATTTGAACCTTTGATTAGGAGGTGTATCTAATCGTTGAGAATGCATAGCTCATGAATCCTAATGTTATATAATAGGTTTAGATCTTCATAGCTTGTCTAAGGGAAATTGTAGACAATTCAAGTAGCTGAATTGTGTTTGTAATTGTGAGAGAGAACTCTTGAGGGAAAGAGATCTGTACATCTGAAAAGTGTGGAAGAAAGAGAGATTTCTTCAATTGTATTTCCTTCTGAAAGAGTTTAATACAATTTTTAATTGTTTCTTATATCTCTTATTCTTTGTTGATTCTGATTTCTAGTTACTTATTATTCTGATTTAATTCTATGTTTAGTTTCTTACACAAAAGTAATCAATTGTATCTATAAGATCCTAACAAGTGGTATCAAAGCTTGGGTTCACTAACAAGTTATATCAGATCGGGTTAGTGTTTTTTGATTATAGGTCACTCACATGGGTTTCTAATTGAGTGGGAGTAAAACAATGGCAGAAGAAAGTAAGCTAAGAATGGAGAAGTTTAACAACAAGAATTATTAATTATGGAGGATGCAGATAGAAGATTATCTATATCAAAAAGATCTCTAATTACCATTAGGAGGGGTTTCAAGCAAGTCCACAGATATGGAAGATGAAGAATGGAATGTTCTTGATAGAAAGGCTCTGTGATCTATAAGGTTGAGCCTGGCATCTTCTGTGATTTCCAACTTGTCATAGGCAAAGACAATGATAGAGTTAATGGATACTTTGGCAAATTTATATGAAAAGCCCTCAACTTCAAATAAGGTATATCTTATGAAGCAATTATTTAATTTGAAAATGCAGGAAGGTGGACCTGTATCTAGTCATCTTAATTATTTCCATGCAATAGTAAATTAGTTCAATTCAGTCAAAATAGTTTTTGATGATAAAATTAAGGCTCTCTTAATTTTATGCTCTTTACCTAAAAGTTGGCATAGTTTGGTAATGACAGTTAGTAATACTGCATCTGCTACAAATATCTTGAAAGTAGATGATGTTGTTAGTGTAATCTTGAATGAAGAAACTCGCAGGAAAAGCACAGGGGAATTTTTAGGTAATGCTTTAAGTATTGAAAGTAGGGGAAGGCAAAGAGATAAGGGCAAGCAAGGGAGATCAAAGTCAAAGTCAAAGATGAGAGGTATATCCAAATCCAGAAATGGAAGGAAAATAACTTGATAGAATTGTGGAAAGATAGGGCATGCAAAGAAAGATTGTTGGTTGAAGGTTAAAGAAGAAAATCAGCATGAAGGTAATGAAGAAGCAAAAGTTGTAAGTATTGTTGCACAGGATGTTTTTACACTTTCTTTGGATAATAGAATAGAATCTTGGGTTGTAGATTCTGGTGCCTCTTTCCATGCAACCCCAAATAGAGAATTTTTCAATGATTATGTCCAGATAGATTTTGTAAAAGTTTATTTAGGGGATGATGAGCCTTGTAAAATTGTTGGCAAAGGAAAAGTGTAGCTGAAATTGAAGAATGGCAACACATGGGTGTTGAAGGATGTCATGCATGTACCCATCCTGAAGAGGAATCTAATTTTTGTAGGAAAGTTGGTGGATGAGGGTTGCACAGTAACTCTCATAGCTGAATCTTGGAAAGTTTCCAATGGTGCACTTGTATTAGCTAGAGGTAAGAGAGTAGGTACTCTCTATTTATGTAATTGTATTACTAATTATTCTCCTTCTATATTGTCTACTTCAGATGTAGATGCAAAGTTGTGGTACTGTAGGCTTGGCCACATGAGTGAGAAGGGAATGAAAGTTCTTAAGCCAAAAGGTAAGCTTTTAGATTTGAAAAGCATAGATCTAGATTTCTGGGAGCATTGTATTTTTGGGAAACAGAAGAGAGTGAGATTTCTCAAAACTGGGTCAACAAAGAAGAAGCACAAGTTGGAGCTTGTTCACATAGACATGTGGGGACCAACTCAGGTAGCTTCTATTGGAGGATCACAGTATTATGTTTCTTTCATTGATGATGCTACAAGAAAGGTATGGGTTTATTGCATAAAGAAGAAATATGATGTTTTTGAAACATTTAAGAAATGGAAAGCTTTGGTTGAGAATGAAACATGTTTGAGATTGAAGTGCCTTAGATCTGACAATGGTGGTGAGTACTACAGCTATAAATTCAACAGATACTATTCTATGATTGGAATACATAGGGAAAGGATGGTTCCAAGGACACCTTAGCAAAATGGAGTTGCTGAAAGAATGAATAGAACAATATTGGAGCGTGCACAGAGTATGAGGTTGCATGCTAGGTTGCCCTTATAGTTTTGGGTAGAAGCTATAGATACTTTAATGTACCTGATTAACAGAGGACCCTCTACTGATCTGAATAGTGGAATTCTAGAAGAGGCTTGGACAGGTAAAAAGGTAGATCTTTCATTTCTCAGAGTTTTTGGTTCTGAAGATTTTATGCACGTTGATAAAGAAAATAGAAAAAATCTGGATGTTAAATCTATGAGGTGCACTTCTATTGGTTATGGCTCTGGAGATTTCGGATTCCAATTATGGAATCTAGAAACTAAAAAAATAATTAGAAGTCGTGATGTTGTTTTCAATGAAAAGGTGATGTATAGTGATCAGCTCAAGAAGCTAAATAATTCTAAGCAGGGCAATGGAGATTTGGATGAGGTGATGATCCAAAATGAGCTTGCAGGGAAAAATAATCATAGATAGGAAAACACAGACACCGACATCGATCAAGAAGGAAACGACGTCGGTCATAAAGAAACTGACATCAATCAGATAGTGATCGACATCGGTCATATAGGAACCGATGTCGGTAAGGTGGAATTGACGTTGGTCAGATATAGATCTGGAGATGACTGAGATCGGTCACTAACAGAGAATTTGGGTGGACAACAAGCTGTGAATGAGTCTCAAATGCCCATGAGGAGGTTAGAAAGGGTAAGTAAACCTCCAATTCGATATTCCCCTTCATTATTCTACTTGTTGCTCACTGATAGTGGAGAACCAGAAAGTTTTGATGAGGCAATGCAGGTAGAAACCCAAAAATAGTGGGAACATGGCATGAATGAGGAATTTGATTCCTTGAAAGAGAACCAAATGTGGGATTTGGTTGAGTTGCTAGCCAAAAAGAGAGCACTGAAAAAAAAATGGGTTTACAGTTTAAAGGAAGGTGAGAATGGACAAATGAGACATAAGGCCAAGTTGGTAGTAAAGGGATTTGCACAAAAACCAGGTATTGATTTTGGTGAAATTTTTTCCCCTATCGTAAAGATGACTTCTATTCAGACTGTATTGTCTTTAGTTGCTATTGAGGATTTGCATCTTGAGCAGCTTGATGTTAAGACAATGTTTCTTCATGGAGATTTAGATGAAGAAATATATATGGATCAGCCAAAAGGTTTTGAGGTCAACGGTAAGGAGAAGCTTGTGTGCAGGTTGAAGAAAAGCTTATATGGTCTTAAGCAGGGTCCTAGACAATGGTATTTGAGGTGGTTTATGATAGAGCATGGCTCCTGTAGATGTTAATCTGACCATTGTGTTTATTTTAAGAGATTGGATAATGGTAGATATATTATCCAGTTACTTTATGTAGATGATATGCTTGTTGTAGGTTCACACATGTAGGATATTACTGAGCTTAAGGTAAAATTAGCTCACACATTTTCCATGAAGGATTTAGGAGTAGCAAAGAAAATCCTTGGCATGAGCATTAAGAGAGATAGGAAAAATCATAGTTTGATTTTGTCTCAAGAGGATTATGTGAACAAGGTGTTGGAAAGGTTCAATATATAGGATGCAAAACCGGTAAGCACACCTATGGCTGGACACTTCAAGTTGAGCAAAGAACAGTGTCCTAAATCACATGATGAGGTGGCGTACATGAGTAGAATTCCATATACTTCCGTAGTTGGGAGCTTGATGTATGTAATGGTATGTACCAAACCTGATATTACCCAAGTGGTGGGAGTTGTCAGTAAGTTTACGGCCAATCCAGGAAAGAAACACTAGAAAGTAGTTTAGTGGATTCTCATATATCTAAGAGGGACCAGCAGTAAGAATTTATGCTATGGAGGGTCAAACACTTCTCTACATGGGTATGTAGATGCGGATATGGTAGGTGACTTGGATGGTAGGAAAAGCACCATAGGATATGTGTTCATTGTTGGTGGTACGGTGGTTAGCTAGATTTCAAAGTTGTAGAAGGTTGTTGCCTTGTCTACTATAGAGGTAGAATACATTGCAATCACAGAGGCTAGTAAGGAGATGATATGGATGACTCGATTCATGGAAGAGTTGGGAAAGGAGCAAGAGAGTTGTAGCTTGTATAGTGACAGTCAAAGTATAATTCATTTGGCAAAGAATTCAGCGTTTCATTCAAGAACCAAACATATACAACTTAGGTACCACTTCATTAGACAGGTATTGGAGGATGGTGAGTTGAAGCTGGAAAATATCCATACAGATAAGAACCCTGCTGATATGTTAATAAAGCTGGTAACAAAGGAGAAGTTGAATCTTCATTCAACTTTTGTTGGTCTTCAAGATTGAGCTTGAAGATGGAGAAGCTAGAGGATGTTGCTGTACAGGTACAGGTGCAGTTGTTTATCTCCAAATGGGAGATTATTGAGTTGTGGAGATAAAAGCTTCACCAAATGAGTAAATACAAGGTTTTTGTATTTACACAGTCACCGACGTTGGTCAGGGATCAACTGGAGGCTGCCGATGTCGATTATGGATCAGTTGATGTCGGTCATATGCAGGCTAATAGGGACCAATGTCAGTCACCTGTGTGTTCCAAAAGTCTATTTTCGTGGGATGAACAGATTGTTTGCATGATAAGTTTAACTGTTAGTGTTAAGTCCGTGTTTCTATTTTTGGCAGGACTGATTTGAACCTTTGATTAGGAGGTGTATCTAATGGTTGAGAATGCATATCTCATGAATCCTAATGTTATATAATAGGGTTAGATCTTCATATCTTGTGTAAGGGAAATTGTAGACAATTCAAGTAGCTGAATTGTGTTTGTAATTGTGAGAGAGAACTCTTGAGGGAAAGAGATCTGTACATCTAAGAGGTGTGGAAGAAAGAGAGATTTATTCAATTGTATTTCCTTCTAGAAGAGTTTAAAACATGTTTTCATTAATTCTTATATCTCTTATTCTTTGTTGATTCTGATTTCTAGTTACTTATTATTCTGGTTTAATTCCGTGTTTAGTTGCTTACACAAAAGTAATCAATTGTATCTGTAAGATCCTGATAGAGACATGGTTTTGAAATGGGATGTTGAAAGAGCCAAACTAGACAATCATACAAGGTTTGATGTAATATAGAGTGTTCCATACATCATAACTCAATTCAAAGGAGCCAATGCATTCCAGCTATCCAAGCTTAATGGATCAAAGCTACCTATCCTAGTTAATGGGATATACCTCAAATCTTGATTCTAAGGTTATAATTATTTCTAAAACATTATATATATTAAGTTTAGTTGTTTTCTCCAAATAAGTACTTTTGCATAAGTTGACAACTCATTAAGAGTTTTGTTTCCTTAGTTTGTTTCTATTTTGTTTTCCCTTTTTTTCTCTTATTTAGGCAATTCCCAATTTGCTTCTTCTCTAGGTAGAATGTGTTAAGCTTAAAATGAGTCCATTCCCAATGAACTAGAAAGTTACAGGAAAATAATTGATCCATAATAAATCACCGCATAGAGGTTGCAAAAAATGTTGATATTTTTGTGCTAAAAATATCAAAACACCATATACCCTAGGGAAGAGCCATGATTTTTTTAGAAAAAGCTTAAAAAGTGACCTAAATACGATTTTTCAAGATTTAAGTGGAAATCAAAGAATTGAGTGTAGTTTACAACTTTACGAAGTTGTAAAGTACACCCAAACCTCTGATTTCCTACTTACCCAATGTCTAGTAGAAATTGGAATTTGTGTTACACTTTGAAAATTTTCAAGTTGCAAAATGCAAATAAAAATCTACTTTCCACGCTTACCTTAATATTAGTAGGAATCAAAACTCTCATTACACTTTAGAAATTTTTAAAGTTTTAAAGTGAAACATGAGCTCTATTTTTTTCTGATTTCCATTACCCTATAGGAATTAGAAGTCTGATTACACTTTGCAACTTTACAAATTTGCATAGTGCAACACAAACTCCACCTTCAACCTTTCATCCCTAACCAATGAGAATCAAAACTTTTCCTACACTCTGTAATTTTACAAAGTGCAATCAGAGTTTTGATACCCATTTTCATGGCATTTCCTAAATCCAACCACACCACTCAGTGTAACATGAATATTTAAAAGCAAATTACAATATTTCAACTTGGAAAATTGCACAATAACTCTGAAACCCCACTTTCCCATCATTTATCCATCCACTACCCTCCTTAGAATTTATTAAAATCTTTATTAATATAAAATTAGGTTTTTTACATAATTATTAACATTTTAAAACCAAATCATGAGCTCCACTTCCAAGTGAGATCACAAACTAGACATCTAAGAAATACCAAATCCATGCATTAAATATCCCATTATCATTCCCTGCATGCAAAAAACATGGGATTTATCTAGATCACCATGTATTTTCTTCACTCCATACCATTCAATTTTCTCTACAAGCATAAGGTTTTCTTCCAAAGTTTAGGTTTTTATCCTTTATCTTCAAAATTGTCAAAAAAATCACCATCAACAATATTGCTCACATTTTCCTATTTTCCTCATTCACATGTTGTTAGTTTATATTATTGTTTACATTTTTTTCAAATAAATCTAGGGATGTGTGGTACTATAAATCTATAATATTCTCCATAAATCCCCTGTACAAATTTTGGATGAAATCCCTCCTAGTTTTGCAAGATCAAAAACCACAAAAATTCTAGTTGAAAAAACACATTGAATCCTTGATAGAGATTCCCCTTACTTTAACAACTTTGATTTCTCATCATAAGTTTGACTTGCCTCTACAAACCAATTTTATTATTGAACATTTAATTAGACTTTACAATTGCAATTTCAATTCAAAACCTTGTTGGACAATTTGGTCAAACTTTACAACTACAATTGTACATTATACCTTGGCTAAACTTTTTAACTGTAATTTCAAGGCAAAACCCTATCAAGTTCAAAACAGAAGAATAAATTTTAATAGAAAGTATAAACCTCACCAAATCTATAGTTTATTTTCCCACACCAATTTTCCTAGGGTACATGTGTGTAAAGGAGATGAATTTTAATTCATAGGCACTTGGTGTCCCATCCATCTTGGATTCAAACACTAACGAGATCACCAACATAGATATAGGTCACACAAACCTAGAAATTTTTTAGAATAGAGTAAATATAGAATTCAAGAGTGATTAGATTCAAATAATATATGATAGTGGTTTACCCTAGGCTCTAGCATTCTCACTCTCAATAAAAATCCCTGATCTTGTGATTACCATGGAAAAACACTATGATGTTGATAAGAGGGAAGTAGTGAACAACAAAGGAGAGAAGATTCTGAATCTTGATCTTGATTTCATTGATACCATGTTCTTGATCCTATAATATGAAAGCTACATAGATATAAATCATGACTCTTATAAAAAGTTATATCAAGATTATAATGTAGTTTCTTTATGGGTTTTAAACCAATAGTGATTAAATACCCCTATACCTATGGCCACAAGAATTCCTAATACCATGGCTAGGATAAACTTAAAAGATAAATTAGGAGACATTATTATATGCTGTAAAGAGTTATAGGTAACCCAAATTCCAAGAATTATCAAGGTTAGATATACCAATATATATGGGTAATCCATCATAACAAATAGTACATCCACTAGGCTTAATTGATTAATGACTCCATTCATAAACACTTGATGGAGGTCCAAAAAATAGGCATGTTTTATATGACTTCATATCTTTTTTACATCTTAGAAAAAGGGAGGGCATTCCTAGGATTAAACAAAATGATGTTTCAAATCAACAAAGTCTTTAGATATTATACTGATCTCACATTTAAGCCAACTAAAAAATAATTGAAAAGGTTTAATGATGCTTTTGTCTACTACATTATCATGTTTGAAAAATAACTAGGGAGGAGAAGATTTTATGATTATACAATAATAAAAGTAATGAAATGATGGTCAAATTTCATTTAGTTCACAAAATATTCCTATATCAAAGTGGGGGGTTTAAGTGGTTGTCCTTAAACCCCCCTAGTTATGTAAGTAACAAATGGGACCTAATGGAACTTATGAGGTAACTAGTGGAAGCACACATGTTTTTATCAAATAGGCATAAGCCATGGATCCACTTCCTTATCAACATAGGGAGATACACCTACCCTAACCTATCTAAGGCCAAATATGTGGATGCAAAGATGACTCAAATGACCTTGAGAGATCTCATTGCTAGGCCTTTTTATGATGTAACTAGATATGTTACTAGTTTATTGGGTGCCACATATTCCCACATTCCTTTCTATGAAGATTATTGGGAGGATATGTAGGATGAAGAGGAATTTAGGTTAAGAGATTATTATAGAATGACCCTAGAAGAAATCAAAACCTAAAAAAAGGTACCAGTCCCTAAAGATTTGAAATATGATGATTAGCCAGTAGATAGGGTATACTATGACAATCAAATATATCTCTAAACTCTTCCTTTCGGTAGGTGCTCTACAGTTGAATACTCATCATTGATGGATAGGACCACCTAGGTTATAAATAAAACAATAAAATGGTTAAAGAACAAGGGGATTAAAATAACCAAAGAGACCCTAAATATTATAGATAGGTTGTGAGAAGTAAAGGATGTGGATGTAGTAGAAACAAAAATAGAGGGTTTAAGTAGTGGAACCCAAGTAGATCAGGCAGTATGGATAGTTTTATCACATAAGTAAAATCAAAAGTAGAAGGTAAAAAGAGCTTCTTCTTGTAGCCCAAATCCAACAACCCATATAATGGATGGATCAACCAATATCACTTTGCAAGGATGAAACAACTAATGTTAAACAAACTATAGTAATCCATACTCCTATCTCCACTACGCAATCAACTCCAATAATTACCCCTCCTATTTCTACCAACCCACTATTACAAGTAATTGTACCTTAAAGTAACCCATATGTACAAGTTACTCCCTTGAAAATAAACCAATAAACACAGTTGGATAATCCAAATCCCCCTTCACCTCCCTCTTTTTAATCACTTCCACATCATCCTAAATATCCATTACCACTCCATTAATCACCAATACCACCCAATAGTACATGGTTGTAGACTTGGTAATTCTGACTACAATCCCATTAGCCATCCAAACCTATGTTATTGATATAATTTCATTTTAATCCTCCATCACACTACCCATTTCATATACTCTTAGGGTTACCATTAAATTGATTTATTAATTTGGTGCCTTGGCCCTTGGATTCCACCTTTCCATAGGTTCCCATGTTCTAACCACACATGCCTACATTTCCACCTATGTCACTTATAGATTTTTCACACCTAGTAACCACATCCACATCTACTTCAATGATTCAAGTACCCATTTCCTCCACTCTCATAATAACCCATGTCCCTAGTAAGGAGCTGGAAACTAAGATACCCACTAATACAACTGTGGCTACTCACCCCACAAATGGGGAAGGGATAACCGAATATTCAACCAAGGATTCAATGAAAATATAAATGATATATATGTCACTTGTCATGATAACCACCAGTGTAGCAACCTCTATTGTAGATTCATAGATGGTAGTGCCCATTGGAGCAACACAGGATTCACATATTGCCACTCCAAGTTGGCTAACATAATCAGTATTGAAGAAAAGAAAAAAAATGGTCTCTCTTAGCACTCTAGACTTTGGTATATTAGAGGTATTAAAATGACCAAAGATAGGCCCCAAGATCATATAAAAAATATCATATGATGCAACAAGGTGAAAATATGTGGAGATAGTAGTTTCCCCACTAGACAAATAAAACAAAGATTTAGTGGTGGGGGATTATCAAATATCTAAAATGTACTAGGTCATCAAACAAGAGAAGTAATAAAGCATGATTTTAAGTCAATTATAAGCTCTCTTCTTTAGAAAATGGAAAATTACAAGGTCATTAAAGATGAAATAAATACAAAAATTGAGTAGTTGAAAACTACCTTGAGAAAGTTCATAGAGCCATTAACCTAACCAACTCAATCTCTTGCTGAGTTCCCTGACAAAGAAATGTTTGAGGTAATGATAGATATTGGTACCATGGGAATGGATACAAAATATTGGTATGATGAACTAATAATAAAATGAAATAAATTAATATCGATGGGAATGTACTATTTAATGTTTTGAAGGATGATTGTGCATCCCTGAAGGTAGAGATAACAAAATATGAAGAATAGATTGAGAGGTTGAACCTATAATTTTCAAAATTATAGGTTCCTGACTTCATTGAGACTAACACCCTCATTTTATAAAAGATATTAAATAATTATATAGAGCATGAAGAGATAAATATGGAATCTAAATTTAGAATTAAGATACTCATTGAGAGTATCAATAAGGCCAAAATTACATATGACAAGGCCACATATACAATTTATGATATTGAATATTTAATTTGTAAATTATCATGTGATGCAATAGATGACCAAGATCAACCCATTCCACTTTAAGAGATCCAAGACAAATTCAAATTGGTAGTTAAGAGAGAATCAATATAGGATACAAATTTTAACGTGAATTCCATCCACTAATTCATCAAGTATCATAATACACCAGATCAAATGGGAAAAGATAATTAAATCTATAGATACGTGTCTCGAAAACTATTTGAATTAATAGTAGAATGTGATATCAACAACCTTCAGACACTTGGTCCTAATGAAGAGTACCTTTAAGAGATATTCAACAGCTTTGATGCTTATATTGAGAAGATACAAGAAAGAAGGACAAGCAATATTCAAAAGTCATGGTTGTGGATTGATTTTTCAATTAGTTGTAAAATACATTCTATAAATTACATTTATTGTAAGAAACATTGTAAAGTTTCAAGTTTTAAATTACAACTATCATTTTGACATCTCTTATTTTTAAGTTAAGAAATATCTATTTGTAATTTTAAATTATCTTTTTGTCAGGATTTATGTTGAAAAAGTGTAACTTGTAATTCACACTTTTCCTTTTGACAAGTTTGAATTGCTTTATTTGTAAAAAATCATGTTGTAATTTTCGCTTCCCTATTTGTCAAGTTGAATAATTTACAAGTTGTAAAAGTCTTCACTACAAATTACAAATTAGGTTTTCCAAGATTTTTCTTTAATATTAATATTAGTATATTAAATATTCAACTATGGTCAAACAAAAAAAGCATTACTTTCCACTATACTATTTGGTGAAATCACCATTTTCCATTTTTAAAACCCATTTCTAAAACTCTTTTCCTCATAAGTTAAAATCTTAGTTAGGATCAAGATCACTAGGAAGTATTATTTTAACGTGATCTAGTCATATACCCATTTCACTAAGCTTAGTGAAAGGAATTTAGCCTTCTTTTGAGGTTCACCTCAATTCCCCAAGGTTCCATAGCTTGGATCTGATCCCATTGTGTCATTATATTTTCCACGTACTAAAACTCATGCTACTCATAATACTACAAATATAAATGGGTGAAAAATCTAACTAATAAGAGGTTGAAACATTCATATGGTTATTAAAACTTGTAGATGGTCTTTTAATGTCTTTAAAATGGCCTCCATTTGGTCATGTTTGTCCTTAACTAGCATTGTTTGAGGTTTGGTCTAATATGTACTCATTTAGTCTTAGTGATATCTTGAGGTCTTGGTGTGGTCAAAGGTTTGACATGGTATTGATTCATTATAAAAAAAATTAATGTGTCTTTAAATATATATTATTATGTATTACCCGTTTACTATGTTAACATGCACCACAAAGTCATTTTGGTCACCTTATGGCCTAATTTTAAAGAGTTGTATGTACCATCCAAAATAAAAAAAACACATAAATAAGATTCCTAATGTAATAGATGTCAAATATGAGTCAGATAGTTGTCAAACCCTAAAAAACTTGTAGTTTAACACCTAAAATGAGAAAAAAAACTCCTTTATAAGAACTTTTGGGCACTTGTACAACCTTGAAAGACCAAATTATAGGTGAAAATAGTTTTAGAGAGGATCTTGGACTTTCACAGGTTATTTTAAATCTTTTGATCAAGATTTTGATTGAACGAATGTATTAGACACTCTCTCTCCTCCATTACTACCTTCACAATCTCACAAATGCAAAAATTAAATGCATGGTATGGCTAGGAGAGAGAAAAGTGGAAGATAAAACTTTGTCCAATTTCAGGGGTCCTAATGAGATTAAATTTAGCTATATTTATTTCATATTCATATCCCCTCCTTTATGAAAAATCGTTAAGAGTGACATTGGCTCACTATGCAATGTCCGTTAAAGTAGGGTCTAGTTTTACTCCTATTTTTTTGTGCAAAAATTATATGGAGTAGAATGGTATTTTGGATATTTTTTCAGAGGGAAAATATATCATTTAAATTTTAGTTTCACCAACCAATTTAACTTTATGAAATGCATTCATCAAGGATAAAGTGTCTCGAGTATATGGAGTTTCAATCAACCCTGTTGCAAGTGTTTGGTTGTTTTGAAGTACTATCACTTTTAAAGGTTTAAATTACTTCATTATTCATATAAAATTACTCATTATATAATTATTCATTTTCTCTCTCTTTTTTAAAATGGATCTTCACAAATAACCTTTCAAGACGTATCATGTTTTGCACTCTTTGGAAACATGGTCTATCACAAATGGTCCACTATAGGTCTGAATGCAATTTTCACCCAATTAGCAATGAACATAAATGATAAAACATGAGAATATTAATAATTAAGAATTTATAAAATTAACATAATGAACATGAGGCTCAAATTTAATCTCTATAAGGACTTGGATCTATTTCATCTACCCATAAGTTTGCAGACCTGTAGGTGGATATCCATTAACATAAGCTTCATTTTGAGATTATTTTTGAAATAAAGAGATGAACATGAATTCACAAATTTTCATGTGACCTTGACTGATCTCACCACATTAATTATAAGGCATGATCAAGCCAACGACTCTATTTCCATGTATATGCCTTGTATAGTACTTGACTAATACATGGGCCTGTACTGACCAAATGAACATGTTTAGGATGGCATAATGCTTAGTCAGTAGGTATAAAACTATTGAATTAGATGATAAGAAATGGGAAAAGATTTTATAGTCTCAATGTGTCAAAATACTCAAGAGACTCTTTCCTAAAAATCTATACAAGTAGGAAAAGGGACCTACATGTTACAAGCATGTAGGTCCTTTTTTTAAAAAAGGCCAATTATATTGAGAGGAAGGAAAATGTGGAAACATGAATCACTGTAAAAATAAATGAAACAAATCGTAGATAAATATAAACCAAACTGATTTGAGAGGGAAAAAGAGTTGAGATGATTTGGTCTATAAGCCAAATATTCATACACAGGTCTTTGTATGGAAGTAATAAGGCAAGGTCTAAAGTTTCATATAAGGATAATGAACTCTATTAGATAGTAAGAAATAAGCTCACATTATTTTATTCAAATTCAAAGTGTCAAGTCCTAATGGAGATGACCAATTTCAAAGCTCATGTTTAAACTCTTCTCAAATATTCATCGACAACCATCTCTCAGATAAACATGAAACACATGAATGGTATTTTGAATATAAAAGGTCATAAAAAAGGTGAAAAGTTTCCAAGAAGGTATATATTTATTATTATGTTGTTAAAAGGATCTTGAATTCCATGATTTTCATTAAAACCCCAAGAATATAGTTGACCTTCAAGATCACCTACATCCATACTTTGAGAAGGAACAAGTGAGTGTTTTTGGAAGATATAATGGTTTGGGTATTTTGAATAAGAGTTTTCAGACTCTAAACTAGTAATAAATAAAATTGAATTTTCAATAATTGTGATGGATGTCCTAATAAAAATGATGCATTCATATTCCTCCAAAAACCACCTACATGTTGTTATGAAGAGTAGGTTGGTTTCAATCCTTAAGAGAGAAAAGAGTATACCAAAAAAGTATGGGACTTTGGGTTAGATGATAGACTGTGTAAAGGTCAATTTAAGATTGAAATTTATATTAAGGAGTGACCAAGGATATTGGTAAATATAGATCTCTAAACCTTGCATACGCATTCAATATGAGCTATAGGCATGCTTACCTAGTTGAATGAATGTTTCTTGTTTAGAATGAAGAGATGAGGTTTGAAAAAAGTTAATTTATTGAGAGTGGTTTTATATTGATAACATAGTTCCATAAGACCTTAAAATTTAGTAACAATGTATGGAATGATGATAAGCCCTATCTAGGCCTAACAAGCCTAAGATTAAACACATGTAGACCATAGATGCAGTCATGAACAAAGTGGCTTATTAGAGATAAAGTGATGGTTTGAAGAATTTGATAATTTCATAGACAAATAAAATACCCTCTAATACCATACACAAATAGGGGAAGACAATAAAAGTGTAATTTAGGCCTTTAACATCACCTCAAGTTCCTCTCATGTAGGATTGTAACTCAAAGTAGAATTTCCATTGTTAGTTGAGGCCATGACACTCTATGTGGAGAAAAATGATTTTTAGGGATAATAAATAGGTACCTAAACTACAATATTGTGGCACTAGTTGTTACATTTGGTCTCAAATGTGTATGAATAATGGTTAAAAACTCAAACCCCTCTCTAATGGCCTATTTGGAAACTAAGAGTCAACGTAATGCACTCAAAGCTATATGAAAAGGATGCATGGGAATATGAGAACATATGTAATTTTGAGGATTGTTCTCCACTATAAAATTATGGCTTTGGTTTAGGAGTTAAGGCCTTAGGGTTTATGAACAATCATTATGAACCTAAGTACTCTAAACCCTCCTAAATCCCTAGTAGAGACCCAATGTGAGATATTGAATTATAAAGTGCACTAATTGACCTAATTTTATAATATAACATCCTAAACATTTATATACTTCAATTGTATTCTTAGTGTGCACTTTTTATGTACTTTTAGTTGTATGGACTGCATTAAATGCACTATTTTGAAAGGTTTTTAGGTGTTTTAAAGGGTTTTGAGAAATGGAGAATTTGAAAGCTATTATAAGAGGTAATTTGGTATGTATTTAATAGATTAAAGATTAAAAATTCATACCATACATCCTATAAGTGATTAAAAAAACTTCATTTTTTAAGGGAGTCTTCAATAGGCTCAAAATGACACTAGGTTTGAACACCATTTCATGGTTGTCATACTTCCATAGGGTCTCAATGGCTCAAATTTGGCATGAATGTTGGTGAAAATATATTTAAAGTTAATCAAATGTTTTTGGGTGGTTTCACATGTGTGGGATATATCTGGAGTAGAAGATCATCCTTCAAAGCAAGGAAACCTAATTGAGGCCTAATTGAGAGAAGAGAACAATAATAAAAGGCACTTCCATTCACTCTCAAGACATAAGAATTGGCATGGAGTTGTAAATAAATATTGGTCCATAATATATTTATTTATTTTCCTTTTATCATCTATAAAATTCCCTACACAAGGAGGTTTACATAATTTTAGGGCTATAAGGAAAAGAGGCCTAATGAGAGCTTACGGAGCCAAAAAGAGTCTTGAGAGTTGTTCTATGAACCAAAATGGATTGATTTAATGTGATAAGGTATTTTAATGACTTTGATGGAGAGATAATTCCTTGAATAATATTAACTCAAGTTTTGAACCACTAGGACAAGGCTAGGCATGGAAGACAAAGGGGTTTTAAGACACCTAAGCATATAGATGATGATTGCCACTAAAATGTTAGACCAGATAAGTTTATAAATGCATTATAGGTGTCAAATAAGGTTTATTAAAACAAATCATGGATAAATAATGATGAAAATTTCCATTTTTCATTTTTAATAAACAAATAAGGGCAATTTTGAGGCATTGTACAAGGTGTCAAGTGAAGTGTCTAATTCCTAAGCCACTTGGACAATGGAACATATTCAGAGGAGAGAAAAATGTCCTTAAGGACCTCTTGAAATAGTTTCTAAATCTTAATTAGTTATAACTCTCATGTGGACACTTGTCTCTCTCCCTTTACTATACCCCCCTCTCTTTATCTCTCTCATCATCATTTGTCTATATAAGATATGAATTTTGGCCTTGTAAGATATCCAAATTTGGTATGTCAGAGCCCTTATAAATTGACTAGTGATTTTTTACATTGAATAAATATTTCAAGCTGATTTTATGTTCTCAAATTATTTCTTAAGTGTGTGATGTAGTTCATGGTTGAATGGCAAGTGATAGTTATCTCTCCTTATGTTGATCTCACTCTTTCATGCTTGGAAAAGTAATATAACTTATAGTAGGTCACATGATGTCTAATTAGTTGTTTTGTGTGTATTTAAGTGAAAATAAGACTACTAGTGGCTATGTTAAGATCTACTATACATACACCTTGAGAAATACATTGCATTTTACCTTCATGTTGAAGTACATTTGTTAGAAGAACCTTGGGTGTTGAGATCAATTTTTCAAATTGTCTTTCATAGTACAAGTTCAAGTAGACTTGTATAATTAATCTTGGTTCATAACCTATAATAAATTAGTGTTAATCTCCTTCTATCCCTTTTCCTTCAAATAAATAATATTAGTGGTTAATTTTAGGTGTTGTGCAAGGGATCCAACACTTTAATATATAGATTAATCTCTTAAATAGGTAACCCACAACTTGAGAGGTGTTTCAATGTTACATAAAATTTAAGGAGGATGGAGTATCCCTCCTTAGGGTGTAAATTTGATTTATAATAAGTATAACTTGGATAACAAAATTATAGATTGTAATTGATGGACATGTGTTTGAATTGAACTATTTTGTCTTTTCATATCTTTTTGTATGTAGTTAGCCTTATTGAGCATAAAAATAGACTTAAGAATGTGAAGAGTCCTTCCTTTGAGCATAACAAAAGGTTGGCATGTGAAGTGATGGTGCTTTATAAAGCTCTATATATAGAACTCAATTGTATTTGGATATGGTTTTGATGTGATAGATATTAATATATATCATTTTAAAATGGTAAAATTATATGTATTTTATCATTTTCTACATGCAATAAATACTTATTTTGATTAAATATATTAATAATATAGTTTATATCAATTTTTATAATTATAATAATTTTTTATTTCTTAGCATAACAATCTCTTCTTTGCCTATTAATAAATATATTCAGTCTTAATTACCATTGTTCTTTTACTTTTGTCACTTATTACACAATTTAACCCTAAACTAACATGTTTTGAATGTATTTTTAGGAATATCTACTAACAATGGTGTGGTGAGTGTGTTTTTATAATTTGATCATTATGTCACAAGACATCAAAACAAAGCTTGGTCAGTTAAAATTATAGAGTGTGATCTATATACAAGTTTATCCTGAAGAAAAGACAAATAGAAATAGGTATATGAGGCTCATTATTTAAGTATGGGAATGAGGTTTTGAAAATACATGTACATATAAAGGATGATCATTGGTCATTGAAAAATATTAATGATGATTCACTTGAATGATTTTATCTTTCATAAAGTAGATTAACATAATGATAGTATGTGCCATAAAAGAAAGTGGATAGGTTAAAATACACCATGTCAAAACATATACCTACCGTCATATGGATGAATTGTTTTAGATGTAGGATAGTAATCTTAATTTTGAATAATAATTAGTTCACATAAATTCTAGAGGTAAACTCATACACAAATAGTTTATCTCATTTAAACTTGTTAGCTACATGGACTTGGGTGCTAAACACTATAAAGAAAAGGAAAAAAACATAAAGAAATTACACAGTAATAAAAATAAGAAAACTCCATGATCTTCATCCAAATTATCTACATGTGTACATATTTCTCACTAGCACTAAATCAATCTATGCAATTATTCAATTTAGTCCACAACCATAAACATGATAGGGCACAATTGTTGATTCTACTCATTGATACATAGAAAGAAAAAATGGGGATTGGCATAAAAATATTGTGACTCATATGTCATGATCTAAATAATTTTGAGTTTATTGATGTGATAGAAGCTAATGTGTTTAGCCTTAATGAAAAATAAGTAGAACAAGAAGGATCACTAGCACTTCAACATGTTTTGCAAGGATCTCATGCCAATAAAATTATCAATGTGCCTACTTTTAGGCAATTAGAAGAGGTAATGATTAATTTTATGATTAGATATAATGAGGATGCAATTAATTTTTCTTAATATGTTATAATATTGATCAACCCTATAATCATGGCAAGAGAAATGGGACTTCCAACTCAAGGTAAATCTAATTTGCCTTATAAATCCATGAATCCACCTATTGACTTAGAAATTAGAGAAAAGTATACAAGGGAAGTAAGGATAATTCCCATCAATTATGTGGAAGATTGTTTAGTGCATATTTTATCTGAGTGCATCACTAAGTTCTAGTAGACAACTAAACATGCAAATTAGGCAACCAAAGGAATTGTTAATTTTGCATATCATATGATACATCTCCACTATGATTTTAATTATCCAAAGTAATTGTACTCATAACTCATAAAATAAATTGATAAGGTTATCATGATATATCACATGCATTTTAGTATCAATTTTCAGTCTTACTTCTCTATTTTACATAATAAAAGTCATCAGAGGGACCAATCAACCTAGTTGGACATTTTTAGCTTGATTTTGTATTCTTCAACATTACTTGGTATAAAATAGGGAAATATTATAAATAATTTGGGATATTCAATTCATGGTGGTTTTATATCCAAGCCATTATCATTTCACACCCTAGGTTACCTCATGATGTAATTCAATATCTAGAATAACATGTACTGGTCACAAAGTTATACAAGGGAATTGAGATCAAAATACATGAGATACCTAAAACAACCATAATTATCATGCCCTTTTTCATCACTATGTTGGATTATTAGGTGGAAGTTCTATGGTATAAATCCATAGCTACTAGGTTGGTATAACCTATGCACTTCACAACTCTAGGTGTATAACAATGTATGCCTAAACAGGCACAAGATCAGCTCCACAAACCACCACAAATAAAAATAAATCTATGATATATTGACAAACGTAATAGTAATGAACCAATATTACAAGATTAACCATCACCACCTAAAAAGAGGGAATTATATACAAAGTCTTAGATAAATAATAAACATGTTCCAAATATAGTGTTTGAGTGTGACTTACAAAGCTAGGAGTTGAGGAACATAAATTTATATAGTCCATGCTTGCGGACATCAACAATGATGTTTACAATTAAGAAGACGAAAATTGATTATTTTTATAGAAGAAACTATACACCAAAAAGGTGCAAAATCAAGTGAGGTGGGAGTTATGGGTTGATATCACCCAAACTCCTTCTTCCATTATATCTTATATTTTGGTCAATAAGCATCTCGGTAACAGCTTCAGTTATAACTTTTCTCAGACATATATAACTATAGAATCCTTTGTACAAAATGTCCCACCTCTATCCTTAATTTGTATACCAAGGACCCATGATATAACAATAAGATCCCCAAAAATCAAAGATAGTATAGTATATTTTTTAGATCCAACAAGGGAATGTGGAGCACAACAAGCACAATAATCCTAAAAATAACCTTAGGTCTAGACATTGAAGAGCCCAAAGAAGCTCCTCAATCCAAGAATATGGTTGCATGAAGATATATTATTTTACAATCATCCTGTTTTAAATATTTAAAATTAATTTTAGCATTTGACTCACTAAATCCCATGGAGGATCCTAAATAGAGTAGTTTGCCACAACTTGAACCACAATGACAAGTTACATATGATTAAAAATATCCAACTAAAGCACAAGATGAGGTTGATAAGAAGGAGAAAGAAGATAAGAAGAAAACTATAAAATATTTAAATCACAAGGTTTATAAGGAAGAACATCAATGAGAATAATAAGTTGTAGAAGAGGAATGCATGAATAAAATTTAGGAATCAAAGGCTCAAAATAAAAGAGTCAAGGAATCATAGGCGAAGAATTAAAAAGAAGAAACAACAAGGAAAAACTAAGAAGCATATGATACACAACAAATTGAATATGAGGAAGTGGAACTTATAAGGGTTTAGGATGAGAAAAAGGATAGATAAACTCTATGTACCTAAAAGGAGAAAGATAAGCAAGAGGTTGAGGAGAAGGAATCTAAATACAAAGGTAAGGTTGTAACTAAAGTCAAAACCAAGGTAGTATAATAGGCTAAGACAAATACTGATTTAGATGTAAATGCCAAGGCTAAGGTATAAAATAAGGCAAAGGATATAGTGGAATCCAAAGTTTGAGATGAGGTAGAAGCTAAGGCTAAGGGTGAAATAGAAGCCAAAGATAGAATTAAGGTAGAATAAAAATTCAAGGAAAAATCAAAGTACATAGTTCAACATGAACTTGAGAGAAAAAACTAGTAGTGCAAGAAACATAAAACACACCTTCAAGATCAAAATGTACTTTAGGAGATGGATAGGAGGAGGCCTCTCATACAAGACATAAAATAACTATGCAATGGATATGGGATGTTTTTGCATCATCCACCTAGTGCACAATATTTTCTCTTCCTTTGGAACAAATCATGAAGTCTAATGACTAAGACATCATCTATGGCTCTAAATACAATTGTGCACAAAACATCTTTAGATTTTTCCCAACTCCCAATCACTAAATATATTAAACACATAACTACTTTTCAATAATAAATTTTTCATAAAGATTCAACCTTGGAGCATGAAGTCTGAAAACTATGAGAGGATAATGACGATCTAAACCTTCAATTAACCAATGTAATCCAACCCATTGACAAAAAATACCTTGCACTACTCACACAAGTCTTGGGTGACCAAGGCATTTATGAATAAAATTAGTTCTCATCCTTATTATCACACCTAACAAAAGATTAGCTAACTTTGCACAAGTTAAAATCACATTGAGCTCAATGGAAGAACATCAAGAAAAAATAGAGTTAATATGTGATCTCTTAGAATAATGTGAAAATTTTCTAGAAAAATATGCCCTTCAAGCCTAATAGATTGCATACGACATGTTGAATTTGAATAAACATCTTACCAACTCATTTTTAAAATATAAGCCAGAGTTCAATAGGGTGGACAAAGACAAAAATATGAATGAAGATCATTTAGCTACCTATAAATATATGAAAAATGCAGTAAAAAGCTTGCTTGATTCATAAGATAATGTCATGAAAAAAATACAGACCTAAAAAAATGATATTCTGTGTAGATCAGTTATTGGCATTCAAATTTAGAGGCATGAAAATTAGTTATAGGAGTTGTCCCAGGACATCTAGGTTAAATTGTCAAATTATAGGGCACTCATAAACATTTCAAAAGATAAGGCTATTCAAAATTTGATGGTGATTCAATTCCCACTATGTGCATTTATCACTATGATACAAGAAGTGCTAATTGAATGGAAAATGCTTAAGCAATATTTGTCCCATCTTGATCACTCCATTGCATAATTTTTTTCTAAGCCTCAATTCATCCTTTCATAATAGATGAAAAAGCTCAGTAATTAATTTCAATATCTTAGAACTGATTTATTATTTTAATTTTAAAATCTTTCATAGATTTAATTTCTTAAAAAGTTTAAAATATACAACTTTTGGTTTTCTACTTTCAAACCTATAATGGCAGAATTCTATAACCTATTTGATGAGATCGATAAGAGATAATTGCAAAGATTTGTGTTTAAGCACTTAGATATGCAAAATGACCTTATTTATATTTTTCAAGAAGATCCTAAAAATTCCACTATGGTTCAGTATTATAACCACCAAGATGTTAATATTATTACACATACTACGAGGGCAACTCAAACTCTAACAAAAACTACTATAACTATCCAATTATCACTAGTGGGAATACCTCTTCTATCTAGTACACATCCCTCCTCTTCATATGTATAATCCCTTAGGTAAGAGATGTATTTATTTTAGGTCAAGGTATTACATCTACTTTAAGGTGTTGTGATACCATCTCATGCCTTGGACTCTTATATGCTTCTACATACGCCATTACCATAAAATATTGTATCAACTCCTTTACCATTTATATATGTGGCACCCATGTTTACTTTGTATGATGGTAAGGGTGACCTTAAGCATCATATACATGTTTTCCATGTAGAATATTTAGACTACATGTATAATGATTGGCTCCTTACTAAGTTGATCCCTCATAATGTTGGAAGCACATCTATTGAGAGGGGGGAGTGAATGAATGAGCTCTTAAATATTTCATCTAATTCTTTAGTTTGTTACTCAACCATCAATATATAATCCATAGAGAAATTAAACCATTATAAATAACATAAAGACATAACACAAGATATATGTGGAAAACCCTTAAAGAGAAGAAAAACCATAATGATGTTTGCATTGACTAATTGTCTAAAATTAGATATGCAATGAGTCAACAAGATTGTTGAGCGCCAACTCAACTTGAGGCACCAGCCCCAAATAGTCAAGCACCAAATTGAAAAAAATATTCAACAAGCACCCACTTGTTAAGAATCACCAAATCCTTGTTTAGTAGACACCAATCTATAGGAGGATTTAACCACCTTTTCCAAACACCAACTTATCTGCTTTAGATCATACACATTTCTCAGTTGCTTTGATAACCAGATGAATGTACAATTATACTCTCTCTACTTATCAACATCACATTTATTCTACTATTTTTATACTTATCAATAAAATAGACACATTAGGTTCTCTTTCTCACTCCTCTTTATTTTTTAAGGACTTTGTCCTCTTTTCATTCTCTACTCATCTCTTTTAGCTTAATTATATATGAGTCATTTGATGTTTTCATACTCACACCTCTATTTCCATCCATTCATAAATAGACCACTACTCTACTCCTTAGTGAATAATCATCCTCATTTTTCTTATCACTCAAACCTCTCTAAACATTCATTTCTCAATGGACCTCTACTCTACTCCTTAGTGAATAATTATTCTCTATTTCCATGCATTAAAAAATAATTTGATCTTGCTTATATACAAGATGTTTATCAAAATCCTTTGAAAGTCAGTGAAATAAAACTCTATATTTAGTTATATAATGATTTATTCTATCACAAAAACATAATTCACATTAGCTTTTATAAAACCTTACTCACATAAGTTGGCCTAGGTGAAACAAAGTTGGGATAGACTAAGCAATCAATAGAATACATTAGTGTTAGCCTGATGAAGTTTATAGTAATATTGATGCATTTAGTAGTAGCTTTGATGCAATTCATAGCATGCTTGATGTAGTATATAAAAACCCTGATATAGTCCATATTAAACCTAATTTAATCCATAGAAAACTTGATGTAATCCATAACAAACCTAATGTACTCTATAGAAAGCCTCATGCAATCCATAGCATGCTTATTGCAGTTTGTAGCATGCCTAATGTATTATTTATAAATCTTGATCCATTATGTATCTAATCATAAAAATTCCTTGACATCAATGACCATATTCTTTACTGAATAAAAAACCCTTTGACGTCAATGACAATATCTCAACAAACTCCTCCTTTATCATTGATGAAAAATCTTTACAAGTTAATGACCTGAGTAGATTTTATCATTCAATAAACATACCTTTATACTAAAACTTGACCTCAGCTTACTCTTTCCACTATCATATATTCACCAAAGTAAACTAGACAATAGTTACACAGCTTGTTATTTCTCTCCCTTACACATCTATCTCTACTGTTGCACTATTTCTCCCTAAAAATAGTTAGCTTGCTAATTCTTTTGCTAATTTGTGAATTCTCCCCCTTTGACATCACTGGGAAAGGGTTTCAAAACCTAAAATCTATTTGATCCATAAAAAAAAAATTCTTCTTCAAAACTAATAATATCCATCTTCATTTCCCTGATGAGAATTCTATAAACTTCTCATTGGGAAATTGTAAGATACTACTCACTACCACTTGAACATATTTTGACTATCATGGACTCTTGAATCTTGATCCTCAAAGATAAAATATACCCAAAGTTTATATCCCCCTCATTCCATACCTTTTTTAGTGATTGATATAATAAGGAATTACTCCTAGTTCTTTTCGTAATAACTCAAATGTTTCCATTGGAAGAGGTTTTGAAAAAATGTCTACAACTTGTTATTTTTGGTTACATATTCTAGTTTGACAATCTAATTAACTACTTCCTCCCTTAGAAAATGATACTTGATTTGAATATGCTTAGTCCTAAAATGCATTACTAGATTCTTATATATGTTAATGGCACTAGTATTGTGATAAAATATATAAGTCGGATTGTCAATCTTAATCTTAAAGTCATCCATGAAACATGTGTGCAACATGATGATGTTACTTGTGCTCAGCTTCAACTATGGGAAAGGAATCTGATGGTTGTTTCTTACTCAACCATGACATAAGAATCTTTTCAAGAAATAATTCACCACCACTTGTGTTCTTTTTATCATCAATGATACCTACCCAATCTGCATTAGTATATGTTGTTAAATTGAAATCCTTACCTTTTAAGTACAAAAAACCAAATTTGATAGTATTTTAAGATATTTGAATATCCTCTTGATTTTTTGTAAGTGTGTCTCTTTTGATTTTTCCTACAATTTGGCAACTAAACTTACTTCCTACATGATATCTGGTCTTAATGTAGTAGTATACAATAGACTTCCAATCATAGATCTATATAAAGTTTGATTGACTTTTGATGACTTATCTTCTTGACTCAACTTATAACTATTATCATTAGAATAACTACTAATTTATAGTCTTCCATATCAAACTTATTTTTAATTTCCTTAATGTAATTAGATTGAGAGATGAAGATTCCCTTATCTGACTCAGTTACTCACAATCAAATAAGTAATGATAGTTCCCCTAACATATACATCTCAAATTATTATTGCATTACTTATGAAAACTCCTTAGAAATCTTGTCATAGTAACTAACAAATATAATATCATCAACATAAATAACTATAATAAATGATGCTCACCTTCTATTTTGATGGAAATATTTCTATCAACAACACCTCTCTTGAAACCTTGATCAAGAAAGTATCTGTCAAGTCTTGTATACAACACTCTAGGGGCTTGTTGTAGCCCATATAATGATTTATTCAATCTATAGACATAGTCCTTATTTATTGAAAAAGAGAAACCTTTAATTTGATACATATACACTTCTTCTAAATTTCAATTGAGAAATTCAAACTTTACATCCTTCTTATATATCTTGAAATCCTTAAAACCAACATATGCCAAAAATAATCTTATGGCTTCCAGTCTTACCACAGGTGAAAAAGTTTCTTCAAAGTCAACACCTTCTACTTTATCATAGCATTTACATACTAACCTTTCTTTTTTTCTCATGACTTGATCATCTTAATTCAATTTATTCCTAAAACCCCATATGGTTCCAATGACATTCTTATCCTTGGGGATGGGAATAAGTTTCCAAGTTTCATTTTTCTCGATTTGATTGAGCTCTTCCTTCATAGAATTCACCGAATGCTTATCACTTATGTATTATGAAATTTTTTGTGGTTATATCTTTAAAAATATAAATAATATTAAATTTTATGATGTATTCATAAACCTTCTCCTAGTTTTCACTCTATCATTAATATCACTTATGTTTTGACTTTCTACATGATTTTTATAAATGAATCTAGAAGGTTCCTTTGTATCTTCCCATTATTATTCTTGAATTTCTTATTATAATTCTTCTCATGATATTTTTCATTCTTATTTAAAGTCAAGAACCTCTGCATAAACTCTTGGCTATGTGCTCACCTGCTTAGATCTAGTTTCATCCACTCTCACATGTGTACTCTCCATAATCTTCCTAATGTCTTGTTGTAGCATCTATATGTAGAAATAACTGAAGAATATCCATTAAGTATTCCTTCATGAACCCTTGAATAAAATTTTCATATATCCTCTTCATCTCTCTTGATGAAACACATGTTTTTAAACACTCTAAAGTGTTCCACTGAAGCTGGTACACCTTTCCACATTTCATAGAGGTTTATTGTTATTTATTATTATTTGACCTTTATTTAAAATGTGCACTACTATGTTTACATCCACTCTCCAAAATATATCAAAAAATTTAGAATCATTTAAAAAATTTCAAGGCATTTCTTGAATAGTCGTGTTCTTTCTTTCTACCACACCATTTTGATGTTGTGTTCTTGTAGCTAAAAACTATCTCTTGATTCCATGTTTCTTAAAAAATTCATCAAACTCATTTGACCAAAATTCTCATTCTCTATCAGATCTTAGACACTTGAATTTTAAGTCCATCTCATTCTCATATAGATTCTTGAATTCCTTGAAATTATCTAGAGCCTCATAATTCTCCTTCAAAAATGTAACCCAAGACATTCTAGTGTAATCATCAATAAGAAGAATGAAGTAAATCTCACCTTGAATACTTTGAATTATAGTTAGACCACATAGATCTATATGAATAAACTCCAAAGGTTTTATTATTTAATATTATTATTTTTGAAACCATCCTGTTTGTTATCAATGTTGACATGCCTTAAATAGGGTGTTTGTAGGCTTAGTGATCTTAGGCATGTTCCTAACTGATTTATTATTACTTATATTTACTAAGTTGTGAAATATTATATGTCCCATTATTTTGTGGCAAAGGTATCTCTCATCCACTTGAATCAATAAACACCTATCCTTCTTGATCTCATTTCAAACATACAAATTATTTGCAGTCTTGTTAGTATCTATTACCAATCTAACTGAACTTGATTTTCTTATTTCATATCCTTTAGCATGATAAGTGAAATTATATCCTTGATTTCACATTTTATTAACACTCAAAAAGTTATGTGTCAGTCTTTTTACATATAAAACATTCTAAATTTTAGTTTTCCCATTCTCAGGACTTAGGATTCCCTTGCCAACAATATTAGCTATTGTATTGTCTCCAAACTTGCTTTTACCTTTTGTATTCTTCTTCAAAGATATAAATTTATTCTTGTCACCTATCATATAGCTTGAGAAACCACTATCAATGTAACATTTAAAACTATCATGTTGAATGTAAAAAGAATCTTGTGCTAGCATGGATTCTTCTTCGTTTGGACCATCATTTTCTTTCTCCTTTTTCATTATTTTTCAAGTTTATCAATTCATATCAATTTGAAGATACACCTTCCTATTTTGACTAGGGGGTTTTTCATAACACAACATAAATAATCTTTTAATATGTCCAATTTTATTATAGTTATAATAAATCACACTACTTTTATTGATATTTAACCATTAGAAAATTGAATTTGAGAATCATTTTGAAAATGCATGACTATTCATATCACTTATCCATGCACGATTGTTTCTAGCATTTGATCTACAATATAAAACTCTATGTTCAATTTCATCACAAGAAAAATAATAGCCATAAAATGAATTCATGTACCTAAGTGCATTTGGTTGCCTAAGAAGAAATGATTTTTAAATGTTTTTAGAAGGCATAATGACATATTTGTTATCTTTGAGAGGAGCGATAACTTCTTGACCTATCCTAACCTCTGACTATCATTCATAATCTCAAATTTCTTGAGAACATCACCATATGTCTTAGGCTTACTAATATTCTACTCTTTCTTGATATTATTTTGCTCATCCATGTATCTAATGATTATTTTGATGAAAGGTAACCTTTGAATATTCAATATGTCTTCAAGAATTCCATTTCTCTTTTAAAACTTTTAACAATTTTTTAATTTGATTGTGAATTGTTCCAAATTTGACTTCAATGAACCTATCTCAGATTTGAATTCATTACACTCTCTTTCCTTGGACTTTAGACTTGTATTTTCTTCCTCTAACTGAGTCTTGAGATTGTTAATGATGTCCTCAGCTTCCTTGGCACTCTTAGTTATCATAGATTCCAAGATACATATGTGTTCTTCCTGACTTTTGACTAGAGACTTCAACTTTTATCTTTTCTTTCTTTGAATATTTTATTCATTCAAAGCATTGATAAGTTATACCTAAATATCAACCTCATCTTCTTATTCATCCACTTATTCATCATTATTTAAGGCTTGTTCTTTTGAACTATTCCCATCTTCAACTTCAATGGCCATAAACAAAGCTTCATCATTTATATGGTCTGAACTGTAGTCATCACTATCTAAGATATTTTATGACTCACTTCAGGAGAGCTACTATCGTCTTTATAATATAAACTCTTTTTTTTATTGAATAAATTTTTCTTATAGTCACCTTACTTGATTTTTTTCTTGATCTTGTCATACTTGTCAAACTTATTATTCTTTTCACCATGTTATTCATCATGATCATGTCTTTATTTATGAGGAAAATTGGTAGAAAAATGACCAATCCTACAAAAATTGACACATTTGAATGGTAAATTACCTCTGTACTTACTTGCACCTTTTCTTAATTTCCTCACAAATAAGGATTCGGCTTTGTCTGCATCAATATCAATGTCACTATCAATTTCAAATTTTTTGATATTGGGTTTCTTAAAAACCTTGAAGGTTTATTCCCTTTTGGAATATCTTCCATAATTAGTCTTCATCTCATAATCAATATGTATTCCATGAATCTCATCCATTTGTAACATGTATAAGTCTTTTACTTCTTCAACTACTAATAACTTTGAGTTAAATTTTAAGGTCAAGGATCTTAGAACCTTTTCACCAACAGTTGACTCATTAACGTTTTCTCTAAGACCTCATATTATGTTGAGTACTTCATCAAATCTAAGAATATATGCTACAATAATCTCTTCTTCCTTCATCTTTAGACCTACAAACTATCTTCTATAGATCTGAAGCTTTGCCAATTTTAATTTGGTGTCACCTTCATAGATGAGTTGTAACTTGTCCCAAATTGCCTTAGCTAAATCACATTTCATCGCCTTGACAAATTCAAAATTTTCCAATCCACACAATATAACATTCATAGACATTGAATTATTCTAACATTCATAGACATTGGAGTAGTTTTATGGATATTATACCCATCTATAATTGAATGCCAAATATCAAACCTGAGATCAATAAAATAGGTCTTCATCCTAATGCTCCAAAATTTATAATTAGTTATACTTAACAAAGGTGCCTTGTTTTTTGAAAAATGTTCTTGTACTTGATGACTAGGCATTGTGCTTCTTAGGATCTACATTCTAGTTGTCAAGCCTAATATTGAAGGACCTGCTATGACACTAATTATTGGAAGCACATCCACTGAGAGGGGGTGAATTGATGAGCTCTTAAATATTTCAACTAATTATTGATCTCATTAGTCAAGAATCATTACATAATTCATAGAGAAATTAAACCATAACAAAGAACATAAAGACATAACACATGATATAAGTGGGAAATTATTAAGGGGAAGAAAACCCAAAAATATTACTACATGGACTAAATGTCCTAATTAGATATACAATGAGTCAACAAGATTGTTGAGTTCCAACTTATCTTGAGGCATAAACCCCAAATAGTTAAGCATTGACTTGAAAAAAACATTCAACAAGCAAACACACACTAAGATGCACCAACTCCTTGATTTGTAGACACTAATATGTAGGTGGATTCAACCCCATTTTCCAAGCATGAAATTTTCTACTTCAAATAATCCAACTTTTTTAGTTGCTTCTATAAAAAAATGATGGTATAATTCTACTATCTTTTTGCTTATCGAGCTCACATTTATTCTAGGATTTTTTAATTATCAATCAAATAAACACATTAGGTTCTCTTTCTCACTTCTATTTATTTTTCAAAGATGATGTCCTCCCTACCTTATCTACTCATTTATTTTAGTTTATTCTATATGAATTATTCAATTATTTCATACTCACACCTCTCTAGCCATCCGTTCCTCAACAAACCTTTGATATACACTTTAACAAATAATTATCCTCATTATTTTTCTCACTCATGCCTCTCTAGCCATTCATTCCTCAATGGATCTCTACTTTTCTCCTTAGTAAATAGTTATCCTCTATTTAATTACTTTAAAAATACAATTTGATCTTGTTTATATACAATATGTCTATCAATAACCTTTGAAAGTCATCCAAATAAAACTCAATAGTTGATTGTATAATGATTTATTCTCTCATTAAAACATAATTCACATTTGATAAGATAAAATCTTACTCACATAGGTTAGCCTAGGTGAAATTAAGTTGGGATAGACCATGAAATAATTAGAATGTATTTAATTAGGCTTGATGAAGTCTGTAGTAGTCTTGATGTAATTTTTAGCAACTCTGATGTAGTTTGTATCATGCCTAATGCAGTCTATAGTAGATCAGATATAATCCATAGAAAACTTGATGTAATCCATAACAATATTGATGTAGTCCATAACAATCCTAATGTAGTCTATAGCATGATTGATGTAGTCCATAACAAACTTTATGTATTCCGTAGCAAGCCTGATGTAGTCCATAGCTAATCGTAAAAATTCCTTGACATTAATGACCATATTATTTACTAAATTGAAAACCCTTTAACATCAATGATAGTATATCAACACATAATTTAAATGGATATTCATTTCAATGCTTCTATGATCTCTCTAATCAGTCTATCACATCATTTAATCCACTTGTAAATATGTTTTTGGCACACTTTTCAATCAACATCAGTGACAAGGTTTTTTATGATCAAGTTACTCAACTAAAGGAAAAATATAATGATCCAATAACTAGAAATATATTATAAAATATGACTATTCCCATGGTTATAGATAACTCCACGACATATTCAAGAAAATTTTATTATAGACATTTCATGAAGCTATATTATTCAAAAAGTTTGCTTCATTCATAGATCTATGCTATATAGTGAAGTAATAGGAAGTCAAGCTTATCTCCATGTGCATGTTAAATTACACAATAAGATGAAATTCAAGTATTAATATTTACAATAATCCCCCATAAGGTGAGGCCCACTAAAAATAAGAATGCACAAAATACAACCATTAATGTAACCTCAGAACTAACTCCTCGCATGGTTTTATCAGGTTCTCTAAGGAGACTTTTCATGAATCTTCCTAAATTGCCCACACATGTTCTCCAATAAATATTTTAATGTAATTCCATATCTCTCCCTCCCATAAAATATGATGATAAAACTAGGCCTCTTCCAAATATTTATCATTCCAATGCATTTTATGATTATCACAAGGCCTCTGACCATACTAAAAATAAATACATTAGCTTATGACGTACGATATAATTTTTGATAGATGTTAATATAATTGATGTGAGCACTCCTATATAGGTACCCAAATCATTAAAAATAATAAAAAAAATAATGAAATATTTTAAGACACGCTTTCAAAACATATAACTTTTGATATAGTAGTTACTTATAGTGTTCATTATACTTTCAAGTGCATCCACCACTAGTATCCTATCATAATCATATGATGGACACATACCCTATAAATAATATAATTATTTTGTATCATACTACATTGACAACTAGAATTATAATCTCTTTCTCAAAGAAGGAGATCATCAATGATGACTCAGATTTATATGCACTCTTTGTATGGGCTTACATTGATCATAATCCTATTTAGAGTTTCATGGTTGATAATAACTCAAACATCAATATGTGTACTATTAAACTTATATAACACTTGGGTTATTTAGTGTAGGATGTTTCTCTAATATATGAAATTATTTGTGGCTTTAATGGCCATGTATAGAGTTCTATTAGGGAGATCACACTTCTATTATAGGTTAGGCCTGCACATGTGGCCACTAGATTCTTAGTTGTACCTAGTGTTGGCACATTAAAAATTTTATTGGGTAGGCATTGGATATAGAATATTTGAGCAATTCCATCCACTGTAAATAGATGTCTAAAGTATATATATTCTAATCAAGTGTTACATTTGAGGGAATTCCATATGATTATCCTTTACTTATTCCAAAACCAATTACACAACAACCACTAGTCACACCTCGACACATAACTTCCATTAGCACAATTCTAATATCAGTTAAGCCACCAATGTAGGTGAGGTATAATTCTATAGCATTATGACATACACAAACTCTCCCAAGAATACTTTATAGAGAGCCTTTCCATACCACATTAACATCCACATATGTTTTACAATATAGAGAGCCCATGCCAATCACATCATCTTCTATGAGAGAGGTCCCCAAGAACCCCAAAGTTTATAGGAAAATTTAGTTCTGCTCCATAAATTCATATCCCCACTCTACAAGTACCTTCAACTACAAATTACTTATTATATCTGGTTCATAGATCTTAGATAACTCCTCCCACAACACAAGTGATCAGTCTTCCTTTATTTGATACATGACACCCTGATAGTGAGTCTCTTGTGAGCCTCATCAGTTAGTATGCCCCTCTCTACTTATACATAGTTTCATTTTCATATTTATTTTATATATATTATAATTAGGGAATATAAAAACATTCAAATATTACTCAAACAATAAAAATTTCATATTGTATCCATTTCCAAGTTTACATTCCTTCTATTTACTAGGTACTACATATGATATCTATGTAGTGTAGTTGGTTTTATCATACATACATGATTCGCTTATTCTCTTTGAGTGTTCACAGATAATTACAAGACTTAGTTCCATCATATAGATCCATAGTTACTACTATTTACCCACCTGGACATATACAAATACATAAATTCAACATTGATACATTCACCCAATGGGGGCATTATACTACAAAAATTTTGATTTGCTAGGTTATATCATTTTACATAATTCTTAATTTTTGCTAGAAACTACTAATATAGACTCAACTTAATTACATACTTGATATTATATGGATTTGTACCACATGTTCATGCATACTGTCATTTATTTTTTTCCTAGTTTAGATTGATTGTGTATTTTAGCATCTACATCTACTCAAGGGCATTTGAATATGTCATTATTCTCATATCTAAGCCACTTCCTTCATTTTATGTATGCTTTGGATATGTGTCCATGTCCTTGTGTGTGATTTATTGATTCTGTATGTGGGCAATTGAACATGCCATTCCATGTATCTCTAATATAACCTTGATTTCTCTTTATATATGTGGACATTTGAACATGTCCTTGTATGTATTTATTTCTCTGACTTAGTGACATGTGCCCATGTGCCTTGTATTGTGGCCACTTGGCCTACTTTGTGTGCCTCATGTGTTTATATGTATGATTTCATGTATGCATCATGACCATGAAACTTATATCCTTCTTATTGCTTTGAAACTCAGTTTATGATGTTGTGAGAGACCTGATGCATTTCCCCTTCTTTCTTGGGTACCTTGAAGGCCATCATGCCCAATTTCCTAAATAGTTTACACAGAATATAATCATATTTATTGTTCATATCCATGATTACATTATTTTATCTATCTTGACAAACTTGTGAATTTTATATCTAATATACATTCAATACATTGATATCTTGTACTCAATAAAATTTTAAATTTTGATGTCATGTATACACATTATATTTATTTATCACATAGGTGTTATATATTTTCAAAATAACATGCATGATGCATATCTTTTCTTTTAAGGATAATTATTATTGTAGTTCAATAACACCCCTCAAAAGAGGGGCCATTCATATGGGTTTGTCATAGAGACCAGGACATTTTAGTGCACTCCAAACATAGTTATTAGCACATAGACACAAATTATAGATCCCAAACTTAGGAAAATATAGTGAAAAATAGTCACACCTAGATTAGTCTCAATTTTGCATAAACACAACACATTTGGTCAATATCATGACAAAGAAGACACCAGTGTAGTGTGCTATTGATTAGGGGACCATACTAATGTATAGTAACCCCAAAAATAGAAAATTTTATAGTTTTTAGAAAGTTACAATAGGTATAGTCTAGGTTTACATAGTTTTAGTCATAGATTATTAGGTATGATCAGTATATAATCAATTTTTACTTAGAACTACATAGGGTTACTTATATTGGGTGCATCATGCATGACATGTTCACTTCCATTTCGGTTTTAGATAGTCACAGACACCAATTACTATAAATTAATCTAGAATCCATATGCATAGATATCAAAATTGGGGGTAAAGTCTTGCACATTATTTCCATATTCTTAATTTTACACTAGTTTCTCATATGGAATGGCAAATCCATGTCATTCTCTATATTGTATATTCTAGAAACCATTTACACTAGGTTTACACTAGACTGATGCTTCATTCCATATATAGTAGTTGGCATTCTTGAGTGGCCTAGAGGTATTTCACATTTAGAGTTTTTGAGTGGCCCTTGAGCCATTTTATGTTCACAGTTCCTGTGTGATCTAGATTCATCTTTTAAAACTTCATGAAACTATTTTTAGTTTCAAATTATCTACCAATTAGGGTTAGGGGATGATGGAGTAAGGGTCATCTTTAGTTTTTTAGCCACTTACATAGGATGGTTGGAAAACTCATTAGTCCAATACAATCTATTCATAGATAATGATCCACCAAATAGGGCTAGAAAATGATGTAGTCAAGGCCATCTTGAGTTTTTGAGCCACCCATACATGATTATTAAGCAAGACATTAGCTTAGTCTAAGTTATTCACTGTTTGATCACCATCTACACACACATAGGATGTTACTAGGTTTTTACATTAATTCATATAACAAATGAGGTGTATTCATTCCCTTCCTCTTTCTCTCATCTCTTCACTCAGTTTTGTCTTTGATTTTGATATTTTTTAAGTGAGGACTGATTCATTCATGTTTTATTTATAGGATATGTAATGGATCATGTTTCATAGACTTAAACCTAGATTTATGAGCTTCACCTCCTAGGTAAGTCCAGGTACAATTATTTTTCCTTTATCCTAGTCATTTCACTTTATTATATTTATATAATAAATATGAGAAAAATGTTGTCATCTAGAATGCCATTTAAGTGAAATGATGTCACTTGATACCACCTTATCCTTATCTTTTACCTAAACCCATCGTAAGGCCTCTCTTGATCTTTTTTTTTAGCTTTTTTACAAGTACAACCCATCCACAGATATAACAAAAGTAGCTATAAGCCTTCACTTAGGCACTTAAGTCCCCTTTTCACCCATTTTTACCACCTAGACATTAACACATCCCTTTGGACTATAACACACTACACTATTGGCAAAGGGGCAACACTAATATCACCTTGTGCTTATCACCCCCAACAAATATCTTTCATTTTCTCAAACCACGTTAGGGTCAACTTAGAGCCATTTCATGTCCTAACAAGCACTAGAATGCTAAATATATATTATTTTCACTCATTTATTCCCTATATGCAAATAATCATAAATAAACTTAGAAATAGTTGTGAAAATCAAGGAAATTAATCCTTATTATGCCCTACTTCTATGTACCCATTTACAATAATCGAGAGCTGAAATTACTTAGATTTATAGTCTTAATTCACACTCAAAGCATTAAAATTGACACTTATAATGGCATTCACTCCCACATATACCAGCACTTAGATTGGTATAAATACATATGGATTGATTCACTTTCAAAGTATTGGTATGTAGGCAACACTCAACATATGTGGTGTTGAGATCATGTCCAGTCTACCCTAATAACTCAACTCATTTTCTACTTGTGCTCCTCAAATATCCTAACAAACATGGAGGCTTAGGGTTTTACATTGAAATTAGTTTAAAAAAGGAACAGACAATGATCTCACATTTGATCACATAGGCATAGGCTTCTAAGAACTAGGTGAAGATGCACCTATAAACTCACTATCTCTGATGCATAAGGACATTAAAATGGAATAAAGGACACTATCATAATGTGTTATTGACTAGAGGTTCTAAGTACTATCCAAGAGGGTTTTTGACACTTGTTTCCTATTGGTAACACCTTGCATTATTACTTCACCAGTGTCTAACTTGCCACTTATCTATCTCAATTGGTTTTCTAGCTAAGTACACATTTTCTAGTTCATTTCTATTTATAGAATGATCAAATAAATTAATTATTGTACAAATCAGTGGATATTAATATTTAGATATTTAATCCTTGATTTATTATCCTATCACTTTGGTAATATAGGGTTTTATATTCCATAACTCCCTAAAAAACTAATTCATTGTACTCATTGTTGTAATATAAGACATATCTTAAGGGACCATTGAAACCTTGTTTAACTAATTGATCACCTATTAGAACTCTACCTTGAATAAATAACCATAATAAGTTTTAGAATTTAGGCCAAAAATGGTGAATCCAAAGTTGTTTAAATATGTAATTAAGAGGTTGCTTATCTGATTTATATAGGGAGTGATAACCTTCCACTACCATATACTTTCTCTATGTGTAATTTCCCCATGATAATTCATATTCCTCATCACTGTAGGAAAGGTCACACCTAATGATATTAGAGAGGATTTGGTCTTTGAGAGGTTGTATAATGTGATCCAACCATTTTTTAGGTGGAATCCATTCCCTTCTAAATTTCCAAGATGTGTTGGGACATATGAAGTAATTGGAAACTAATACCCAATTATTTTTGTGAATTTGATCCATGATCCTAAAAATGGGTATATTTATTTATAAGAGGGGTATGACCATCCCAAGAATCCATAAATAAATGTGCCTTGTTGCCATTATTAATAATCCAAAAGATATTATTTTTAATTTTAACCTCACTAGTTATAAGAACTGCCATAATAGGGGAATCCTCGGAGGATAGATAAATAAACTAGTTGATCAAGAAGTTTATTTTATACATAATTGGTCCTTAATTACTTTTCCCAAAGATGTGAAGGAAACTTCAGAAGATGCCATTATATTTTTTCAACCAATGATTAGCCATTTAAATGGGAAGATAAAAAGCCAAGGTCTCCATCATGCTTCTGAAGATAAACCCATTTCACTAGAGACTATTTTTTGGTGAGTTGTGATCCTTTCTATAAGAAATGTTGGTAGGTGCAATCAATATCATTGAAGATATATTTGGATAAATACATCCATGAACAAATTTTGGTATATAAACATATGTATTTCCATTACAATATTTCCATTATGTAACTTTAAAAAATATATATATTTCAACACAAAAAAATATATATATTTCAACACCCAATATATACAAATTTGTGATATCAAGATAAAACATTATCCATTTTTTAAAGGTATAAAACAAATGTTACTGAAAATTTGTGATTTTAAACATCTCTAAAATTTTGACATCTTAAATAAAAAGTGTCGTGCTTTTTTCTAGATAATACTTCAATTAAATTCTATCAAATATTTTTTCTAAAAGGTGAAACATATTTTTTATCTTATTTCTTTAAATAGGATTTGAATTATTTTTTACATTTTTCTAAACTAACTTTTATTTTTTAAATATATCTATGATGTGTCCAAAAAATTTGAAAGAAATTTTCACACATATTTTCATTGCTTTTGTGATTACATTTTTTATTGTTAATCATAAAAGAATATTTTTTAAAATAATTATTTTAAGAATATTTTTTTGCATAATCTTGTATTACATTCTACCTACAGTATTTATTATTAATATTTTTGAAGGTAGATATGTATGTAATATATTTTTATTTTGTCAAAATTATTTTTAAAAATGCACTATCCAAATGGGATCAACAATTTGTTACATAAGTTTTCTCTTTTCTCTTTTATGTTTTTTGTTATATCTATTTTTTTACATTCATGCATGTAAATCATATTTTATGTAGAATTTTCATTATTTTTACATTTTTCAAAGCTAAATTTTATATTTTTAATATATCTTTGATATTTTATAAATATTGAAGGAAATTTTAATAAGTTTAAAACTTTTAATTTTTATGTTGTCCTTACTTTTACCCTTACAGTTTTTATTATAAGTTATAAATGATTTTTTTTAGAGCTAATTTTTTTGAGAAGGAATTTTTTCATAATATTATATTACCTTTTACCCATAGTGTTGTTTCTTAAATCTTTTTAAAGTAGATATGTATGTAAAAACTCCAAAATTTGACTAAACTATTTTTAACCATGCACAATTGAAAATAGCATTAACACTTTGTTATGGAAATTTTATCTTTTATTTTCATGCCTTTTATTATACTTATTTCTTTTACATTTAATTGAAGGGGATTCAATGAAAATATTGAACTGTCTATCTGGTAAAGCTCAGCCTAGCTGGACGTTCCTAGTTAAAATTCTAGATGTTAAGGTTTTCTTCGAGATGTTCTCATAGTCATTATTTCCCACATCTACCGAGAGGGAAGCAAAGGTTTCAATGTTATGACTAACTTACAGGTTGGTAGGACTTATTTTAATTTTTGTTTTAAGTTAGGATATCTCCCCAGTCATATTGGAAATATTTTGATGGGAGATGACACTAAGTACTTTAATGTGCAGGAAGCGGTACCTTCAAATTACTAATGTTATCAATGTAAAAATTCACCATTCATGTCATATCCAGTCATAATGCTCTTATTCATTTCCCAATTATGTGAGCTAGGTTGAATAATGTACATCTTAGACTCATTAATTATTTGATTAGATTTGGGATTATTGTGTGTTTGATCAGACCATTTACGCTTCAGTCTTAGGCTGGTGTTGAGTAGAAGTCAAGTGAAAATCACATTGCTAACATGGAGAGGGAAAGCGATCACATTGATCCTATCTCATGCATATAAGTTAGGGACGATCCTTATACTTGGCATATTATGACAAAGGTAGTCAACATTTTATATGTAGAAGATAGTGCGGTTTAACCCTGTTATATCCTTAACCACGGGTTGGAACTAAAGGGTCATGAGAATGAGGGGGGTGGTAATTAACATCTCATAGGAATAAATTAGTGAGGTTCATTGTATGTTATGTAAGGGAATAAAATATTTTAAAGATAAGCCTAAGAAGGAGGAGTTGGTTAATGTGTTTTTCAAGTTTGTCGAAGAGTCTTAATAGATGAAAGAGGGATTTTTTTAGGTAGATATCCCATTCCATTGGATAGTAATACATCTATAGATCATTAATTACATTGTTATAATTAATTACTTAACAATGTAAGGAAAATATAAAATTATGTACTCACTCCAATTCATGTTACTCAATCATTTCAAGTGATAATGTAAGGTTAATTTGCCTTATTACCTCCTTAGGTCCATTGAAAATTATGTTATGGCCTTTTAGTTTAATACATCTGGGGTATTATCCACCAACCATTGATATGTCTAATTGTCAAATCAGGACAACCTTATTTAGGTAGGGATGCTAATAAACCTAAGGATGGAGAGTAGAGT
>JARHVA010008627.1:112500-152500 GCA_037957365.1 Torreya grandis
TTGAAAAAATTTGATCCAAGTAATGTTAGTTAGACATTATCATTTCATATGTATGATTTACAAGTTTGTGCAACATCATGTTAGAAGGTATTCCTTTATAGTACACTACATGTTCTTAAAAATCATACAAAACATAGGTACTATCCTATCTCTTTATATTATTGCACCATCACTAACTACTCATCCTTGAAGGGAGGACCATTCCTTGATGAGAGATTGTGTAGGGGATCAATGGTCTATGGTTGGAGTTTAAAAATGATTGGATGATGATCTCCCTCCACATAACAATACTTATTTTGAGATGACACTTAATATTGCCATAGATACTAGAGTTCAAAGAACTCATGCTTCATAAAGTAATTTATCTTATATCTTATCCATTATAATTTATTTATTATTATTGAAAAAATATACCTGATGAGATGTAACTATTTATTTATTGTATATTGCCAACAATGGTTGTATGCTTGTACCAATCATGGCTGGATATCTATAATTATTTTTTATATTCAATTACATCATGTTTTATCTGACGATAGTGATCAGTGACTTATATATGTCACATGCTTGTTTTAAAATTATCATACTTAGAGTTTTTTATTAGGATCATTGATTAGATTCTCACAGTGTAATCTAAAAAAAAGAATATGTTAATTAAATAAAATAAATCATGTTATTCTAGGTAGATCTTAGAGGGAATATTACATGTAGTATTAGAGTTGTGACTCAAACTTTAGGACCTACTAATTCCACTAACATTTTTGTATCCTTCTATTTTTTAGAAGGTAAAATGGTGAAAACTAGAGTATTTGGTGAGGATTTTTCAAATGTTGATTATAATAACCCTCTATTTTGATTCTAACTTATTTTATGCTAAATAAGAAATATAGATTAGATTATCATAGCCATGAATGATATTAAAGATTAAATTTTATCACTAAAATAAGAATTTCATGGTAATGAAGAGGAATTACACCAAGATTTACTTGAAGAGCATCCCATTGAGCAGGAAAATCCTTAGGATGTGAGAGCACAGATTGTACCTAGGTATGGAGAACCTAGTGACATGTAATATTATATTGATTAAGTGAAGTTTATTTTGGACTTGTAGTGTCTTAGTGAAAAATTATGCTACACTATGATTGGAGTTGTGAGATTTAGTAGATTGTCATGTATGGCTTGACGAATATTATAAGTAATAGACATCCGTGATTCTTGGTCTACTTTTTTAAGAACCTATTTAACTAAATCATCTGATTGTGGAACATAAAGATAAGACATAATCATATGTGACCTATTTCATTAAGAGGCAATGACTATGAGTTGATTCCATGAAATGTTGTGTGGTACATTGAGTGTGTATCCTTAGGAGAACTCACACCCTCTTTGAGTTATTAAATGTTTGGTTTACCTTATGTCTTAATGGTGATGGTTGTGTATGATGGTTGGGTAGGTGAGTAAATATCATATTTTACGAGACATGAACATGATATTCTTAAAATAGTTTTGATCACTTAGATCAAACACCTCAAGAATTATTACATCCTTACATGGTAATCAAGACACCTCCACCACTTGTGTTTTATATTCTAAGTGTTCAAAAAGCATGGGATGCTTATCACATAGGAATATATGCATTTTTGATATATTTTTGTGTATTATATACATTGAATCTAAGGTAGGGAATCCTAAAACACCGCTTATGGATTGGCACCACCTAGTGCAGTGGGAATTATCCTTGTAGTAGAGTTTTATTATCTTGTTGAGGATTCCTATGTGTTAGGAGTTTTCTCATATAATGTAAGCCCATATTTTATGTGGATTGGGAAAAGGTGTCATCTCACATAGCTAGCATAGAGGAGAGTTGTTACTCTCTCACCCTCCTTTGACATCATTATAAGCCCACTAAGTGGATTAATATTTTCATGTTTTTTTATCAAGTTTTCCCTTAATCAAAAACTTGTTTCTAAAATTTTATTTTTAAAATATTGTGGGGAGTTCATGGGATAGTGTATTATACTTCTTATTGATAGAGAAGTTGTAAGAATGGAAGGGATTGATGCATCTATGTGGTTAATATTTTACCTTCCAGTTGTGGAAATAGTTTATGATACTACAATCATTGGTTTGGTAAGTGTGTAGTGATTTTGGTAGCTTGGTTTGAAATGTTTTATTCATACCATGTGAGGGTATTTAAGAGTTTTATTGTTGAGTTTTTAGATAACTATTTTCCATTTTTGGCTTTTTAGAGTCACACTTTTCAGAGCTACTTTATCTAACTGGTGAACTTTGACCATGTGAAGTGGCGAACCTAGAATTTATATTGGTCCTAGATTAAGAATTATATGTTGACTATAATCATTATATCATGATTTACCTTTGAATATATTGGTATTATTCTCATCTTGCTAGAAACATGGTTATTTGATGAGACATTTATGTACCTTTTGCCTAGAGTGAATCTGGAATAAGATGTACATAACCTTTTATTAGTCAGGGGTTGAGATAAGCTTATAGCTTATTGTGTATCTAGTCATGCAAGTGGGGAGGCACTTTCTCAAATATTCTTATTATAATGTTGTAAGGATAGTATGATCCTTGATCTTTAATTTTTTTATGTCAATTTTAACACAACAAAGATGAGTTAAGCTATGAAATTTCATACTATTTATGTTTGGCTAATGGAAACTTAATATAATTAAGGAATGTTTGTATGATTTTTATTATGATAGATGTTTATACATCTTGAAGTATTTAGCATATATAAATTCACTCTAAGATTTTTTAGTATGGATTTGTGATTCATTAAACTGTGTATAAATTATGGAGATCATTGGGTCATGGATACCTAAGGGACAAGTGGTGAACTAGGAACATGAGTACTAAGAGATGAAATCGGTCCCTATCTAGTCTCACATTGACTTGATAGTTGCTGAGTTTGCATCCAACAAGGGGAACTTATTGAATCCAAGATTCAACAAGGGGAACTTGTCAAATTTAGTCATATGATCAAACACATGTATAATAAGGAATATTTATTCCTTAATTTTGTAAACATTAAAAATATATTATTTCAAATTTCTATTCATTGTCATACTTATAAGGAGATATAGGGCGTAGTGGAATTATTGACATGTCATACTTATTAGGAGCTATGTGGAGTAGTGATGGTATTGACTTATACACATCATTCATTCTAGGTTATCTAAAAACTTTTTTCTTTAATAAAAAAAATACTCTCTAGATTAGAGAGGTGTGCTGAAGGGCTAGGAGGCTTTGTGGAACTCTCCCTAGATATTTTATTTGGATTTTATGTTTTTATGGTTGAAAATTAAATTTGGTAAATAAATGAAACTATCACCAAGATATATGAGACCCTTCGAGGTGCTAGAAGTGGTCAATCATGTAGCATTTAGGCTTACATTGCCACCATCCCTAGCTCTATTATGTATTGTCTTCCATATTTGCTATCTTAAAAAGTGTATAGCATATCCTTCACATATGTTTGATTAGAATGCTTTGCAGTTTCTAGACCTCGAGGTGGTCATGGTAGAATTAATCATAGTAATTGATACTCACAAATTTTATTTTTCTAATAGAGAGATGTCCTAGTACAAGGTCTAGTGGGACTAATACTCCAATGATAATGATACTTGGGAGGACTATGAGGAGTTATATAGGTGTTTTACACATTTATTTACTTGATTTTAATCTTCATACTATGTTATGTTTCTACTAAATCATGTTTTTAATTCATAACTAATATTTGAATAAGCGTCATCAAGATGATGACCGACTTTAGGAGGGAAGAATGTTATATCTTGATTTATCACTAAGTAAACTTACTAGATTATTTGTGGATATTCAGATTTGGTGATTTAATTTCATTACTATTTGATTAAATTATAAGTCATATTAGGAGAAATTTCAATTAAAATAGGCCTCCAAAATAAATCTTTAAACTATGAAATATAATATATGAAAATAATAAAAATCACCTAAAATATGACATCATTCCTTAAGGTCACATCACCTTAAAAAAATATAATAATTTTTATATATGATATAAAAACTTACTAAATTCTATAAACTAATTCACTTTGGTTAAAATAACCCTACTTGTTTTATTCCAATCTCTTCAATTTTAATATAAAGTACAAAGTAGTTTTCTTTTTGTTTTTTGTTGTCTCATAAATTAACATAGAAGGTATTGTGATTTTTTTTACAAACCAAAAAACACCATTTTATGACCAAAGACTGAAAATTTCTACCTACATGTTGTAGACTACATATTTTTTACATATTATTGTAGGATTTATGCACAAGTGTGCCCTTGTCCATAAAAAATATGGCATTAAGTGTTCACCTCCTATTCGAATACACGGAGAAATTTGGAGATGTTTTTAACCAGCAAGTTGTTACTTCAAAAAATAGCCGCAATATGATATATTTAGATCTATGGATCGAGTCCCTGAAACTGCATTTTGATACACAATCTGGATCGAAAATCAATCACACGTCTATAATTATGTTATAGATCCTAATAAGATAATTATAGATCCTAATAAGATAATCGTAATGACCCCTTGGAGGGAGAAGAATCAGAATGTAGCAGGAATCAAACCTAGGTCTTTCGTCTCTCTTATGAGGCATAGCATCCATTTCACACCATCAACCATGATGGCCCCCATAAAAAAATCCACAACAAAATATCCATCACCACATTACGCTAAAACACTTGTTTATTTTAATTGTTTCTTCATGCAATGTGGGTTTTATGGTAGTCTCTAGGGTTTATACTTACCAGATGGGGAAGTATAAGAAAATATTGTATGTAAATACTGGGTGGATATGTGTCAGAAGATTGAAATTTGCTATTACTAAGTTATGGAAGGAAATAATATAATGGATGTAAATATGTTTTCTGGTAGAAACATTGTTTTGTTTAAGGTTTAATGTTTGTGTGATTTGCTGCTACAATTCAAAATATTAGAAACCAAAATTTATTTATTTTACCTTCTTACAAAGCACATTGAAATATGGAACTTCTAAAGTTTGCTGCAAAATGTATATTTGAGTTGAATCCGCAACATGCAGAATGTATGTGGTGTTGACAAATATATATGTTGCATACGACATGTGCGATAATGTATCAAAAATAATAAAAACTATGAAAAACAAATGTATTAGAAAGTAGACATAGTAGATAGATTTAAGTGAAGAAATTTATCCATGTAAAATGAGCTTCAATTCATGAAATGGGTGTTGTGGGTGGGCACTCTCAGGCATTCTATTTTCAGAGTAGCCAGGAACAAGCTCACGCCTTCATTGTATATAAACGTGGATAAGACTCCTGCAGTGGGGGATTTCACTAGTGTGAAGCAAGCCTTGAATTCATTGCCTCTCATCAATTTTGTTCGGATTGTAATTCAGATCAATCTAGAGGCATACAAGTATGTTTTCCAATTTTTCTTTGGCAAATCTATTTATATTGTTTTATCTTTCATTTCGACGTTATTAAATATAAATTCAGCGTTTGCGAACTCTCTATATTAATATAAAAGCGATAAAATATTTTTATATATTATATTATGCGATTTTTGAAACCTGAGAGGTGGCCGACTGGGACCAGGGCTCGCACCTGGGGTGGAAATGACGAAAAATGTATTCAATTATAAGTTCCATACTCACAATGTGTAGGGAGTAAATTGAAATACCTTCAACCTGGGAATTTATAACTCTGGAGGGAGCATGATCAGAAAAAATAGTAATACAATGGGGAGGCTCTGCAGACACTATAGGTCCAAATGCGCAGCCCTATGGTACCAGAAACTATGCAACTTTTGCAGTGGATTCCTCATTCTTCATAGAAAAGAACATTACTTTCAAGGTTGTGATCATCACAATACTATTTCCTACAATGTGTAAGATCTATTTTTGTTTTCTTCAACAACTAGAGGCATGTGTAAGTTGAATGGATTGGAATCCTGTTGTAGAACACAACTCCATTGCCTTGACCTGTAGCAATAGGAAAGCAGGTTGTGGCCTTCAGAATATCAGGAGACACTGCAACTTTTTTGGGTTGTATGTTTTTGGGAGCATAGGACACTCTCTATGACCATCAAGGCAGGTATTACTTTAAGGACTGCTATAGTGAGGGATCTACTAATTTTATCTTTGGAGATGCTCTATTTATGTAAGAGGTATGACCCTAGTTAATGTTTAGAAAGATTTTTGTAAATGAAATAGAGCTATATTACTTTCGCTAAGAAGGGCAGAAGTATAGACTCAGGCCTTAAAGTATATCATACCAGTACCAATAAAAAAGATTTAGAAGACCATTAAAAATCTTAACGTAGTATACATTTTTTTGTTGCCTAAACAACTATTGAACCAGAGTCATGAGCTTAATTTAGAATGTTTTACTGGATTTAATAGGGGTGTCATCTGCATGCGATATCAACTAGCTATGGAGCGGTGACAGACCAAAAGAGAGAGAGCCTGCTGGATGAATTCTTTCTCCTTTGTGAAATGCGAAGTGACCGGATCAGGAGCATTGTACCTTGGAAGGGCATGGGGGACATTCTCCCCTGTATTGTTTGCTTATACCTATCCCCAACCGGTGGTATAATTGGGGGGATCCCAGTAGAGAAATGTGGGTTATACTCATATTCAAACCCTGTGAATCATCTCAAAATTATCCATGGCTTGTGTTAATTGATGTTTTGGGTGTGTGGAGGACTGTGTTCTATAGGAAATACAAGTACAGTGGACCAGGAGCCAATTACGAAGGTCGAGTGTCATGGTGCAGGGAGTTAACAGACCAAGAAGCTAATCCCTTCATTGATCTCAGCTTTGTTGATGGAGATGAATGGATCACCCTCTGATCATATTCATCCACTAATATCATTTATCATCACATTTTTTTTTTAACAAAAATTATTTGTTAAAAAGTGAATGAAAGAAATCAGTCTGGGAAAGTCACATTCGCTAGGCGAAAAAATACATATTAATTTTGCAATGTGATTTGTGATTTGCCATATGTGACACTATATATTCCCATTCTGATATGAGAATACATACTGATTGTGCAATATGATTTGTCATATGTGACTCCCATTCTGATATGAGAATACATACTGATTGTGCAATATGATTTGTCATATGTGACTCCCATTCTGATATGAAATTCCAAAATATTTTGTGATTTGTCTGTCGTAAAATTTAACTTGACGTAGGCATTGCAAGCGACGCCTCTGATTGAGTACGTATTTAAAGACGAATGAATTTACAAGGCCATAGTGGAGTGAGAGTGTGGGAGAATACATGGGGTATCCATGCGGTGGTAAAAAGACGGTGCCTCTCGTGTCGTTAACCTTTGCCAATCACATGAAATATGTTACCATCACAAAACCATTTCTCCTTCATAACGAAATAAAACAACTAAAATTCCAAATAGGTACTCAAAAACCTCTTTTAAGTTTAGTGGATAAGTCCATTAAGTTTTATATTACTTTTCTTTTCAAGCCAAAAATTAGGTTAAATATGGTAATTTTATTTATCGGTTTATTAAAAAATAATATAGAAGATTGAATTGTAATTAAATTAATTTTAAATTGGTGAGATAAAGATGATTTATAAAGTTGTATTTTATTTAAATTAATAAAATCACAATTTAATAACATATCACAATATATTAAAATAATGTTATTTAAGAATAATGATAAATTAGATATAAAATGATATTTTATACCCTAATTTTGGTATAAGTTTTGTTTGTACAATATTTTTTATGTGATTTTGTATATATATTCTTAATCATGAATAGGACATTTTTTGACATATTTATCTTGGTCTTTTGTCTTCTTGTCTATTTTTTTGGTTATGCAGTCTTTTGTTTAACTCTTTTCATCTTTCCGAACTATATCATAGGGATCTCTGGTCTTGTTCTTATAGCTCTGACTTTTATATGTATTCAATATAGTTATGATAGTCTAGAATAGTATCAGTTACAGACAATGATTGTGTTTATCGAAAAAAGTCTTAACATCTTTCCAGTTTATTTTGGGACATGCCACCTTTTTGGGGTGCTTTCATTTACCCTTTGGAATCTTATTTGATCAGCTTATGTGCACGAATAATTTCCTAACTCAAAAGTATGAACCATATATATATATATGAGAGTGAGCACTCACTAACCAACAAAGGCACACTAAGAACACATAACCAAATGGGAAAGTATAAGAAAATATTTCATATAAATCCTAGTACATATCAGAAGATTGAAATTTGGTAAGTTATGGATGGAAATAATATAATGGATGTAAATATGTTTTCTGGTAGGAACATTGTTTTATCTATTACATATTTAATGTTGGTGTGATTTGCTGCTACATTTCAAAATATTAGACACCAAAATTTATTTATTTTCCCTTCTTACAAATCACATGGAAATATGGAACGTGGAAAGTTTGCTGGAAAATGTATATTTGAGTTGAATCCGCAAGATGCAGAATGTATGTGGTGTTGACAAATATATTTGTTGCATACAACATGTGGGATAATGTATCAAAAATAATAAAAACTATGAAATACAAATGTATTAGAAAGTAGACAGAGTAGATAGATTTAAGTGAAGAAATTTATCATGTGTTTCGTGTTGGAGACAAATCACAACAAAAAAAAATAAAAGTTATATACATATATATAATTAATGATAATGTTGAGTACTTTAGTTAGACACAAATCTTGTGTTGTATGACATTATGGAAGAGAGGAGGAGGATATAATTTTTCACAACGAAAAAAAAGGTAGATATCGTGTTTGGGATTATTGTCACACTTTTGGGTACCTATTTGAATGCTCAAAGACATTCATGTCTATATTTATTCTCAGACTACTACCAATTTCATTTATATGATTTTTGAAATGTATGTTGTGAGATATTTTAAACAATTCCATTATTTCAAGGAAGGTATGTGTTCATGTGGGTATTACTGGTGATTCTTAGCTAAGAAAATAATGCTAAAGTATTTTTGTTTTATGGTTTTTGAAATGGTGGCTGTTTTGATACAACATTTTAATTTTAATTGAAGTTTGGTTTTTATAAGTGAAATGATCTAGTAAATTTGTCACCTTAAGTTTTTTTTGGGATTTGACTCAATTATCATGATCTGATATTTGTTTCTATAATAATGAATAAATAATAATATGATTTTTTCTATTATATATTTAAGATTTAGTGTAAGGGTTTAGACCTCAAGTAAATATTTTATTTTACTTATTATTTTATGAATTAATGAATGCGATGTTTACATTATCATTGATATTTGAGAATATTAGAATTAAAAGGCTTCCTTAAGGTTATGAACTAAGATTTTTTTTTTTTTTTTTTTCATTGTTGGGTACATGGTTTCACTCAATCATAAATGGAAGTTCAAAATTAATAATAGAGAGAAAATTGTTGAAATTTATAAAATAAATATTTGAATCTTCTTTTTAGAGAAGAAACATTTGAATTTATTTTTTTCCCTTCCCATTAAGATTGAAATTTGAAATTCATCCCAAATTGTTATAATAAAATTTGACAATGATCATATTTTATATTCCCATTTTCTTCATTTATATGTTAATTAAAATTGTTAAAATATATTTTTTTAATCTATTTTTTCTTATTTTTCTCTGAAAGATGTTAATCAATTAAAAGAAATGGAAGAAATTATCTTCATAATGATAAATAATTTTAAAGTTGATAAAATGATACTTCCTACCTCACTAATGTAAAATCATATATATATAACATTCTTATTAAATGCCATTCCATAGGTCATATTATTTTTTTGTCAATGATAAAATTACAAATCAACTTGCATGGAATTATTGTCTTTTTGGAGGAGATAATACCTTAAAGATCATTTTTATCACTACTTTTACATGGAAAATTTTCCTTCACTTTGGTTCCTATCAAAATAAAGTTGAGATTTTCCACCCATATGGTTATAAAAACAATGGTAAATATATATTTTATTAGAATATTCTTCTTGATTATTTTACAAACATACAAATGAATTATTTTAATAAAGCCCATTGGATCGAATAGTTCAAAGAAGGACAAGGTAGCATTAAATCTACTATGTGTATAAAACAACTTTTTATTGTACAATTTTGAAGGTTGTGAGATTATTTATCTTCTCAAAATTAATTTCTAATGAATAAGTTATATTGAACATTAACTTAGAAGTGAAATTGTGAAGTTGATTTTATTTTTTATTATTATTATTTTTTTTTAAATTTTTAAAATGATATTTAGTTTTATTTTCCGAAACGTGGAATCTTAAAATTAGAAGGGGATTTATACATGTATGTTAGTGATAAATATTAAATTCTTGGTATTTTTTTTACTAAACTCCACCATTATCAACATTATTAGTGTCAAAAAGCAATACTAATATCTTGGCAAGGCCTTCGAAATTTGAAAATATGGTTGCCCATACACCAGATAATGAGAATCGATTGTAAGATTAAAATGGAAGTTGAATTACAATGTTGGATGAGGATAGTTTTTATGGTGGGATAAATGAGATGCATATTAATATCCAACCCATTAAGTTCATTTAATCTCAATCAAGTGATTATTGATGCTAGAGCTTTTAACATAGAGTCTTGTATTTCATTAAAAGCTTTCACTGGTTATATTTATGATAAAGAAATTTATAAAAGGGCTAGTTAAATGGTTATTATATAAATCAATAAGACTAAGATTCAATATAATGGGACTATTTGAAATTGATCGAAATATCTTATTTTCTTTGAAAGGTTTAAAGAATTTAAACTTTGAATGGATATCAAAGACTCTAAAATGAATTAAATATTTTTAAATGATTTTATGCAAAGATGACAATTATCAAAGAAATGCATGAACAAGTCTTAATTATTTTGTAGATGATAATTATATATGGAATGAAGTTCATCGCCATACAAATCCATCCAAAGATATGTCATTAAAAATATCTTTGTAAATATCATCCAAATCTTGTTTAATAATATCAAAATCAACATCAATATCAATATCAACATCATCAACATCCTCACATTTTTTTGATAGTTTTACTACTTTGGTCTTTCCACCTTCAATCCCCTGTGTCACACTAATAAAATCAACAAACTAGCTAAAACTAAAACAAGTTTTAAATGCCTATAAAACCATTACCTTTACCTTTTGCCCTCTCCCATCTTCGTAAATCTTCATGTAATCTCCATGTTCAAGACCATGTATTTTTAAAAAATCTTCTAGAAAGAATCAAATCAAAATAGTTAGGTAACTCATATTGAATTGAAATGAATTGGGGAGAATCAAAGAGGAAACATTAATACTTAACTTGTATTTTCGAGTACATACATTCTCATCTTGTTGTTAGGCCAAAATATGCAATTACCATGCATAATAAGAATATAAGGTAAAGTAAAGTTAGAAAACAAATTATCCATTTACGTTTACCTGTATCGTAGATGCCAAATGTTAGACGTTTCAAAATCCTCCATCTGAACTATGATGCCCTCTTTGGCACGCAGCAGTGGAAGGTGTGCTTCTGCTTCTCTATGGATATTAAAATATAAAATATGAAATGAGTGAAGGAAAATAAGTATGTTGATTTGTTGAAGGCAAAGTATGTACCTAGGGAAGCACTATACTTCCAAGGGGCCCACGTCACTCTTTTGCACTTCTGCTGGAGTTGGCAATCTATGGATATTAATGGTAAAAGTAAATTATTGAATACAAAACAAAAAAATTGCCCACCTTGATGGGGTTTGTGGAATGTTGAATTTTGTGCACACTTCTCTCCTGGAGGCAGAGACCGAGGCGGTCATTTTATGCTGCATCGCCTTCATCCTCTGCCTCTGACTTCACGTTTCCCTACTACTTAGACCAATAAAATTACTCATCTTTGTTGCCTCTGCAACAAATCAAATTTTAAAGATTAACTACTTCAAAATTTAAATGTCATATATATTGCGTACAGCAATCCAGAAACAAGTTTTAACTCCTTTAAACTAGAGAGGAAAAAGCGTAAGATATTTAATAAAATACACTATTTGTTGTGCAAGCATTTCTCGTCAAACATATAAACAATTGTTCACTCTTTAAAATGGAAACACTGAAACCTATCGAAAACAAAGGGAATTAAAATGTGAATTAAAAATTGTAATGCCCTGGTTTTTTTTCCCCCTTCTTTGGCGGGGGTGGGGCGCGGGGCCGAAGGGAGCTGGGGATTTTTAGTGCAAGTATTAGAAACATTAAACTTAGTTTGATTTTTAAAAATATAGAAGGTATAGTGAATAAATACTTTTTAAGATTTATTATATGGATATGTGGTTCCACTTAATTTATGTAGTTATGTTATTTTTTATATTTATATTTAAATAATTTGTTATTTATAATATTTTTTAAGAGGTCTATTTTACATCTAAATTTCTTTTAATGTATGTTATTATGGTAAAATTATATATTGTTTTGATTTCATGATAGCATTGCTATGAATTATATGTAGTGTATATTATTTACATTGTCATCATGTTGATTTGTTATTTCAAAAATATTTTATGATATATGTTATGATATTATGAATACTTGTCATGAGTTAGATGCAAGAGAGATTCATTCTTCAGAGCATAATAGGAGAGAATTATTGGAGAAAGTGATGTAGGTGAAAATATTAGGAAACAACAGAGGAATGACTAGAACTTTGTAGACACCATATTAAATAATACATACTAGATGCATGGTTTGAAATATTAGTGTTAGTATGTTTTTGATGTTATTGCAATCAGATAATAATTTATACATGATTAGTTGTGTGTATTATCTCATATTTATGCTTAGATGAATTAATCTTGTGTGATTATATTTACGTCATGTTAGTGTGTTCATGACTATTAATATTTTTAAAAATATAAATTTTGTAACTAGTGTTTGGTACTACCATATATAAACTAACCAACATATCTTAGTAATATTGAGAACATAATATAGTTATATTAATGATATTCAACAATATCATTATAGGAATCCATGTCTTAATATAAATAAATAATGGCTTAATATTAATAGATAATGATTTAATATATATAGCTATCATTATCATAGTGGAGCTATAAGTTATTAATTATGTTATATTTAACTATTGAATTTAGAATATATATATATATATATATATATATATATATATATGAAAATATTCATAAAGGAAATAAAACAAATAAATGAAATGAAATAAATTGAGAAAATGATTAAAACAAAGAAAAAAAAAATGAAAAAAAAAATAATGAGATGCTTTTAAAAAGAAAGGGTCAAGTTTTAAAGCTTTAAATAAAACTCTTAAATTATGAAGAAAGAAAGAAAAAGATAAGGTAGGGGAGCCACAACACAAGAGGAGAGGAAGGAAAGAAAATAAGAAAGAGGGTATAATGGGAGAAGAGAGATTGAGCCAAATCAGTGTTCTTTTTCGGATTGTGTTATTTCAGGTTGGAAACCATCAAAGAAGGTAGGTGATATATTAAATTTTGGTGTGAATTTATGTGTTTGGCACATCTATGAATCTTAGTAAAAACATCATATATACATTAGGTGTACATGAAAATAATGAAATGCTAGATATAGTACAAATCGCTGAGTATGCACGCTCTATTATATTGAATGTAATTACTAAATTTAAAGTTATGAACAATAAAAATATATAGTGAATATTATATATATACACGGTCCACTAAATATAAACAAACAATATTATAAATGATGTTTGAACAATATATACCATGTGTTAGCATAATCATACGTGACATAAAGTCAATACAACAAACTTGCATAATATATGTTGATTTGTATTAATCTGGAAAAAAACAATAAACCTGTTATTATTAATTTAGTATTTAACCACTATAAATGACATTATCCATTAAAAAAAACTCATACTATATTCTTTTGTGTGTACATATATAAACATATACATATATATACACATATATACATACATACATACGTGTGTGTATATACACACGAGGATATACAAGTTATATCATACGATGCTTATATTGCATAATATCAAATACTACATATTAGTTCATCCAAAATATATGGTATATTATAGAGCTATTATATATTTATACATAAGTAATGCTATATATGTTATAGTTTTTATATACGGTATAATAATAAAAACAGTGATATAGTAGATAGAGTTTTATTTATGAGCTACGCTAATCACATATGCTTAGTTTGAGTTATATCACTGTGGTTAGTTTTAGTTTTATATATGCTCAAACTCTACTTTATGGTTTTAGGGATACATTTTACATATGAAATATGTATTATTTATCGCTGGTTTAGGGCTTATGTATAATCCGAAATATGTGAGAAAAAAGAAACCTATCATGTACACAATTTGAAAACCAACGAAATGGTTTTAGTGTTTAGAGAATTAGTTAATGTTTTCTTATAGCGATGTAGTATGTAAAGGAGAATCTAAAACCCACGATATATCTAAAACATCTAGTATCAGATATATATGTATTTGGTGGTCTGGATAAGGGCGATGTACTATACACCTAAAAGACTATGGCTAAGAAGAATGACTAACAAAAATATTAAGGTATGTAGTAAGGTATGAATCGGTTAGTACGCAAATGTATAATATGCACATAATACGCATATAATCCTGCATATAGTAGTATTACTAGGGACCTACTATAAGGGATGTATTATATGCTTTACCTTTTTATGCGTCAAATTTAGGATCTAGCTCAAAATAATACATTCCTCTGCAATATATTCCTCAGCTATGAAATAATATTCCCCCTCTCTCAAAATCTATATCAATATATAAGGAATTCTTATCAAGATACCTCGGTTATGTTTTCACAAGAGTTACTCGAGAATCAAGTAAGTTTTCAGTAGAAATATATTCTTCTCAACACATACCACAAATATGAGGAATGGATTTGTAACTTATTTATACAAAGGTAAACTCAGCGCTTGGAATTGTATATTCTATAGAATAATAATAAAGTAGAGATACCCCATGTAACAGATATGCACCTATATTAATTTGTTACAAAATGTAATTAGTTGAGTAATATTTATTTTATCAGTATCACCCATATCTTGTAGCTTATGAGGGAGAGTATATAGTGTAACAGAGTTGCGCCTATAATTCTGCATAAGTTAGTTTGGTACAGAATTTGCTTCCGTTTGTGGAATATTGGATAAGTTGGTTTTGAATAGTAGACTATGTTAAAATTTGTAACTTGGTGACAGTCTATTGTGAATAATTGGATTTTGAAATCAGCCACTATTATATTAGGCACAATATCTTATGTGCAAAATCGGTTCTTTGGGGAACCATTCAAAGGGATCTTGGCTCAAATGACATTTCAAGATAATGTCAGCGTTTTGTTCTAATAAACCATGAGTGGGCATGGAATGAGGTAAATCTTAGGTTTTATTCACAATTTATATAGAGTTCAAGCTTAAATTAAATCAACTAAGTGAATTTCAATGGTGGGCTATCCATTATTGATCTTAATCATTTTGATGACTGCTTGTGTTCTTCTTAAGACTGTCAAGGTTGAATCTGCATTTTAGGCCTATGTATCAATTCTTACTGAGATATTTCAACTTTTCGGCTGAGTTAATGTTATTTGATTGACTTGAGTTGCCCTTGCATCTTTGATCTATTCAGTGGTGCTTGTTATTATGAATTATGCCCTCTCCTTATATTTTATCTATTTGAAGGTGTTAACCATCATAAAATGTATTCTTTATTTATCATAAATAAGTTCACGACTTTGAAATAATTGAATAGAAGTAAGGTTTTGAAAAATGTTAAATTCTAGTGATAGACTATAATTGTTAATGAATAGAAAATATAAGTAACTATTAATATAACAACACATTGTGTGTGTGTATGCATATGTATATGTATAATTATATGTATATGTAGTACTTATAAGTGGTACATGTTTTATATATATAACATGTAGCACATATATATAATTTGAGTACTTATATGTGGTACATGTTATGGATATAATTAAAAGGAACAAGTCCTCATTGATATGAAGACCTAGGTACCCATATGCATTTACAACATGTAGAGATGAGCCTATATATGTGTAAATAATAATAAGTAATAGGTCGTAGAGGAACAAGAAACTATAAGTACATGAACATAGTCTCTTAGAAATGTAATAAGTTATTTTAATTAAATGCTATGTTCGAACGAGGTGTAACTTGGTTTATGAGTTATCAGATTTTTAAAAAATATTATGATTGACTGTTTGAAATTGAATAGTTTGTACATAAAATTGATACACTGTGTTATTATTTCTTGTACTATATATTTAAATTTACTTACAAATATAAGAATAAGAAGTCTAAACATAGATTATAATTGGTTGGTATCACTTGTACATGTTCTCTTATTTTTTATGTGATAAATGATATTGTGGAAATTCATTCATATGTTTGATCAACAAAATATATGTATTTTGATTATTCTTATGTTTGCAATGCTTTTTGACTTCTAATAGGAAGTATTATATATAAATTTGTTGGTTATATTTATATTAAACAAATCTCATATTGATGGTACTAAGTAAGTGGTGAGACAGACTTCACTAAGCTTACTAATATCATCAATGTCAAATGAAGGTAATTTGATCAAGTGGTCTGTATAAATTTTACTAATATTAGATATCAATAACTATTAAAAAATATTGGTCAAATTAATATTAGTTAGACATTATCATTTCATTTGTATGATTCACATGTTTATGCAATATCATGTTAGATTGAATTTATTTATTTTACACTACATGTTCTTAGAAATCATACATCACATGGGTACTAGGTTGTCTATTTAGATTTTTACATTATTACTATCTAATAATCTATGAAGGGAGGGCCATGCCTTTATGGGAGATTGTGCATGGGATAGATAGTTTATAGTTGGTGTGGGAAAGTACTCGAATGATGCCCTTCCTTCCCATAATAGTACTTATTTAGAGATGACACTTGATATTGCCATAGATACTAGAGTTCAGGAAACTCATTATGTATGGATTCATGTATCTTGTATCTTATATTTTGTATTATATTTATTATTATTTAAATATTATCCCTGATGAGATGTAATTGTTTACTTATTACACATTGATAGCAATGTTTTTATGGTTGTACCAAACATGGCTGGATATCTATAATTACTTTTTATATTCAACTATGTTGTGTTTATTTTGATGATAATGACCAGTGATGTATAGATGTTACATGTTTATTTTACAATTATTATGTTTAGATGGTTTTATCTGGATCACTAATTACATTCTCTTGGTGTAATCTAATGAAATAATATATTTATTAAATTTAAAAAATAGCATTATTCTAGGTAGATCTCGGTACAATTAAATATACCTTCTTTAAGTGGGGATGTTTATCAACTCAAGAATGGGGAGTAGAGTGAGGATTTAGTGGAGATGCAGGTGATCTTGGAGGACATGTTGAGGGAGAAGATGGTCAATACTCAGAACATTACTAAGAATTTGATAATAATTAAAGGCAATGAGATTTCCCTGGAAGGTACTAAGAATAAGTCCCAACTTAGAAAAAGGGAGAAAGTGATTGTTTACCTACAACATTCTTCAAGCAATACTTTAGTCAATCATGAAGGTAAGGGAAAAGGTAAATGTTTTAAGAAATATTTTCATCCTCAATATGAACACAAGAGGAAAACATGGCTTCCTTGGAGTGTAGGATCATCAATGTGATGGTTTGGGAGGCCAAGGTTGCCAACATGGAGTTCAACGTCTCACAATAAATGGATATATAGGAGGAATTGAAGAAGGAAACTAGAGGAATGATGGAGGATTTGGTCAAATTCCAAAAATTTAAAGCTTGTAAGCACATGGGTTGGTTGCGGAAAAGCTCACCATAATTCAAAATACAACTTTGGAGGAAGTCATCGAGATTGATCATGCCAATATTAAAGAGGAATAAGAGTAACATAAAGTGGTGAAGGTAAAACCAAAGGCTATAGATATTGGGAGGAAATACAAAATGCATCATTCCAAAGATGAGAGACATGGAGGACACCATGGAGGGCCAAGAAAATGTACTAGAGGGAACTTGAAGAAGAAAAATGACATGAAGACACAAGAGTATATCGATGATGTGGATCTAGTTGACTACTCTATTTCTAAGAAATCCTCTGTTTAATTATCCTGAACACTCTATTGTGGTTCTACTTGTTTTTTTAGCTTGTGTTTTTTCATTAAATTTTGGTGGATGTTTGGTGACTTATAGGGGTTGTTAGTTCATAGTATGCCTTTTTAGGTTTGTCTTCCTATATTTACATTTTGTCTAGGTTATGGACACTTCAAAACCTATTTTTTAACCTATCTAATTAAAAATATTTTATAGAATTATTTTTTCTAAAATAAATATTAGTGTAACCTTTTGTGTTTAATAGGTTATAATGGATTGTTTATTGTCATCTCCATTTTCTTGGTATTATTTTCCACACAGGATTCATGAGATATTATTAATGATTTCACTTTAAAAATTTCAATATTAATTAATACATTTATATTCTTCTTCTTTATTTTCTCATATCATTATAATATTGTGTTATTCCTCTTGAAAGAAGTTGTCATCAAAGTGAAGTATTTTGTAGTGTAACCACCCTTCTTTGTCTAAAATTTTTCTTCTCTTTTGTAACTCCAAAATAAATATTAGGGGGTAGTGTTAAAGATTAATATTTATTTTGAGGAATATTAAATATTTTAAAATTATGTATTTATTTTTATGTGAATATTTAATTCACATAATCTAAAATATTTGAGATGGCATCTAGTCTTCACCTATTTTATCTTATTATATATAAGCTTTATAATGAAAAGTATTGGAGTTAATTTTTCAATCTAACTCCTTTGCCATTTTTAGTCCACTTTCCCCCACTACATGAAAATTATAGACACTAGGAACACACTTAGAAGTTTGGATAATGTAAAGATTGAACTTATTTTTTTAACTCTTTTTCTATTCTTCACTCTATTAATAGAGTATGTGTGTATCTTCTTCTATAGATTTTTATACACTTTTTTTGAGATTGGCTTATGCTTATTTTAGTTTTTTCTTAGGCTTTTATTATTTAATGTATATTTTATTCTCTATATTATTATTTTTTTTAGTAAAAATTATATATACAATTTGTGTTATCTTGTAATATAATTGTTCCATATTTTAACAACACATTCATTTTTATTTCAGTGTACCATTTTTCCCACTTGACAAATCTTACGTCTCTAATATTTTATGGTGTGGTTTATATTTCTATTAATTTTATTGTGAAGTCTCTACTTGTGATTCATTATTTTAGTAGTTGGTCTTAGAATGATTTCTTTCAGCAACTCACCCCTTATGTTGTAGAAAAAAGAAACAATGTTTTTTTAGGATATATACATATATATATATATATATATATATATATATATATATATATATATATATATATATATATATATTTCTTCATACATCAAAAAACTATTGTATCCATATCATGTACGTTTTGCTTTGATATATGTGAATACAATCACATCAATGTAGAGAAAATATTAGACACATAAATATGCTATTTAGGCAGCATTTATTAGTCATTATATTGCATAATCCTAAAGTATTTATGCAATTATCACCAATTTTTTAAAACTAGGCACTATTAACGAAATTCACATTTTTTCATCATGAACCATTTTCTCTCAACATGATTTCTTGGTCTTTTGGTGGTTGTCTTAGAAACATAAGTATGGTTCTCGGATTTTATGTTGTTTTATCTATCAATATGATCATAATTTTATTTTGATTTGTACATAAATACACAGATATATTAGTTCATTTTTTATATCACCTACTAAAAATGCATCTACAATTTATTGTTCACATAAATATATTGAGCATCTAAAAATATATTATATAATTTAAATAATTATAAAGGATTCATTATATCATTAAAGTTCATATTAACAATATATTGTATTGTGTATATTTTATTAGCTAAAGAATTATTATAATTATTAAAGTGTATTTTTTATGTTAGATTTTATTGAGAGGCCTAAAAATATCAAGGGTGCACAAAATATTAACTAGTGCAATGCAAACAAACAATAATATAAAAAGTATTTTTTAATTTTTCTTTGATATTTCAAATCACCATACGTGATCTTTCATTAAAAGAATAAATTATATATATAACATTATCAAATATTTTAAGGAGAATAAAGTAGTATTCTTAAAATTGAAGTGATGTTTCAGAAAACTATGAAAAGGAGGGGACTTTGAGGCCTTATATAATGAACACATTTAAAAAAAATAAAAAATCTTGCTTTAGCACTTCCTAAAAGTACATTAAATGTAGTGTAACATGAATTTTTTTGACATTTTGGATAAGGATTTCATACTATTTGATTAATATTTTTATTGTTTTGCAATAGAAACTATCAAACTTAAAAAAGTGCTTTTATATTTTTTAATATTTAATATATATTCATAAATTTTTCTTTCATCTTTATTATCTTACCTTTTAAAAAACTAATTAAGTTGTAATATTCAATATACATTCATAACTTTTTCTTTCATCTTTATTATTATTTTTTAAATTAAATAAGTTTTACTTATTATTTTACATATTTTTAAATTTATTTAAAAAATTATTGATATTAGTGTTTTAATTTTATTGAAATACATTTAACTATAATAATATATACATATTTTAGGTTGGTAGGTTTAGGATGTTTTATGTACTTACTAATAAATTATTCATATTTGATACTAATGTTTATATAAGAAAATTTGTAATTATATAAAATAGGTTATGTTTTAAAAAAGATAAAAAAAATAATATGTATGAAATATTATCCAATATATGTTTTTATAATTTAAAAAATAATAGAAATTTGTAACTGTTTTAAGCATATATGATCTTTCGATGTTTTAAGTTTGTCTATGTTTACATATTATTTTTTATTCATGTTTGTTATATTAGTGGATGTTACTTTTGTAATAGAATTTTCTTTAGGATTAAAGTGATGATGCAGTTGTCATGATATATTCATGATTGAGAATTTTTTTAAAAGTTAGTATTAAAGTTTTCATTTTTTATTTTTTTTTTTGATAAATAACAAATGAATACCTAAAATTATAATAATATCTATTCCATAGATAAAATCCAAAATCTCCGATTAAAAGAAAAGTATATTGACAATAACATTAAACCAAAAAAATATAAACAGATCAAAATACCCTTAATCACAATAAAAACTATTAAGTAAAATATAGACAAAACCATAAACTTTATATTTGAAAAATGCATATTAGAAATACTTTTAGAAAAAAATTCTGAAGCAATCTTATGGGTTTGCGATCCTCATCAACATATTACTATTTAGGCAAATATAAAGATTGTGTGAATAATCTACTTGCAATTTGAGATAATTGAACACGTTTGTTGGTTTTACATCAATTTTTTTTTTTTTTTTTTTTTAAAGTAATAATTAAGTTTATATTTTAAAAATTATTATTGTGTCAAGCTTTTCTTTAAAATATGAAAAAAAAAAAATTAAAAAAAAAAAAACTTCAAATAAGATTAAATAGGAATAAGAGTTGGAACTTTTATTATATACTTTCTCTCAATAAAATAAAAGACGAAAAAATAAAAACAAATAAATAATACAAATAAACGTCTAGGTCAAAATTCATGTTAGAGTTTTCACAAATTGTTAAATAGGGACTTATAGGGGGAAAAAAATCGTATCCTAACTAACTAAATATGTGTAGAAATCCAAGAAATCATTTGCATTTCTATGTCAACGGCAAAGGAACTAATCATATGCGACTTGAATGACTTACTAAAAGCTAACTAAATGTGCAATATTAAGCTTTGGAGATAATATAAAATAATAATATTCATTATAAACCAAATACATCAGTGGGCAATCATCGACATGTAAACATATGTATAACCATTATGCAACTAATTTCATCCAGATTCAACAGCCAATGTATGCAAATTGATGATAGAAAGATAAACATTAACATCTTTTAGCGAATAAAACAAATGCCATTGAAAAACAGCGATTGTAAAGATCCACAATGCCGATGAAGCAAGGGAAAATCTTTAAAAACACACACAGGACTCTAAGCACTTGAGGATATTGCAGAATCGAAGAAGTGGAAGGATTGAATGTGCAAAAAAAATCATAATTTAGATTTCATAGAACCCAAAATTTGGTTTAGAAATCAACTTTAACCACACATTGTACGAGTGTTGTTTATGGCTGTTAAGCTTGCATGATCACCAACAACTTCACTTAAGGCTACAGATCTTCCATGATCTTTCTTCATCTATCTCTAGCAGTTTGTTCCTCATTTCTTCCAACTGCTGTGAGGCGGTATCAAATCCTTCAATTGTGAGAGACCCTCAACTCTTCAAGGGCTGAAAGTAGAGAACTGTGGGGATGCTGTATATTCAGATCAAATTCCAAAGTTACTAGGACTAGCCGTTCCCCATCCAAAACCAATTGTTTCTGCCGCTCGAAGAGAGCAGGTGAATTGTTTATTCTCTCATGGGCAGATGGGTCCTCGTTGAAAACTTGATATGAAATCATGGCGACATCTCGCAAGCGTCTGGGGCTACGATTGTCATTGGCCTTTTCAGCTAGAAACAGGCAGGCTGTGGTGATTATTCTTCTGTCATTCTTCGCATGAGATTGGCGGAGGATGAAATGATGGCAAAATACTATGCCCGTTGCGATAGTTAACTGGGGTACATTTGAGTCTCATGCCGAGATCATGCAAAAATGCTATGTAGGACCTTCAAAGATAGGTTTCTTTCTTCAAATCGATGCCCTTTTTCCTTGATGGAGACATCTTCTCTTTTTCGTGTATAGAAAAATACCGCGGATTTGATGACGAAGACGAAGAAGAGCCATCGTCTGCTGCATTTCTTTGTGGTAAGGGATATGATGATCCAGCCATAACCTTGTTGTTCAGGAGCGGCTGCTCTAAACTCTAATTTTCGTAGATCTATTTATGGCAAAGCTTGCAACCTAAAAGCAACAATGCGGAAGGACAGTGGAAAGGTATATTGGAAGTGGATATATATAGCAGGAAGGGACTAGATGTGCTATGTTAAAGCTAAAGAGGTGGGCCAATCACCACCGTCGGTCTATTGGATGTTCAAAACGTCAAAATATAAATGGGTCCATCTCAACCGCTACTCTCAAGAGCCTATCATTAACTACTTTATAAATATATATAAGTATATTAATATTAAAAATAGTAAATTATATTATATCGTTGATTTGGGTGGGTTTTTTTTTGGTTTGGGGTGTTTTTAATTAATCGATCTCTAGATTATTTGAGAAAAATTTTAATTATTCGATACAAATTCATGATTTCTTAAAATTATTTAAACATGTAAAAGTGAAAAATCAGCCAAAATTAATTATAATTAAAAATGCTGGTAAAAACTATCAATTATTTAATATAAATTATTATAAATGTATTAAATACATGTATTTTAAAAATATTAAAATATTACAATCTCAATATCCTTGTTTCTAAATAATTTTATTATTTTCATATAATTTTTATTCAATGGAAACAAGTCATGTCATAGATTAACTCATGTCTACTTCTTTCTTTATATTCAAACATTAGTTTCACTCTTTTTCCTTGAGATAGATCATGTAATGAAGTTTGAGATGTTGAACAAAAATAATTATATATACTTGAATTCATAATAAATTTACATATTTTTTTTCTAAAATTAAATGTTTTTTCAAATTTCATCATATGATCAAGATATTATAATTTTTTAATTCAATTACCATGATCAAAATGTTATAATTTTTTAATTCAATTACCAAAGAAAAAAGAAAAATCTCTACGTGAAGATCAAATGGATGTTAAATTTAAGATTAGAATTAAAATTCAACACATTCGTAGACATTATAGACCACCACTGTCCTCATCTCCCCAATTATTATTTTAGATTATTTTGGCCTCTTTTCTTTTAGATAGGTACTTCACTTTTGATTAGAGCTCAAACCAATGCAGGACACAATCAAGGGCCTATATCTCCAAGTGATTATCTATCACAAGTACCAAATTTATAAACAATGGCCGCAATCGACCCAAAAATACCAATAAATGGTCAAAACTAGTTTGAGAATACTATCAACAACCACAACTGATCCAAGAATACCAAAAATCATCTACAACCAATCCAAGAATACCAACAAATGGCCACAACTGGCCTCCAATATCGTACATAGATTATAACCTAGGTGGTGTTTGTAAAAACAAGGTCATTTTACTAACTCACCCACATCTCATAGGTAAATTATTTTAGCCTCTTATAGTCCATAATATTGGTATATATATTAAATAAAATTATCTATTTTTTTTAATTTTATCAATATCGATATGTCTATATTTGATTTGTTATTCTAAAAATACTAATTTTTTTTGTAGGCTAGCTATTAGTCATAAAATTGTATTATTTCAGTGTACATGTGTATTTTTTTAATGATTAGCCCATACTAGTCTCTTGGGGACAATTGTTTCTGTGTTTATCTTGTCCACCTTTATCTCTCCTCTCATATTTACCTATTTTATGAGACTCCCAAGAAATGTGTATTGTATAGTTCTAGGGATCAAGAATGTTAAAACCTCTCAAGTTGTAATTAGAAAATGCAGTAGAAGTTTTTTAGGACAACTTAATTAATATATCCATAAAATAAAGTAATACAATATATATTGAAACCATAAATAAGAATAAAACTACTTTTTAATCAATTGCTACATACAATTATAATCTTATACAACTCCAAGGAAGTAATTACCACATGACACAACTATGGATGGTTTCACAACATAGTATCCACTATTCAAATATACAATTATATTCTTTCAGGTATATAACCTAATACAATAATGGATACCAAAATTTTTGGAGCTCAAGTCATACCAACTCATGTATTGTTGATAATCTCAAATGTGATCTCTCAATAGTACTACAGTCGAGGAGGGAGAGCATCATCAAAATGTTTTACTATACCAACCACAGACCAATGATCTCTCAGACAATCTTTTATAAAAAAATCATTATCCCTTTGCATATAGGTAGATAGAATAGTGCGAGAATCCATTGAGATATGCTAGTACCCTTCATTTTGTAAGATTTTTAAAAACATGCAATGTACCATAAAGAAATCCATCCTAACATGATACCATAAATAAATCCATCTTAACGTGATATTGTACAACATGAAAATCAAACACATGAAAGACAATGTATATAACATTACTTTGATCAAAGTTTTCATATGATTATTTTAGATTAATCTATTTCATAACACACCACTTCATCAAATAATCTATTGGTGGTACTACATGGGCTAGTGGAATCTGTCTCACTACCTATTAGTATCATTAATATAGGTTCATATATAACATAGTATATAAATTAGAGACTCAAATCGATTTCATCCTCTATAATAATATATTGTCACATGTTAAACAAGTAGGAAGCAAGATATACACATAACTATATATGCATGAATGAATTATACATTAATATTTAACTCAAGTAGGAATTAATGCCCATAGTTCATACTACCCGAGTATGGTTCATATTCATAATAAAATACAGATTCAAAATTCTTCAGTGAGATCCAAACCAACAATCTCCATGACAACCCATTTGTCATAGTCTAGGGTTTTAAGGTATAACTACAATTTTTCTCATAATCAATCATACTAAGTAGTCATATAATCATGGAAGTATACACTAGTATTCAATCAAGCATAACTAAAGCAAGCAAGTCATGCAATGCATATAATCATTAATTTGCACTTACAAGATTGTATGCACATAATTGTTATAACCTTATAACTATTATTAAACATACTTATAAAAGTAATGATCAACACACATAAATACGTGTGGGTCTAGATATAACTAATATAGTGTGTACCATCTAGATAGTTTTCATTTTATAGAACTCTGTGACATTCCATAATATCATAGGTCATTGTGTTTAAGCACCTGACTCAATCAATAACAATGATCTTACACCCAAACATAATAATGAAGCATGTACAAGATTATACCTTCAAAGATGGTACCTAATATAAATATTACCTTTCTTCATAATTTAAGTGTTATATTTATTAATATTACTTTCATATTTGGTTTTAATCACAACAAGATTTAATTTGCATTCTTTTAATATGAAACAAGCACGTGAATAATAAAAACAATTTTAAATCATTAATAGCAATTTGGTTTGCAAGTTCCTCAATACATATATAAAGTTATTATGCATTTCAAAGGTTACATAAATGCTTTAACGAACCCCAACTTACTTAAATTTCCATCCTTTTAATAGTATGGCTCAAAATAACACTTGGTCCTATTCACAATGTTCACAAAAATCTCTTACTAATTCTATTATGTCTCTTTTGTTATATATCCGAGTTTGTTTGGAATGTCAAACCCTCTAGACTATATGCCATCCAAGATTAAATATAGTCTACCAAATTACACTTTGCCCTTATAATAAAACACAAATTAAAACACAATAACATATTTTATCATTTTGTATTTAAACAAGTCACCATTTGATAAGATTTGAAATGTTAATAATTACAATGCAATTTGAACTAGCAACATAATTTAAAAATTTGAGACAAAATTATAGTTTCACTGAACATTCGATCTTGCATTAGAGATAAACTTATATTCTTTTAAATGACTCAATAATTTACTAATGCCTCAGCTTTATATATATTAAACTCAACAATTTTTTTTTAAAATTAAGTATTTAATTTAGCCATTAAATAATTATACTTAGCCAAATACGGGTCTTTTAATAAAATGGGCACAACTATAACTTAATTATTAAGCACTCCTAATTAAATACTCTACCTTCGAATTAGAGAGGGTGCTACAAAGAAAAGACTCAAAATATTCTCTAATAGATAGCTCATCCAATAAATATCCAAACTAAACATTTCACATATAACTCAGGGATCTCTGGTAATAAACACAACATTATAAAATGTAGCTCAACATATACACAATGACTTGTGACTTGACTCAGAGGTTTATTAAAGACTCAACATTATAAAAATTTCAATGTTTCATTTAAATGCTATCCAACAACATTTTAATTATATACAAAGTGTGCATATGCCGCATGTCATTCAATGTCATGACATTTTCTATTTTATGAGCTCAACATTTCTTTTTTTATATGTGGCTGAGCATTTCATTTACATGGTGTTCCAATTATGACTTAGCTATCTCAATTTATATAGACACAATGTACAATTTAAATCCTTGGCGTCTTAGTTACATGGTTCGATGTTTTAATTTTATACTCAGAATTGTCAATTTATGCTTAACGCTTGTCAATTGAGTTAAAATTCAACCTAATAGTATGGTACATAGACCAAAAATGCTACTAATAATTTAATATCGCTGCCTAGGTGTGAAATGCAGGTATCTGATATGAGACACATGCCTATAATAATTAACATGCGGGAATTTTAAAGTGGCAAGTAGGCTTATGAAATGCAATGTAGTACTTTATACATCAGTATATAAATTCAGATGCTGGATACTTTTCAACTTTGGCATTTAGCTATTAGCTTGGCATTTCAAAAACGTTCGACAATTTTATGTTTCAAAACATGATGAATTCATTAAATTCCCAACGTACTATTATGTACAGATAAGTTTTTTTATATACTCTACGTTCCTTTTATCATAAAAGGTTGGCCAACACCTTAAAATGTAGCTCTAACATAAATCGCTACCTACATAGAAATAGATGCTCTTCTAAGAAACAATGATGCTGGCTACAATGAATAGAGCTGCCTATAAGAACATTCGCTAGGATAAGTTTTAATAATACACAGACGTTGCAAAGTGAAGCGCTAGCCACAAATAGTGGGACACAGGTCTAATCATAATAGACTTGGTCAAATCAAATAATTGATATACATTTTAAGAGATATAAGGCATGCTTGTCTTTTAAAACGCAGCCACTTTATAAGATGAATCATCCCATATTGTGTATCATAGGATTACTAATTTGAAATGAAGTTTAAAATCATTATAAAGTACACATATGCAAAGGAAACGCAACAAAATAACATAATTTCTTGGTATTATTTCAAATAAGTTACGAGCTTAATATTATGAAATGCATGCTAAGAATTATGCAATATACTAGTCTATATAGCGAAACATAGATCACACCTAGAAAACACAAAATCCATATATAAATAATATAAATCTTATCAATTCATGAACAAGAATTTTAATTACTAAACCCATCTCTGTGATGCAGGGAAATTCTGATTACCTTTTTCTTATTTCTTCCAATCTCTTTTTCTTATTCTACTCCCAGTTGTTTCTTTCTTTTTCTTCCAATCTCTGTCCGTGTCTTGATTTTTCTTTGTGTCACTTTCCCAAATCTCAAAGGCTTTATTTATAAAACATACATCTTCTAATTCATGCGTTCTCCTTTTACATGCAAACACACTAATCTTCTAAGTTTATCTTTATTCTATTTAAAACATGATTTTTAAATAACTAGGCCATATTTTCCTTTATTTCCTCAATATTATATTCAGTTAACTCATTCACTAACTTTTAATTTATTTTATTCATGTATCTAGAATGTTAATTTAACTCAATAAATATTTATATTTATTTCCTAATTTTAAATTAAATTCATGCATGTTATTTAAGATTGTTTTATCTCTACTTTAGAATATTTAGATAATTTTAATTCCATGCAAATAATTACTACTAAGATAATTATATTTTTAATTAATAGCCATTTAATCATAAATTAATTTTATTTACAAGATAAACGTATCTAAAAATAATAATACCTTTTTAGCAATTAATAATTAATTTCTCATTTTAAATAAAAATAAAATCAATTACAATAAAGGAATCATATACAATTAAAATAAAATCTACAAGTAATAATTCATAATTATGCACTAATATTTTTACGCAAATGTCATTTAAAATCTATTGTATGTGTGTGTAGAGTCATTAGAATTTTTCCTTGATATTTCTCCCAATCAATCCATCTAGTTGACATTTTTTGATGATACTCTCCCTCATCAATATTTGAGAGTAGGACTTCTCCTGCATCCACCTCACAACACGTAGGTAGTTAGTCCAAGTCATCACCAATGATGCAAAAACTAATAAATACATATTCTCAATGTAACAAAATTAACATACAATTATGACAACATGTACTCTAATCAACAAAGTTACTATCTCATTTCAGTATATATTATAAAACTCAAAATCAAAGAAATTAAAATCAGATATAAACCCTACTAATCAATGGATTAATGGTTATTAATTATATGGTGAAATCAGGATGTGACAAAAAAACTGATAATGTATAGTTCTAATTTGCATCATTTTGACTCATTATTTAGGTCTCACATGCCATATGTTCTTGATTAGTTTTATTTTCATTCCCATTATAAAGTATATAAATAGATAGGCACATTAGCGCATTTAGGACATTCAGACATAAAAATAATGAATGCCACACATGCAAGAGATTTATTTTGATTGTGCTAAAGTAAATAATTTAAGCATTCAAAGGTAGAGTGAAATCTTATTTAAAGATTTTATTATTACATCATGCATTTATTCTTCAAAAAAAATTATATAAAGTAAGATTTTGTGATCACCTAATAATGATACTTGAGTTTTAAGAGTGCTACTTCAGACCACCTATCCCTAGCTTAGCCCTAAACATATTTTATGGCCTATTTTCACACTTATCCAATATTCATCTAGCCTAGAAGCATCTCTAGATATCCATAAAGTACTAAGAGAATGTCATCTTGACATCTTGTCCCTTCATGCTTCAGGTTCCTCCACTAGGACACTAGCACCATAATAGGGATAGTAGTGCCAAATAGTGCTATATAATCACTAGATGGAAATTAGATGCAAATTATACATACAAAATCAGAATGTAAGTTGTGCACAATTAAGGTTATCAATCCTTATTTTTCTCTACTTCTACATGCAATCATATACAACATTTTTATGCTAAGATTATTCATATTTTCATTCTCAATCACATTCAAAGCACTCAAATCAACAATCATACTAGCTTGAATTACACTTGCACTTAGGTTGGGATAACTCCATTGAGTTTGATCCCTCTTCAGAGTATTAGTATGTAGGTAACTCTCATCATAGTAGGGTGTTTCTGATGTCCATCCTACCTTACTAATAATAATATTTATTATTTGTATCAACTAAATTCATTCACAACATAAAGCATTAGGATTTGTAAATAAAACTAGTAAAAATAGGTCATATACAAATATCCAAAACTCATTTATACAAGAATAGAATTGACAGACCTAGACACATGTACATCCATAAGCTTGAAATAGTTATACACAGAAGACACTACCACCAAAATAGGGATAGTAGTGCCACATGGAAATATTGTCTAATTAGGGTGCTAATGTCCAGGAAGGATTATGACACCTATATCCTATTTGAAACACTTAGACTATTTTTAGACATTTTTTAGTTAATTTCCTATTTACCTTATTTATTTTTATTTTAGAAAGGCCAAATTTAATCAATTCTATTACAAATCAGTGGTTGTATTTATTGCATATCTCTACATTGGTGTACTATACTTGCGTCTTTAACAACATAGGATTTGTAATCACTAAATCTTAAAAGGTTAAGACATTTGGTGAAATTGACTTACTATGAACATTACACAAACCCTAATCCTAGATAACCTTAGGGTTTATGTTTCTAGCCTTTTAAGACACGCACTCATATTTCAAATCCATGTATTTTTTATTTCATATATTCATGATAATAATGATAGATGAAGTTTATCATTTTTTAATACAAAGTTTTCTAGTTTATTTTGTATTCTTGTTTCCTTTCATTCAGAATGAATTCAAATATGACATAAACACATATGCACATTATGCTTTATATAGTTAAAATGTATGTCATATTTCATTCTATCTCTATCATGTTATTGTTCTCTTATGTGAAATTAAAAAAAGAAGTAAATCCTTACATACCTAGAGGATCAATTAAAATATAGTTGATTGGACTTAATCCATAAAAATAAGACCCTAAAAACCATGTTTCAAGTTTCAATGTCATTTTTTATACGTAGGAAAGAATCTCATTCTCTTCATCATCTCTATGAGGGTGATGGTTATTTTCCCTCTAAACATGTCCATGTTATCACTCCTCCACGAGAAGATATATCCAATACTCTTATTACTAATGCCCATACATTACCTATCCATTTCTTTAGTTGTCCCCTTCAAGGGTTTTGCCTACATGTTCAATCAAAAGCAGACAAGCTTTGCACTTGTGAGATTCTAAGGGATCAAATTATCAGTATGAGTAAGCTAATATTATAATTAAATAATAAAAATTAGTTATTAAGTGAAAAGGTCACATTATTGGAAAATCAAATTACATTTATAGATTCTTTAGACTATGACAGTGTTTATCATGTATATGCATCCACACCTAGAAAATTTTTGCCTAACACTCTTTCATATCTAAATCATAAAGTAGAATATGAGCAATAAAATAAAGATAAAAATAATACACAAGATTAAAATTACGACACTCTCACCCCACTTAACAATGAAAATATTATTATCAATAAAGATGAGATCTTATAGTGTTTCAAAGATGAACTTTAGGAACAACTCAATGATGATGCACAAATTTTGCAAGCCATGATGGAAATAAAGAATAAATCAAATAATGGTCAATCTTATACAACCCAAGATAATAATATTTTTACACCTACATTGGGAGTTACTCATCTTTCACAATAACCTATTTTAAATAGAAAAACTTAAACAATGATAACACCTCCTATGGCTAGTTCTTACTCTCCAGATGTACAATATCTTATGCACGATATTCATTCTCTATAGGCTAAGGTGTTATATATTGAGTAGGGATCTACTAGGCCATCACATGTCTTAGACTCTCATTTTATTTTACATACATATTTTCCACATCATATAGTGGTAAATTATTTCCCATTCGGATCCATGCAACATAATCATACATTGTATGATGGTAAGTGTGACTCAAAGCACCATTTCCAAGCTTTTCATGCATCATGTTTGGACTATGTATCCAATTATTGGATCCTTAATACGTTATTTCCATGTAGTCTAAATGACTATGCCTTACAATGGTTCTTTGATCTTATGAATTAGTCTATCATCACATTCAGTCCATTGTTAGATTTTTGTTTAGAACATTTCTCAATTAACATCAGTGATAAGATCTCATATGCTCAAGTAGAAAACTGAAGCAACAGTAAAATAAGCTTATTTTAGAATACATCTTACGATATAATATTATATTAGAAAATTTTACTAGACCCATTGAAGATAGAGATTTCAAATATATATTATAATAGAGCCTACTACTAAAATTACATGAACCTATATTTCTCAAGAAGTTTCCAACCTTGACAAATTTATGCCACATAATGAAAGAAATAGAAGTCAAGCTTCTCTCTATGGTTAAAATGAAATACATAAGTGTATAAGAATAAACTAATAATATTTATAGTAACACTCCATACAAAATAAGGTCTACTAAAAATAAGATTGGTCCAAACACCATAGTTAATGCATCTTCAAAACCATCTCATTGTTTGGTTTTATCAGCTCTTCCACGGAGAATTTTCAAAAACCTTCCAGAATTTCCATCACATGTTTTACAACAACTCATAGAATGAAATGTCATATCTCTCCTCCTCATCAAAGAGGTTGATATGACATACTCTCTTATAAAAATATATTATTTTAATGTATTATGCAAATATGATAGGATACCAGGCCACACTGTAGACCCATGAATCACATTGAAACATAAGATACAAGATTTGATAGAGGTTGATATAACTGATGTGGGCACACCCACAAAGGTACCCAAAGTTCATCTAAAATAAGATAAGGAATTAAAAATAATCTCAAATCAATTTTTTAAACATATAATAAATGAGGCAAGTTTCACTTCAAGTGTTCACTACATGGGCACATTGACCAGTAAAATCATATCACACTACTATAGAGGATGCATACCCCCTACACAATGTCATCAGTGTGTAACATACTACTAAACTAACTAGGCCACTCATCACTTTCTTAGAATAAGAGATTGTTAGTGATGATTTTTATTTACATGCACTCTTTGTATGAGCCTACATAGATCATCATCCTATTTAGAATGTTATGGTTGATAATGGGTCAAGTATTAACATGTTCACTATCATACTTATACAAAATTTGAGGTATTTGAAGTAGGATATATCTCCTAAACAAACGATTATTCATGGTTTTAGTGGCCATGTTCATAGTTCCATTGGGGAGTTTATAAATCAAGTACAAGTTAGAACAACACATGTGGCCACTAGATTCTTTGTAGTACCTAGTGCAGGTACATTTGACATATTATTATGTACACCATGGATATAGTAGTTATGATCCATCCCATCCACCATGTACATATGCCTTATATATATATATATATATATATATATATATATATATATATATATATATATATATATATATATATATATATATATATATATATATATATATATATATATATATATATCAGGTGATCATAATTGAGGGTCTCTCATATGAGTATCCTGTACTTATCCCATAATAAGTCACACCGTAATTACTAGTTATAGTTCTCAACATAGTTTTTTATGGTTATATAATAGAGTTTAGTTGAACCACTAGTGAAAGTGAGGTCTAATCCTATAGTGTTACCATAGATGCATACTCTCCCATGGAGACCATTATTAGAGTGACCCCTACATTATAGATATGTTACATATCCTAGAGGACCTACCTCTACTCATTTTCTTTTGAGATCAGTATTACTAAGTTCTTAGGGTTCTCAACATAGGGCACCTATGCCAACTACAACATCTTATACTAGATGTGTCCCTAAGACCCCTAAAGTTAACAAGACAACATGGTTAGTTTCACAACTTCTTAGCACCACTTCATAAGTTTTCTTAGTTAAATATCACTCAATATAGTAGTTTTTAGGACATTGGTTACCTTTTCATACAACATGCATGATCAATACTCCTTTATTTCACATTGGCCACATTGATAGTGAGTCTCCCATGAGATTCATCAATTAGTATTGTTCATAACTTCTTGTACATACTTTATTTACTTTTCTCACCCTGTATATAGTTTCATTTAATGTTACTTGTATATAGCTTACGTCTAGAAAATATAAAAATAGTATAATATGTTAAAACACAAAAACATTTAAATTTTTACTTAGAAAATAAGAAATTATAGATTGTATGCATTTCCATGTTTACATTTCTTATATTTCTTGACAATACATATGCTAGCTATTTTATTATAATTAGTTTTTTTATCACACATACATGCTTGGCTTGTTCTTATGAGTGCTTGCAACTTCTTACAGGACCTAGGCCCATTACATAGATCTAGATTTGCTACTATCTACCTACTGGGGGCCCATACACATATACACAAGTTCCTTATTTGATACATTCACCAATTTGTGGGAATCCTATACATAGTTTTTATTTCCATGTTACATATTTATAAACTCTACATCATAGATTTAACATTGTTATATCTTGATATTGATCATCCTACACTACACAAATTCACTACTAACTATTACTATTCTAGATTCACCTTATGTACATCTTAGGTCTCACATAGATTTGTATTACAAGTTCATGCATACTTTCATTTCTAGCTTTACTATTTTAGAATTGATTGTCTTTATCGTTAGTTTATTCAAGGGAATTTGAATATGCCATTGCTCTATGGCTATATGCCACATCTTTTCACTGAGTGTATACTCTGGACATGTGCCCATGTTCTTGTGTCAAATTTCATAATTGTGTATACAAACATTTGAACATGTCCTTCCATGTGGTTTTAAGACAACTTGCTTGTTGTTTACATTTTTAGACATTTAAACATGTCCTTGTATGTCTTACTTTCTCATATTTAGTAACATGTTCCCATGTCCCTTGTATTATGGCCCATTGGCCTAATTTTCATGACTCATGTGTATTATATGTATTCTTTCTTGTTTGTGTCATGGACATGACACTTGTCTCTTTCTTGTTACACACTTCAATTGTATATGCCATAAGGGACCTCATGCATCTCTCCTTCCTACTTGGGTGCCTTGATGGACGTCATGCCCCATCCTCCTAGGTAGCTACTCAATTATTACTCATATTTGATGCTCACATACATTGTTATATCTATCTCGACAGAGTTGTCAATGATAAACATAACATACATCACACATTATAAACTTATGCTAAGATTATCTTACATTTTGATGTTATGTATGCATATTTTATTGGTTTATTATGTACATATCATATATGATCCATCAAACACACATTTTATAGAGCATTTTATTTTAAGGATAGTTCTTGTATAGGCTCATCAACTCCCCTAAAAATACAAGGCATTCACAGGGGTTTGTCATAGATATCAGGATATCATAATGGAATAAGAGTAAATTTTTTTTCACATAGGCTAAGTAGAAAGAAATAAAACATAGGTAAGCATAATGGAAAATAGTGATACACAAATCAATTATAGTTGTATCGAATTAGAATAGTTGAACATTAGAGCCCAATTTAGGACACTAGCACCATATGTTGCTACTATATAGGATATGTCACTACTGTCCAGTAGCCTCAATTTCAAAAAAATCTAGATAGGCCAAAAAAGTACAAGTACAATCTAGGTTTGCATAGATTTAGTTACATATTATTAGTTTTGGCTAAATTTAACTTAGATTCATACTAGTTTTTTTAGATTGTGGACATCATGCACCTTTTCCCTTCATGCCTTAGGTTATACCACCTAGATACTAGTGTCATAATAGGGACAGTAGCACTACATGGCACTAGTGTCCCAATTTTGACAATATTATCTGTTCCCTCCCTTTTTCACCAATGAATACATTTTCAAATCTTAGACCACCAAGAATCAACCTATAACTCTTTTAACACATACACAAGCACCATAACAATATATATACATGAATTTTATCCTCTAACCACTAGATATAAATCACATACAACTTACACATACAAACTCAGAGTAATTTGTGAAAATCAAGGTTATCAATCCATATTTTGCCCTACTATTACATAAAACCATACACAACATTCCTATGTTTAGATTATTTGGATATCCAATCTAAAGCACATTCGAAGCACTTATACCAACACTTAGGTGGGTATATCTAAATTAGGATTGATCCTTATTTAGAGTATTGGTATGTAGTAAACTCTCTTCATAACATGGTGTTGAGGATGTCTAGCCTACCCCAATAATAACACACTTTATTATTTTTATCAACTAGATGCCCATGTAACATGAAGGATCATTGTTTGCACATAAAATCAGCCAAAATAGGTCATATATGTAGATCTATAACTTGTGTACATATGAACAATATTGAAAAACCCAAAAATAGGTTAACATAGAAGCTTAGAATAATTTCGTACATAATACACTGCCACCAAAATAGGGACACTAGTGCCACATGATGCTACTATCTAATTAGGGCGCTAGTATCCAATAAGACTTATAACATTTGGTTATTATTTTTTACAGTTATACTAGCCCCTATCTTAATTTGTAGCATCCATATCTCCCATTTTAGTTATTCTATAGCTATGTTCCTATTTATATTATTTATTTCTATTTTTAAAAAGGTCAAATTTAGTCAATTCTACTATAGATAAAAGGTAAAACAAAAATCATGTGAATAGTCATCTCTTTAATAATATAGGATTTAAATTCACTAAGTTTTTAAAGGTTAAAACAAATTTACATCATTGAATTACTTGGTTTAACATGCAAAATAATTGATGTGTTGTTTTCAAAACTGTACAACCATTTTAAGACTTAATAATAATCAAGATAAATAAAATATAGAACATTGAATATATCATTATCTCTTCTATTTTAGCTTTTTATATGTGGATATTTTAAAAGCATTTCTAATAATGAAGTAATTTCCATACATATTCATACACAATTTAAGGAAAGTGAGCAAGCATTTAAAGCCCCTACAATTGAATAAAAAGATCATCAAATCAATTTCCACATATTTATAATACCCCACATATTATATAACTTTATTCATTTTAAACTCCATGATATTAAAAGTAAACAAACTTAATATAGTTATAATTTTTATAAAAGATCTCTCATTCTAATGATGATCAATCTTAGAAAAAACTATTCTAGTTAGTCCATTAGAATGTCCAACTCATTTACAACCTTGTTAATGTAGAAGTCATGTGAACTTGTTTTATTATGTTATGAAGATCATTGCCACTTCCACCCTATTTCATCTAGTTTTTACTTGTTTCGATTATTAAATAGCTAGTTTTTACTTGTTTCTATTATTAAATAGGTATTATTGCTGTATTGAGCTCATGTTGTGGTGTTCAATTAATCATAATTCGTTTAGTTTAAATTAAAATAATTAATATAATGAATAATATCTTAATATGTTACTTTATTGAAAATTTGTTATAAAAGGATGCTTAGTGATTAGTTTTATCTGAAGGACTCATAACATGTGATTTAAGTATATTAGGGTCTTTGTATAAAGTGGAAGGGTTTTTTAACTTATAAATAATTTTAAAAATGTAAAATTAGGATTAGAAATAGAGAGAACGTTTTAGGTAGTATAAAATAAAAGTTTCTATCATATTAATTGTTTGTTTTTTTTTTTTTTTTTTTTTTTTTTTTTTTTTTTTTTTTGGCATTTTGGAACTTGAAAACATATTTTGGAAGGCTAAAGACAATCATAATGGCCTTGGAAATTGGAAAGCATAAGAGAGAATCATTGTGCATGTGAAAGCCTTTTGGTTTCTATGAAGATAATGTTTTATAATAAGATATATGAGAAACAATATAAAGGGAAAATAGATTATAAGAAGATATATGAGAAATAATATAAAGGGTAAACAAATTGAATAATAATGTAAGTAAGTCGAGTAAAGTGTTTGGAGTGGGGTTTTTGTGTGGAAATAATATATTGGGTGTGAGTTTTGGGAGTTATTCCTATTCAAATTTCAAACTTATACTTGGAAGGTATATTGGACTTTCGTTCTCTTAATTTATTTATTTTATTTATATTTGGAAGATGCTTAGACAACTATAAAAGAAAATTAATGTTTTTGGGTTATTGGTTTGGAATAAAGGTTCAAATTAGAACTTTAGTTTGTGGTCCTTTTCCATTAGAAGCACCACCACAAAACTTGTTTAAGTAAAAATAAAAGCAAAAAAACATGATTTTATTAGTTTAAATGTAAGTAAAATTCTTTTTATTGCATGTTGGTTAAAGGTAAGTTAATCATGTCCCCTTTTCAACTTCTCATTAAGATGACATTGTGAAATATGTAAAGTGAGAACATTTTCTAAGCTATCTCAAAATAGAAAGAGAAATGAAACTATATTAGGAATAAATATATAATGTAGATCATACAATTATTTGTGTTGCCTTTCATTTTTGTGTTGCATTTCATTTTAATTTTATAAGTATTTTGTTTGGAAATCCACTTGGTTTTCAGATTAGTTATACATAAGAAGGTTTATAAGATATTCATTAATATCAAGAGTGAATCCTCAATGTTGTGTTTTATGCATAACTTTAAATAAGAGTTTTGATATATTGAATCAAAAAACAAGTAAAAACAAGCCCAAGACAAAGATAATCGAAAATCTATAGACCTAATTATAACCTCTATGCATCTACATACACTTTTGTGACAATCAATAAATATGTGGATGTAATTTTCAATTGTAATTTTTATATTTTTATAAAAATATTTTGTTTGAATCTAAATGTTTTAGATATTTAAATTGATTTCAAATATTAAGGTTCTTTTGATTGTATCTTTTTATTAGAATAATAGATATTATATTTATTAAAATATTATGACTTATAATAGTATTATTGATAACCATACAAATCCAAGTAATAACTTTGTATTTAACCTATTAAAAATATTGTTAGAGTTTATAATTATATTTCAATCCTTGACCATATTGAGCCAATTTTAAATGTGGAAATATTATCTAAAAAGGAAATTTATTAAAAAAATATCCCCTTAATGTAATTCATTAAAACAATTTTTGGCTTTACTAATTTATCCTTATACTTTGTAATAAATATTATATAATACTAATAATTTATTAATTGTCTAATTGGAAAACAATAAATATTGATTTTTCATAATAAAAATATGATATCATAAAATAAATTAACAGATGGGTAAGCTCACCAAGCTAACTATTCGTAGAGTTGAGTTCGCCTTTTTTAGGTTTTTCATTTATAGCTTGTGGGCACTAGCCTATATCTAAAGACAATTGTGTGAAAAAGCAAGGAAAAGAAGGAAGGGAAGATTGAATGCAGACTGGGGTTTATATTATAGGGATTTGGAGGCTTGAATGCGATATCACGCTTGTCAATGAGCTAACAGGAATAAGCCCGCTTGGTATGCCCGCGATATACAACATTTTATCTGCTGGTCAGTTTGCCCCTAGTCTATCGTTCCCTTATGGTTTCTTGAATGCCTTGTTGAAGGCCATCGGACATATAGAATGGTTTCAGGGTTTCTTTCGTCATTGTGAAATCTTTGAAAGGGATATAAGAAGGCTAAATTTGATTATGTATTGAAAGAAAATAAATGTTTTAGATTTTTTATTTATTTTTGGCATAAAAGAAAAATAGAA